>JAGFNQ010002366.1:299570-343210 GCA_024364735.1 Boesenbergia rotunda | reverse complement strand
GCAGAGGGTAGCCGTCTTTAGGGCAGACTTTATTGAGATCTTGAAAGTCAATACACACCCTCCATTTACCCCCGAGCTTAGGGACAAGAACTACATTAGCTAACTAAGTCGGGAATTGAACTTCTCTGATGTGGCCAACCTTCAACAACTTAGCGACTTCCTCTCTAATAGCCTTGTCCTGCTCGGGTGCAAAATGCCTTCGTCTCTGCTTTACCAGTCAAGCCCCAGGGGTCACATGAAAACGATGCATGACCAATGCTGGGGGGACTCCCTGGATCTCCTTAGTAGCCCAAGCGAGCACTTCCCGATGACTATGCAAGCAGTCGATCAGCCAGCTTCTCAACTCCAGCGGGAGGTCAGCAATAATCTTTGTAACTCCCCCTATCTGATGAGAGTGTATTTGGACATCCTCACTCTCGACCTCCCTTCGTTCTTCTCTGAATCCTTCCTCCCCTCAAGGGTTGGCGAGATCAACTTGCAGAGCTTCTTCAGCCTTCGGTTCTTGCGGGCTTCCGACCTGACCTCCCCACTATAGCATCGTCGGGAAGCCAGCTGGTCTCCCTTGACCTCGGCTACTTGATCGCCCACCGAGAACATGATCTTTTGGTGGTAGACTGATACCACCGCCTGGAACACACTGAGCGCGGGACCTCCGAGGATAGCGTTGTAGGATGAGGGTACATCCACGACCAAGAAGGGAGTCCTCCTTGTCTACACCAGCGTGTCATCTCCCAATGATAGAGACAGGGAGATCTGGCCTATCGGTTGCACCCTGTACCTCGTGAAGCCGAAGAGTGGAGTAGATACCGGTCGCAGCTCGTCCCTGTCGATCTGCATCTAGTCCAGGACCGCCTTGTACAGGATATTTACAGAACTACCTGTATCCATGAAGACACGCTTAACTTCATAGTTAGCTATGCGTACGAGAATTACCAAGGCGTCCTCATGAGGCGTCTCCATGTCCTCCATGTCATCTGGACCGAATGAGATAATAGGGCCTCTGCGCTGGCCACTGCTCGTCCCGATGGAGTACTTCTCCAGCCGTCGAGTATGAGCTTTCCTTGCTTGGTTCGAGTCTCCTCCGGTAGGACCTCTGGAGATCACTCCTACGTGGCCCGACGGAGGGTCTCGCACAGGGGCCTTGCCCTTCCTGGGGTCTCGCTCAGGAGAGGAGGATCGACGAGGTGCCACCTCCCAGCTTCTCCCCTTGGAACGTGATCGGGATGGTCGTCAAGGGTCTTCACCTCTTGATGGCTGCTTGCGAGGAGAAAGACTCCTTCTCGAGGATCTCCGGTGATACCCCGTCTTCCTCCATCGTTTCCGGGGCTTGCTATCTGCTTCCTCCGTCATCCTCTTCTTCAAAGCGTGACACTCTTCTGTGGAGTGCATGGTACTGCCATGAAAATCGCAGTACTTCTGTGGTGGTTCTGGTTCTTGAGTGTCCACCGTCTCTATGAGCCTTTTCTTACCTTCCCAGTGATCTCTCTCTGACCGAGAGTCTTTCGCCCGGACCGGTGCTGGTGGTTCCTTTCTCTCCGATCGGATTGGGATCAGCGTAGGAGCTCTTGCTATTTCTTTACGGCGGGCCTGCTGCACTTCTTCGACATTGACATGCTTAACTGAGCGCCCCATCAAATCATCAAAGCTAGTGGGCGGCTTCTTCACCAATGATCGAAAGAAGTCTCCCTCGGAGAGACCCTGAGTGTAGGCGCTGACCAGGATCTCCGATGTTGCGGTTGGCACATCATGCACCACTCGATTGAATCTCTATATGTAATCCTTCAGACATTCTTTCGCCTTCTGCTTGAGGGCAAAAAGATTCAACGTCGTCTTCTGGTATCCACAACTACTTGCAAAGTGATGTAAGAACACAGTTCTAAACTCCATAAAAGAGTTTAAAGAACCCTGCGGCAGTCTTTGGAACCATCTTTGAGCGGCTCCCGACAATGTGTTCAAGAACATTCGACACTAATCACCGTCTGTATACTAGTGCAAAAGGGTCGCATTCTCGAATTTACAAATGTGATCCTCAAGATCCGTCTTCCCATCATAGTCGGCAATTCTAGGCCCACGGAACTGCTTCAGCATGGGATCTTCCACGATCTCCAGTGAGAAAGGGGTGGAGGGTGCCTTTTGGAAGGCCTTAGGTTCCTCCCTCTTCCCCAATCCTTCTTCCTGCCTCAGTGCGCTGGAGGCTACTGACTTGACCTTCTTCAAATCTCCCAGAGAATCCAGCCGGTGTACAGGAACAGCTCCAGCATGTCCCACTGGTGGTGAGACAGATCTCCGTTGTTGAGGATGCGAGGTGGAGATCCTGGGGATCTCCCCTTGCCCAGAAGCCACTCGTCGTGAGGTGGCCTGCTCAATTTGGTGATGTTCGAGCGCACCTTTAACAGCGTTGGCCACCATGCGATCCAATTCCTCTTTCGTCAGAATGATGGGTTGTCCCTCTGATTCTGTCATTGGTGCTCCTTCTGGTGCTTTGATTGATGGTTTCCCACATACGACGTTAAACTTGTTCCGGAAGGAATTGACACGGACGTCCAGTCACCAGAGTCCAATCCACTAGGATGATAACGAAAGGGAAGGAGCTCTCACCTTGCAAGATTAACATGAGCATTAATGGGAACACGCCGGAGATTTCCCGGCGGAGCCCACTCCGACGCTCAAGTCAGCACTTGAGTATATGGAAGGAAAAGAACTAAGGAGATGTATGAAGAAGATGAGCGTAACACCTTTACCTGAGGGGTTGGAGTACCTTATATACATGAGGTGGCGGTTACACGTGTCCCCATGTTCTTCTCCACGTCCCCTCAATTGTCGGTTACTAGATAACCCTTGTAACGACCCTCAATAACTAAATCTAGATCGTTGCGATAATTAAGATATTAATGGCCGCATATTATGAGCCATGATTATCCAATAATTATCGATGATAATTATCCGTAAATCCGCAAAAAAGGGGACGATTACTTGAGGTTGGGCCATCGGATCAGATGATCCTCGGGCTCCGCTCCCCCGAGGTGATCTCAGAGTCCTTTGGCCCGGGAGGGTCCCGGGCGTCTGTCTGTCTTCCTGAGGTGATCTTGGGGATCTGTCCTCCAGAGGTGATCTCGGGCATCTGTCTGCCCAAAGTGGTCTCGGGAGTCACCTTCCCGAGGTGGTCTCGGGAGTCTGAGAGAGTCGTTCAGACTCGGTGGGTTGTAACGCCCGCCCCTTACCGTTAAGGCGGCGCGTTATCTTTTTCCTACTTAACTTAACTTACGCATATTATTGCATATGAATCTAAAGCATTGCAGCGGAAATAAAACATAAGTATAACACATGCAACAAGAAGGGGTATGAAGATCACATAGTATCTAGTAGCATCCATGTATTAAATAAACTCCTAAAGAGCTAACAAGTATCAAGTATGAGGTAGTAACATATGTTTTCTTATAAAGATAAGTGCTAAGTCTATAATGGTACTAAATGGATCGATCAGCCAAGTCACCACCACACACACGAGCCCTTCCTGCAGCTTCCCTTCCTTTAGAAATTTTTATGTTGATCTGCAACATAAGAAATCAACTATAAGTATGAAACTTAGTAAGCTCTTTCCTACTCACTAAATCCACATGTCACGTATATTTGAAAGACATATAACATCTCATGTATAACATAAAACTCATAAAGCACATAAGGTACATGAATGCATACAAACATAAACTTATGCATTGCAAAAACATTTAGGATGCTCTTTAGAAAACATAATAAGTAATACTTTAACATAAGCATACATCATCTTTATTGGGGTCCCCGGCATGTACCCATTCTTTCTTTACACGTATCCCTAAATAGATGTGAGGTAGCTAGTCTCGACCTACTAGGGTTACTAGGCCTACTATCTTTCAACCTAGGGACAACTTCGATAGTCCAGAACCGTGGATCTTTTTCAAGATCCGGTACAAGCCATACTTTAAAGTAAAATACATACATGCATTCTTTCCTTTTTCTTTCTTTCATAATGAATGTACTATAGACATTCAATCATTCATGAGTATAGGCACACTTTCGTGGCACAATCATTCACATAAATAGCATGGCAATGTAGGATCTTTCTTTAAAAACATGCAAGTGAAGCAAACATCATGCTAGTCTTATCAACACATCATTCATGTAACATATTTGTCTTAATCAAGGCAAAACATTGGTTTTAGCTTTCTTTTCCTATCTTAATACATGCTGGCCGAAACTTCATAGGTAGGGTTTCATAGCATAAAATTACTATAACATTACAATAAGTGCACACTTCACACAAGAGATTATTTACAAGTACAAGGGTAGTCTAAACTTCACTAAACATTAGTTTAGGCACATGATTGTAGTTTGAACCTATTTAGTCCTCATTCTAGATGCTGGCCGAAATTCATAGTTAGGGTATTATAGCATAAAAATTCATGTAACATGGAAACAATTGCATAAGAGATCATTTACAAGTACAAGGGTAGTCTAAACTTCACTAAACATTAGTTTAGGCACATGATTGTAGTTTGGACCTATTTTAGTCCTCATTCTAGATGCTGGCCGAAATTCATAGTTAGGGTATTATAGCATAAAAATTCATGTAACATGGAAACAATTGCATAAGAGATCATTTACAAGTATAAGGGTAGTCTAGACTTCACTAAACATTAGTTTAGGCACATGATTGTAGTTTGGACCTATTTTAGTCCTCATTCTAGATGCTGGCCGAAATTCATAGTTAGGGTATTATAGCATAAAAATTCATGTAACATGGAAACAATTGCATAAGAGATCATTTACAAGTATAAGGGTAGTCTAGACTTCACTAAACATTAGTTTAGGTATATGATTTGTAGTTTGGACCTATTCTAGTCCTCATTCTAGATGCTGGCCGAAACTCACAGGTTTAATAAGGCATAGATTCCACAATTTTCTTGACCTAAAACATTACATAAGCAAGGGAAATTCACATAAGTTCAAGCCCTAGTCCATACACATGCATCTACCCATCTCCACCACTTGGCCGAGAGGTTCTAAGTCCTTTACATCATGGAAGGCACTCAAACATCATGTATTCATCATTCATCTATTGATGCAGTCTAACCCTGATTGTTGTTTTGGTGTTGACAACGATTTAAGTTTTGATTTAAGTTTGGTTGAACGAATTGACATTAAGTCCTAGTCGGGGACTGGGCACAAAGTCCTAGCTTGGAGGGTTAGGTGTGGAAAATCCTAGCTTGGAGGGTTAGGTGTGGAAAAGTCCTAGCATGGAGGGTCAGGTCCTAGCCTGGAGGGCTAGGTTGATGAAATCCCGGCTTGGAGGGTCAGGTCCTAGCCTGGAGGGCTAGGTTGGAGGAAATCCCGGTGAGTGAAGCCGGGTCCTGGTGAGTGAAGCCAGGTGATGGAAATCCCGGTGAGTGAAGTCGGGTCCTGGTGAGTGAAGCCAGGTGATGGAAATCCCGGTGAGTGAAGCCGGGTCCTGGTGAGTGAAGCCAGGTGATGGAAATCCCGGTGAGTGAAGCCGGGTCCTGGTGAGTGAAGCCAGGTGATGGAAATCTCGGTGAGTGAAGTCGGATCATGGTGAGTGAAGCCAGGTGATGGAAATCCCGGTGAGTGAAGTCGGGTCCTGGTGAGTGAAGCCAGGTGATAGAAATCCCGGTGAGTGAAGTCGGGTCCTGGTGAGTGAAGCCAGGTGATGGAAATCCCGGTGAGTGAAGCCAGGTCCTGGTGAGTGAAGCCAGGTGATGGAAATCCCGGTGAGTGAAGCCGGGTCCTGGTGAGTGAAGCCGGGTCCCGGTGAGTGAAGCCGGGTGACCGAAACCCTGGTGAGTGAAGCCAGGTCCTAGCTTGGAGGGCTAGGTTGAAGTCCCAGTGAGTGAAGCTGGGCATGACACGAGTCAGAGAAGGGCTGGAGGCTTGTTTTCGTGACTTAGAGTGCATTTGGGCTTGCCTGGATCGGTCTGGTCACCGATCAGGGAAGTTGGCACAGTGCTCCTTCGTGGATCGGTTTGGTGACCGATCCAGCGATGGCTGATCGGTCTGGTGACCGATCAGGGAGCACACAGTGAGGTTGGGAACCTACTGTGCGGCTCCTGATCAGTCTGGTGACCGATCAGGGAGCAGGCAGTTGCCTCACTGCTTGGCTTCTGATCGGTCCAGTGACCGATCAGGGAGCAGGCAGTTCACTCACTGCCTTGCTCCTGATCGTTCTGGTGACTGATCAAGCAGCACTCAGTGAGTTGAGTCCCCCCCTGATCAGCTACTGAACGGTCTGGTGACCGATCCACGACCTAGGATCTGATTTCTGCAATTACTGTTCACTCAAAAGTGGACCGATCATGCTTGAGCCTGATCGGGCAGTGGCTATCCTGATCGATCTGGAGACCGATCAGGCTTCACTCTAATCGGTCTGGTGACCGATCAAGCCTGTGTCACCGTGAAAGCTGGGAGTCCCAGCAAAGCGGTGGATCGGTCTGGTGACCGACCCACGAGTCCTGGATCGGTCCGGTGACCGATCACTTTAATTTAAAATGCACTGTCAGACGCTCTGATCACGTCTGAACGTATCTGATTCTCTGCGCTTAACATCTGATACACGATTTTCTGCTTGATATGCTGTGCTAATACTCTGATTGAGCTGCAGGTGACAGGGAAGGATTCAAACACTCAAGGAGAGTCAATGGGAGGCTTTCCTTGGAGCAGGTTTGGCTGTTTCCTTGTTTCAGGTCTCAACGGCGTCTGGATCAAGGGCAGCTGGCAACTGACGGAGGCTCAGCTGGAGAGGGTCTTCAGTGGACTGAGTGCTCAGGGAGTCAGGGGGTCAGGTTGTGGCTTCAGTGGATGCTGATGGAGAGCCTGGTGATGGGAGCAGAGGCTTAAGACGAGGCTGGAAGCAGAGGAGCGACAACAAGGAAGACAGAAAAACGAGTGAAGTTTTTGCAGTGGGGTTGTGCTCTCTGTTGCTTTGTACTTGAGCGATCTTGTTGCATTCCTGTGAGATCTTTGTGAGTGTTCCTTCTTGTGTGATCTCTTGTACTCAAGTTCAATCATTCGTGAGATCTGTGGAGAGGTTTCTCCACCGAGAAGGAGACTCTATATTATCCGGTGTTCACCGGGGCTTGATCTTCCAACGATCAAGGGATCGCCCACCTCACGGGCACGCCAAGGAGTAGGGGCAAGTTATCCCCGAACCTTGTACATCACGGTGTTAGCGTTTGTTTGGTTTGTGTTTCCTTCTCTGCGTTGTTCTTTGTTTTGCATTTTCTTCCGCTGCTAATCTGATCACGCAGAAAACTTCAAAGTGCAACTTGTGGGTGTCTGGCTATATTCACCCCCCTCTCTAGCCATCCAAGTTCCAACAAGTGGTTTCAGAGCAAGGGGCTCTGTACAAACGATTTAACATCCGAGAATTATCAACAAGATGGCTGGAAGAGAAGGAATGAGCACAAACCAACCTCCACTCTTCGACGGCACAGATTTTTAATATTGGAAATCGAAGATGGAGTTTTATTTGAAGACAAACATGAGCATATGGTTCTCGGTCAAAGAAGGTGTCATCCCTCCAAGAGATGTTGAAGGAAAAGATCTCGATTTATCAAGTTGGTCGGCTGAGCAAATAAGAAAGAGTGAAGCAAATGCCAAAGCGGTGGTCACTTTGCAATGCGGGTTGACCAAGGAGGAGTTGATCAAGGTGGGTCCTTTTACAAGTGCTATAGATCTTTGGAACAAAATCATTGAGCTCCACGAAGGAACTCAAGACACCCGAATAGCCAAGAAGGACCTCCTTCACAGTCAACTCCAAAATCTGTCCATGGAAGAAAATGAAAAGGTAAGTGAACTCCATGGAAGATTCAAAGAGATCCTCAATGACCTCCACTCCATCAATGAAAAGGTAGAAAATCGAGATTTAGTAAGGTTAGTTCTAAAAGCTTTTCCAAGGAATACATTGTGGTCATCCATGGTGGATGCCTACAAGGTTTCCAAGGATCTTTCCTTAGTTAAGTTAGAAGATCTATTTTGTGAAATGGAACTACATGAAATCTCTAACCAAAGCCCAAAGGAGAAAGGGTTGGCTTTTGTGGCATGTGACAGGAAGAAGAAGAAGGAGAAGGAGGAGGAAAAGAACCACTGTCATGTGGCTCTCATAGCCTTAGAAGAATCATCCAATGAGAGTGGAGACGAATCAAGCTCCTCAACCGCGCCTTCATCATCTTCGGATGATGAAGAGGTAATCTCTCCCGAGTTAGATAAGTGCTATAGAGTTATAGCGTGTCTAACTAAGTTGCTTAAGAAGTCCAAGAACAAGATTAAATCCTTAAAGGTAGAGGTAGAAAAATTGAAAACCTCTAAGGATGAGGTAATTGATGTTATGCATGATAAGTCCCTTGAAAATGAAAATAAGGACTTAAGGAGCGAAGTTGAAAATCTCAAGAATGTTCTTGAGAAGTTTTCAACTAGCTCCAAAACTTTAGATATGATTCTAAATTCGCAAAAGGCGATTTATAACAAGGTTGGTTTAGGTTACCAATCTAAAGAACCTAGTATCTTGTCACTAATGTCTAGAACACATTTTGGATCACGAAATAAGTCTAAGGTTCAAAAAGCTAGAAAGAAATTGACTAAGGCATGGGTGCCAAAGTCATTAATTGTAGATGGTTTAGGTCCCAAAATTTGGGTACCTAAAACCTCAATATTTAGAATTGTATAAGCATCATTTGAGGGGGAGTATCTATTAACATTGGTTGTTGATAATTGGTGCTCCCAACACATGACCATTCCTAGTTAGGGATGTGCCTAATATTTCTCAATTTAATGGAAAATCATAAACTACCCATGAGAAATGGATTTTCTCTCTTGAATTTAGATAATTGGAGTTAGAACCAATGGAAATCATAAAATAGATACATGGAAATTTTTCCCATGTAGTATATTTCATTGGTGTCACTTGAAAATTCTCTCATTTGTATTTGTATACATTTGGGACTATAGTTTATCAAGATTACTCCAATGTATTTGTATACATTCAGGACTATAGTTTATCAAGATTACTCCAATATAATTAGGTCTATGGGTAATGAACTTGTTAGAGATTTGGGGCTATAAATTCTCCGATTTAATATATGAATTTTCAATAGAATGGAGAATTAGGGTTCAAAACTTGATACAAACTTAGGATCATGAATTATCAAATTTCATCAAAATTGGTAAATTACCAATAGAACTAAGAATTTGGACTATGGATTGCTTAGGACAATTAGTTTTATTGTTGCTATTTATAGTTTACTGCAATTTATGGTTTATGAAATGCTTTATCTCAAGCCCAAGGTGTCTAATTTCTTGTATGAATTATAGAACATGTGTAACGCCCCAAAATTTCCATTTTAAGTTCTTAAAGTCCTTAGAACTATTTAAAAATGGTTTAGAAATATTCTAGATATTTTTAGGAATTTTTAGAATATTTTTATGGAATTTTCCGAGTCCGTTTAGTATTTTTACTAAAAGAAATAGAGTTTTCGGCAAAAAGTTACCTGGATGAGTTTTGAACCCGAGACCTCCCATGGGATCAACGACTTAAGTTGGTCGGGTTAACCAGGCGCCCCAGCAGGGGTGTGCTGAAAGAAAATAGAGAGATATTAAGTTAAGTTATAAGTTGGACTTAAATACCCCTTGGTATAAATAGAAGAACTTAAGTGGGGGTTTTATTTTTGGTTCGGCAACTTCTCCCCCTCCTCACCATCCGCCGACCCCCTCCTCCCCTCTCTTGTGCGCACGCCAACCACACCAAGCCTAGGGCTTCCCTCCGGTGGCCGGCCAAGGCTCCTCTCCGAGAGAATTTCCTATATTCGGAATCCCCGCGACGAGAGGAACGCGTGAGCGCGAAAAAATCTCCGAGACTTCGAGTTTCTCCGGAACCTCCGACGCCGTTCTTGGTTGTAAGTCCAAGATATCGAAGTAAGTACTGCTCACCTGCAGTAAGAGGCGGTTTTCCGCAAGATTTTCCCGTTAGAAAGTTAAAATGCAATTTTCCTTAAAGTTTATGATTTTGCATGTAATCCTAGGTTGATCCATGCTTGTATAAGTTTGATTAAGCACCCTATATGAGGTTAGGGGCTAAGAAAAGTCATGAGAAAAGAAAAGAGAAGATAAAGATAAGAAAAGAAAAGGCCAAGGCCTTAAGAAATCCCCAAAAGTCAAGACTTAGGGATTTGGGCACACAAGGGGCTCGTTAAAATGCCAAGGCATTTAAAGATAAGAAAGAAAAGAAAGAAAAGCTATTTTATTTTCTAAGGCCAGTACCCGGCATCCAAGGGAGTCGTTAAAGAAATCCAGGTGTCCAATTCCAAGGTCTTGGCCCTGGTAGACCAAGGTCTGCTCTATTAGGATTGGTGGCTCGCTACCCCAACCTTTTAGGGAACGCGCATAAGATGGTACTTACGTCTTAAGTGGATCCAAGTGAGATATTATTTTCAAGTATATGCTTTAGCAAAGTTTTCTAAAGTTTAAGAAAGTTTTCTAAAAGTTAAAGAAAGAATTAAAGTTAAAGAATTGCTAAAGTTTCAAGTTAAGCCAAGAACAAGTAAGTTAAGACTTATTAATGCTTGAGTATGCATGTCTTGAGTTATACATGTTGTTTTAGTATTTCTTTTAAGCATAAAAGTATCTCATGTGATTTCACATTGTTTAAAAAGCATGCTTGCACATTTCGAGATTTTTGTGAGCTAGATAGTACTTACTAAGCTTTATGCTTACTAGTTGCATTTCCTCTTGCTGCAGGTAAAGGTAAAGGCAAGCAATTCTGAAGGAAGGCGACAAGGCGGTGCTGAGTGACGTGTGTGTGGTGGCTGACCTTGGAGAGGTCCTTGGGACAAGATGAAGGAAGGGCTTAAAGTGCATTTATTATAAAGTCTTAGTTTAAGTTAGATCATATAGCATATATTCAAGTAATCGCGTTTTAGATATTTTGCATGTCTTAAAACCACAAGTAAAGATTCCATGTCATTTCATTTAGCATACATATCCTTATGATTGCATTGGATGAGTAGAAGTGTGAGTAGTTTTGGATATTGATACTTTGTTGGAGATATTGATGCATGTGCCAAGATAGTGCTAGTTTCCCTTTGAATCAAGTTTTTATTGCTTAAATATGCTTAGAAAAGTTGCATTCACGTTGCACAATGCTTTAGAAATGTTTAGAACATGTGTTTTGGTGTTATGAATGCATAGGGGTGAAGTTTGGTACAAAACTCTAGTTTAAAGTTCTTATAGATTTTCATAACTTATTTACTTCCGCAAAAGTTCTAATTTCGAGTTTATGAAGTTGTTTTGATTGGCTAAATTGGTTAGGAAACTAGTAAAGAGTATAGAAATGGTGTTGTGTCTTTGTATGGCTTGAAACCATAAGTTTTGTGGACTTTTGAGACAAGGTTTCGAATCTGAATTTCAGACTTTCAGGCGTGCCAGTCGACTGGTTCAGTATCAATCGACTGCCCTATCGAACAGTAGCTTCTGTTCGATGCATCAGTCGACTGCCAAGAGGCCAGTCGACTGGTGCCGCGCCCAGAAACTTTCTGTGGCCGATACCAGTCGACTGGTTAGATCGCAGTCGACTGGTATCATTTCAGAAGGAAGTGTGCCATTGTATCATGCATGACTATTAGAGTTAGAATATCATCCCTAGATGGATTTAAAAGAAAAAAAAAGAAGTTCCGCATTCTTAGTCGTGCATTAGAGTCAAGATAGTAGAGAAAGTAGCGGACCGTCTAAGGTAGAGAAGGCGGGTCGCTACAACATGAATGCAAGCTAAAGAACAAGTATGGACACATCAATTAGTATTGATTCAAAAATCACCTTGGAAATTTCACCATACATCAAACTTACAAACTAAGCAAAATTTGGAGATGTGATCATTCATGAAAATTGATGCAACCCTGTTTTTCCATGCTATTCATGATTATGAATTTTATGTTCAAATGATTGTATGCAAACCTTGGAATTTTGATACAAACATGTTATAAACATACCTTGAACTGATCAGAATTTAGAAATTGATCATAGTTTGATACAAATTTGATACAAGTATGTTTTTGAAAGGTTGATCGTACTTTTGTTTGTATCATGAAATCTGATCATTGTTTGTATCATGAAATCTAATGTTATATAGGCATGTTTTGAAATTTAATCATATGTTGATCACTTTCAAATTTACCATGTTTTCTGGAATCATGCTTTGAACTTTGTATTTATGAGTTTTACTCTCAAGATATATTGGAGATGTTGCATGATTTGATAATATACATGTTAGTTAAAGAGATGGAAATCATGTTGTTTTCTTTGGTTAGAGAAACATGAATGTGGTTTAATGGAACACTGTTAGGAGTTAAAACTAATTGAATCAGGGTTTAGAAGTGTTTCAGAGTTTTTGAACTTTCAGATTTTTTGAACCCTCGTTTCTGAATTCTAATCAGAACACAAATCAGACTTCTGTATCAGACTTGATCGGTCCACCGACTGATTAGGACTCACCCTGATCGGTCTGGTGACCGATCAGGAATCATGCTGATCGGTCCGGTGACCGATCGGACCAACACTGATAAGAGGTATCAGACTACTCCTCAGTCCGATCCCCTTTTCATCAAGTTGTATCAGATCACCTGATCATACTGATACACACAGATCTGATACAAACCAAATACAATTGAAACATACTTGATCCTCCATTGGTACACACCTGGTACTAAGTGAGTACAAATTTGTTCAAGTATTCAAAGAAGGGTAGGAATTTTTAATATCCTTGATTCTCAGAAATTTTTCTGAAACATCAAGTATTAAAATGTTGATTTGATACAAACCTATGTTGGAATGTTCAAATTCATAAAAAAAAGGTTTGTTGAGTCATGACTCTTGTTCTTAATGTCGTGTTTCGGAAATTTTTCTGAAATGACGAATATCAATGGAGTCTACACCTTGTTTTGGAATGCAAATTGTTAATGCAGTCTGATCAGCAACGTATCAGAGTTTCAGAAATCTTTCTGAAATTTGATCGTTCCCCAGACTAACAAGAAATATTTCTGTATCAAATAATCAACGAACCTGATCAGTCACGGAGACCAATCAGGATTATGTGTCCGATACAACTGCATTCCTTACTTGTCATATGAAATATATACATGTTTGACCATGATATATTTTTGTATATGTTTTCATATGCAATTCAAAAGTTTACCTTTGATTATTTTGGGTTTGGGGAGAGACCCGTGTTTGAGGGGGAGGTATGTTTAAACTTAATAACCATACCCTTTTCGATGTTTGACAAAGGGGGAGAAAATGGTTGATTAAGTTTAGGGTTATTGTAGGGGGAGGATTTTGATTCCCTTACGATAATTGAACTGCCTTCAATTGATCATTAATGCCTAAACTTAAATCGGGTTGTCAAACAACAAAAAGGGGGAGATTGTTGATGCAGTCTGACCCTGATTGTTGAATTGGTGTTGACAACGATTTAAGTTTTGATTTAAGTTTGGTTGAACGAATTGGGATTAGGTCCTAGTCGGGGACTAAGCACAAAGTCCTAGCTTGGAGGGTTAGGTATGGAAAATCCTAGCTTGGAGGGCTAGGTATGGAAAAGTCCTGGCTTGGAGGGTCAGGTCCTAGCCTGGAGGGCTAGGTTGATGAAATCCCGGCTTGGAGGGCCAGGTTCTAGCCTGGAGGGCTAGGTTGGAGGAAATCCCGATGAGTGAAGCTGGGTCCTGGTGAGTGAAGCCAGGTCCTGGTGAGTGAAGCCAGGTGATAGAAATCCTGGTGAGTGAAGTCGGGTCCTGGTGAGTGAAGCCAGGTGATGGAAATCCCGGTGAGTGAAGCCGGGACCTGGTGAGTGAAGCCAGGTGATGGAAATCCCGGTGAGTGAAGTCGGGTCCTGGTGAGTGAAGTCAGGTGATGGCAATCCCGGTGAGTGAAGCCGGGTCCTGGTGAGTGAAGCCAGGTGATTGAAATCCTAGTGAGTGAAGCTAGGTTGAAATCCCGGTGAGTGAAGCCGGGTGACCGAAATCCTGGTGAGTGAAGCCAGGTCCTAGCTTGGAGGGCTAGGTTGAAGTCCCAGTGAGTGAAGATGGGCATGGCACGAGTCAGAGAAGGGCTGGAGGCTTGTTTTCGTGACTTAGAGTGCATTTGGGCTTTCCTGGATCGGTCTGGTCACCGATCAGGGAAGTTGGCACGGTGCTCCTTCGTGGATTGGTCTGGTGACCGATTAGGGAGCACACAGTGAGGTTGGGAACCTACTGTGCGGCTCCTGATCGGTCTGGTGACCGATCAGGGAGTAGGCAGTTGCCTCACTGCTTGGCTTCTGATCGGTCCGGTGATCGATCAGGGAGCAGACAGTTCACTCACTGCCTTGCTCCTGATCAGTCTGGTGACCGATCAGGGAGCACTCAGTGAGTTGAGTTCCCCCTCTGATCAGCTACTGAACGGTCTGGTTACCGATTCACGACCTAGGATCTGATTTCTGCGATTACTGTTCACTCAGAAGTGGACCGATCATGCTTGAGCCTGATCGGACAGTGGCTATCTTGATCGGTCTGGAGACCGATCAGGCTTCACTCTGATCGGTCTGGTGACCGATCAGGCATGTGTCACCCCGAAAACTAGGAGTCCCAGCAAAGCGGTGGATCGGTCTGGTGACTGACCCACGATCCCTGGATCGGTCCGGTGACCGATCACTTTAATTCAAAATGCACTGTCAGACGCTCTGATCACGTCTGAACGTATCTGATTCTCTGCGCTTAACATCTGATACACGATTTTCTGCTTGATATGCTGTGCTAATACTCTGATTGAGCTGCAGGTGACATGGAAGGATTCAAACACTCAAGGAAAGTCAATGGAAGGCTTTCCTTGGAGCAGGTTTGGCTGTTTCCTTGTTTCATGTCTCAATGGCGTCTGGAGGGCAGCTGGCAACTGACGGAGGCTCAGCTGGAGAGGGTCTTCAGTGGACTGAGTGTTCAGGGAGTCAGGGGGCAGGCTGTGGCTTCAGTGGATGCTGATTAGGGATGACAATTTTCCCCGCGGATTTGGATATCCGCGGGGAAAATCTGAAACGGGGCGGGTTTGGGGAGATATTATCGGGTTTGGATTCGGGTTCGGGGATTTTTAAAAATCCCCGAAATAGATTGGGGCGGGTATGGGGATGCTATCTCCATCCCCGAACCCGCCCCGATAATTTTAATAATAATAAAATATTAATAATTATTAAAATAATTCAATAATATTAATATTAAAGATGTGTGAAAACCCTAATGAGTATCGCTCACTAGTCACTCACCGCCTCCCACAAGTTGGAAATCCAATTGTTTTTACAACCATGCTTGGGAAATCCCATTTTTTTTAACTTGGAAAAAAATTGGATATTTCAAGTGGGGATGAGGACGGGGATGGAGATTTACTCCCCGTGGGTTCGGGGACGGGGATTCCCCGATTAAGTAGAGGTGAGGATGGGGACGGGTTCGGGGATGGAGATTTACTTCGGGGACGGGTATGGAGACGACAAACCCGTCCCCAACCCACCCCATTGCCATCCCTAATGCTGATGGAGACCCTGGTGATGGGAGCAGAGGCTTAAGACGAGGCTGGAAGCAGAGGAGCGACAACAAGGAAGACAGAAAAACGAGTGAAGTTTTTGCTGTGGGGTTGTGCTCTCTGTTGCTTTGTGCTTGAGCGATCTTGTTGCATTCCTGTGAGATCTTTGTGAGTGTTCCTTCTTGTGTGATCTCTTGTACTCAAGTTTAATCATTCGTGAGATCTGTGGAGAGGTTTCTCCACCGAGAAGGAGGCTCTATATTATCCGGTGTTCACCGGGGCTTGATCTGCCGACGATCAAGGGATCGCCCACCTCACGGGCCAAGGAGTAGGGGCAAGTTATCCCCGAACCTTGTACATCACAGTGTTAGCGTTTGTTTGGTTTGTGTTTCCTTCTCTGCGTTGTTCTTTGTTCTGCATTTTCTTCCGCTGCTAATCTGATCACGCAGAAAACTTCAAAGTGCAACTTGTGGATGTCTTGCTATATTCACCCCCCTCTCTAGCCATCCAAGTTCCAACATCATCTACTATAAGAAAGTAGTAATAAGCATGTAGAATCATCCTCTAAACTTAAACATAACAAAAGAGGAGAAAACCTTCCTTGACCGTAACATACAATATGGCTTTTCTTCCATTTTCTCCACACAACATCACAAGCAAACATAAGGGATCATAAATACACATTCAAGGCTATTATGTTGCAGGTGAGGGAGTCTTACCTCTTGCGCTAAAAATTCAAAAGGTGTTCTAGACTTTAGAGAAGAAAGGGGGCTCTTAGGCTTGGTACTCCTCTTGTTCTTCTCCTTTTCTTCTTCCGGTTTGTGGGGCTCGGTTTTGGGGCTGCAAGGAGACCCTAGGTCTCGGTGAGGGAGAGGAAGAAGAGGGAAGGCTTGGTGAGAAGAGAGGGGAGGGCTTGTGGCCGAAAATGCCTTGGGCATTTTTCCCCCCATGCTCTTTTATAGGGAGTGAAAAGGTAATCACCTCTTTCAATGGTGCCTCTTCATTTTCATGTGTCTCTTCACTTATCTTCTATTCATCTACGATTTCCCATCTCCTCTTAATAGCACTCCCCTGTTGAGTGAATTGGTTACATATGTATTCTTAAGGCTTGACTTTTCTTTGAGATCCAAGGTTCAATCCTTGGCACCTCCTCTTCTTTTTGCTTTCTCTTCCTTTTATTATTTTTTTCCAAGCCCGCATAACCAATGTCCACCTAGAGAATGCTACTTATTTAATTCATACATATGCATATGCATATCATTATTCATTCATACATGTGTAGGATACTTAAGCATAACATTAAATATAATACCTAAGCATAATTATCACACATCCACTACGTGTCAAGATAATGCCTAACATTTCTTTATTCACAACTTTTCCCCCTAAATTCATAGTATTATTCTTGGCCACATGTTCCATTATTACCATGCTAGAGCGGAAAATTTGGGACGTTACACTTGACACATAGCTTCTTTAGTCCGCGTGTCAGCCATGGGATGCTCAACCCCATCAATATCATACCCAACGCTAATTAATTTTTTCAATAGTATATTAATTCTATCAGAGAAGTCAAAATAAGCAATAGAAAGTATTGTTGGATTCCTTGCAATTTCAGAAATTCACAAGACTTGAAATAGATCCAATCAAACCTGTCCAAATTGATCAGTAAATGTCCAGAATTTCAATCAATAGCCACATAAAGAGTTCGCTCATGAGAGAAGCAAAGAGGTCGGTCAACCTGGTTCAAATATACAATATGGATTCCAACAATGCAATGGAGTTGGATTCTCGTGTCGATCTAGATGAATCAGTCTTTCCATAAAGATAAATCTTTGCCTGCTAGGCAATGGATAGTAAATTACAAATTTTGTCTCGGTAGGACATGTATTTCTATTACTATAAAATTAATATTTCTATAACTATGAAATTAATCAATGAAAATGAAGTACTAGTTAATGGTGGGGTTACCTTTATCCTTTTTCTTGTATGTATTTCTAAGAAAAGGTTGTCCATTTTCTTTTTTGAAGTATCAAAAAAGAGTGTGGAAACACATAGGAACTCTTGAATGGAAATTGAAAAAGAATGTAGCTCTAGTTCCTTCAGAAATGGTAAGATCTCTTGAGCAAGAAGAAGGGGTGATCCATATTATCTTGACTTGTTGATTTGGTTCTGCTTCCCCTCTTTTTTTTTTTAATAATACCAAGTTGAGTTCTTCTCCTACCAATATCTAATAGAACATGCTGAACAAAATCTTCTTCATGTAAAACCTGATCAATTTAGACCGGAAAAATCGTACAATGAAACCATGTGTTATGGCTTTAACCCGTAGTCAATCCTATTTTTGATGGGAGTAGTTGACAATTGAATTCAATTTTTTCCATTATTTTAGTATCTATAATAGTAATAGTATGAAAAGAAGACCCGTGTTTAGGAATAGTGGCATTGAGTTTCTTGACCCTTTGCCTTAGGATTTGTTAGTTCTACTTCTCAATGGGACCAGGAAGGGATATAACTCAATGGTAGAGTGCTACCTTCACATGGTGGAAGTCATCAGTTTGAGCCTGGTTATCCCTAAACCCAATATAAATTTTTCTATTTTGACTTGCTCCCCTATCATGATCGAATGAGAATGCATAAGAGTCTTGTAGGATTGACATGATAGGGTAGAGATGACTATATTGTTGGGAGTGAACTCTAGACTAATATGAAGTGCATGGATACAAGTTATGCCTTAGAATGAAAGAGAATTCCGAATCTGCTTTATCTACTAACAAGGATGTTATAAGTAATGCAATTATTAATCTCATGGAGAGTTCGATTCTGGCTCAGGATGAACGCTGGAGGCATGCTTAACACATGCAAGTCGAACAGGAAGTGGTGTTTCCAGTGGCGAACAAGTGAGTAATGCGTAAGAACTTGCTCTCGGGAGGGGAACAACAATTGGAAATGATTGCTAATACCCTGTAGGTGAGCAACAAAAGGAGGAATCTGCCTGAGGAGGGGTTCGCACCTGATTAGCTAATTGGTGAGGCAATAGCTTACCAAGGTGATGATCAATAGCTGGACTAAGAGGATGATCATGTAAGTATCCCGGGGTACTTTTGATGTGGTTAGCTGAGTCAAGTTAGGTCATGTTGGTTTGATCATTATGTCTAAGTATGCAGGAACTTAGAAGTACAGAAAGTCGAGCGGAAGATACAGCAGTCGAGAATGATGTCACGGCAAGAGAGCCGACAGACTCGGTGCATCCAAGGGATGCAAATTGTGGTAGAATATACCGGTGGATGAGAAAGGCTTGTGCGACATCCGACGTTCAAGAAGTCGGGGAGGAAATTCATCCAAGGAAAAGGTCGAAAGTTGGGTTTGGGTGAGCTCAACTTTAGATGATCGAAAATCACCCAAGAGCATCGGAAGACTGATCAACCAAAGGTTGACCAGAATGAAGCTGACTGAAACCTCTGATCTCGGGCGCCCAAGAGAATTCGGGAGCCCGAGCTCACAGGCGCCGTAGTGGATTCGGGCTCCCTATAAATCAGGCACCCGGGTTGACTCGGGTTATAGCCTGTTTACGGGTGTTGCGACGTGGATAAGTGTTGACCTAATTGAGGCGGCCGTGTTATACTTGGGTGCTCAGGATGTGTAACGTTAAGTACGTCGATAAGTTTTTTAGACTCTAAAAATAAAGCTTATTTGCTCAGAGTTTTTCATCAATTTATGTATAAACAATTTTGTACTCATTGTCCAAGTCTTCTCTGAGCTGTAAGCGTGCGTTTGGTTGAAGGTTATCCTTGATAACCTTGGTTATCCATCCAAGGTTATCAACAAAAATCTTGTTTGGTTTAGATAATCAGCGATTCCCAAGTAATGATCGATGCCCGACACGTCAGCAAAAGGGGCATGCAACCCGGAATCGGAAAACTTTAGAAAAGTAAGGTTTTTCTTGATTCCGGGGTTATGAAACTTATCTTTCTAAAATTATCCTCTAATATTTACCTTAACAAAAGAGGCATTATTCTCGGGAGACCACCAGCAACGACAGCGGGCGACCGCTGCCAGTGGCCGGCGTCGGCGACCGGCGACGCCGGCAACCGGGATCGCCGATTGCTGGCGACTGACGACCACCGACGGTCGGCGACTATTATTCGCGGCCGACAACCGGTAACCACCACCAGCGACCGAGGGTACGAATATGTATATAATATCATTTTACTTTTTTATTTTAAATTTATAAGCATATAATATTATTATACTTAAATTTAACTAAAGGGTAATACGGTAAAATATTATATTATGTCATAGACTATTACCTCCAAACAAACAAGATTTTATTTGATTACCTAAATTGAACCAAACAGTTCCAGGTTATGTTTCATTCCCCATTACCTTGGTTATATTATTACTTGGTAATCACATAACTAAGGTTATATCTGATAACTTGAACCAAACGCACCCTAAAGGTTTTGTAAGAGGCTTCTCTGCCTATCCAAGGAGATATTTAAAGATTGAGCGTTCAACTTCCTTGGATTAGCAAATACCCTGGTTGCAACCAAGTACAAATCTGGTAGCCTCTGTTTTGGTTGTTTATGTTATTAATTTCTAGTTTAACTACCAAATCTATTATCTTTGTTAAGTTGAGAATCAAAAGATCCAATTTTATTTTTCATGGCTATTCACCCTCCTCTAGCCGGTCTACATGGGTCTCACAGATCAGCCACACAAGATTGAGACACAATCCAAACTCCTATGGGAGGCAGTAGTGGGGAATTTTTCGCAATGGATGAAAGTCTAACGGAGCAACGTCGCATGGAGGTAGAAGGGCCACAGGTCATGAACTTCTTTTCTCAGAGAAGAAGCAATGATGATATCTGAGAAATAAGCATCGACTAACTCTATGCTAGTAGTCACGGTAAGACAGAGGATGCAAGCTTTATTCGGAATGATTGGGTGTAAAGCATCTATAGGTGGCTTTTCAAGTCTGCCGTCAAATCCTAGGGCTCAACCCTGGACAGGCTGTGGAAACTACCAAGCTGGAATATGGTAGGGGCAGAGGAAATTTCCAGTGGAGCAGTGAAATGGGTAGAGATCGAAAAGAACATCAACAACGAAAGCACCCAACATTGACATTGAGAGATGAAAGCTAGGAGAGCAAATGGGATTAGATACCCTAGTAGTCCTAGCCATAAATGATGGATACTAGGCGCTGTGTGTATCGACCCGTGCAGTGTTATAGCTAACGCGTTAAGTATCCCTCCTGGGGAGTACATTCACAAGAATAAAACTCAAAGGAATTGATGGGGGCTCGTACAAGCGGTGCGACATGTGGTTTAATTTGATGCAAAGTAAAGAACCTTACTAGGGCTTGACATGTCGTAAATCCTCTTGAAAGAGAGGGGTGCCTTTGGGAATGCGGGCACAGGTGGTTGATGACAATTGTCAACTCGTGTTGTAAGGTGTTGGGTTAAGTCCCACAACGAGTGTAACCCTCGTGTTTAGCTACCACCATTGAGTTTGGAACCCTGAACAGACTGCCGATGATAAGCCGGAGGAAGGTGAGGATGGCGTCAAGTCATCAATCCCCTAATGCCCTGGGTGACACACGTGCTATAATAGCTCAAACAAAGGATCAGGATCCCGCTAGGGTGAACTAACCCCAAAAACCCATCCTCAGTTTGGATTGCAGCTGTAACTCACCTGCATGAAGCCAGAATCACTAGTAATTACCGGTTAGCCATAGACAATGAATTTGTTCCTGAGTCTTGTACATACTGTTAGTAGCCCTAGAGTCAATTATGAGATGATTGACAAGGAAACTTTTGTATCATACTTCAATAATAAAAGACAATATTTATGTTTATAGCATATATTTACTTCAAATATATGCTAAATGAATAATTATAATAACATCTTAGAGTATTAGGTTCTAATCTATATCATATCAATTAGTTGAATTGATAGTGAGAGTATTTAGATATATATAAAACATTACTCTTAACTATTCCTAGTCAAGTATTAATATGCGAAAATAATATTAATACATTGAGACTAGCATGTAGGTTAATTGACGACTTAATTTCATAAGTCATAGTAGATATAGATATCAAGTTGACACATGGGTATATATTAGAGAATATGTACGGAATTGACCCGTCATAAGAAAGTTTTATGGATCGTTATATGAGTGCCATAAACTTTCTAATAATGACTATTAGTATAAATAGTACTTAGATATGAAGTCACTATGGTTACCTACATAAGGAGTTGTGTACTTTAGTATCGACAAATGTCACCTATAACAAGCTAGACTATAAAGTTGATCACTAGGTATGCAATAAGTTATGCGGAGGGATGTAAGTAATGTAGATGTGATCTATCCCTTTCGTATGACAGGAGTGATATTTATAGGCCCCTTAATCAAGTAGGACTACTAAAATGCATGATCATGCTCTAATAAGTCAATATGAGATATTAAACTCATTTGGTTAAGTGAGTCTACTTGGAGATCAAGAAACACAAAGATTGATAAGACGATAACATGATCTATACCTTATTGATCAATCTAGATATCGAGGGTAGAAGGATCAAATCATACAAGATAATAGACACAGAAAGGTTAGGTCAGATCTCAACATTCTCATGACTTGGGTAGCAATGATACATTACTAGATGCTACTCATTACTTATGTATCTAAAATGATTTTAGATATATTGTCAACATTACGAAAGTCTATTGGATCACACACAAAAAAGATGTTCATTTGGAGATGGTTTTTTTAGTTTGACTAAAATGTGATGAACCTAAACTGAAATTGGATTAATTGAGTTATACTTAAATGAATTCAATTGGACTATGGATTAAGTCTAATCCAAGTTAGACTAATTTGGATTAGACTCAACCACTAAGAAGGGTTAATACCAATTAAAAGAGTTTAATGGAGCATTATTAAAGAGGAAGACCAAGAGATAAAACTTTTAGTATTCATTCGATGAATACAAAAGGTTAAGACCTTTGGGATTCATTGAGGTTAATGAGCATTAATCAAAGAAAGATCAAGAGGCAAAACCCTTTATATTCATTGGATGAATACAAAAGGAAAATTTTGTGAGAAGGTTAAGTGTTGTTATTCTTCTCCTTGCCTTGCCTGAAATCTTCCTCTCCCTCTCTTGGTTGAAACTCCATTGTTGGTTTTGGTTTACTATTAGCTGAACCAACCTAATGGCTAGCACTATGAAGATAGTTCTTCTCCGAAACTGAGTTCGTGCGACGAACGGAACATGTTTGTGTAGATACTGCTAGAGGTGCGACCACTCTGATCGTGTTGTGATCCGATGAACATAAGTTGCTATCGGGATTATACCACGCACACAACAAAGGTAATCATTCTATCAAACATTGTATATAACTTTCACATGGATCTCTAGAAGGGATCCATTTTTTCGTTGCGTGTTTGTATTATTTTTCCTCATAAAATCCCTACACACACAACCCATCACACTATGGGAGTTGACTATGTCAGAAATCGTTACCTTAATCGCAAGGAGGGGCATTACGAAGGAGGGGCTAGTGACTAGAATAAAGTCGTAATAATGTAGCCGTATTGGAAGGTGAAGTGGGATCACCTCCCTTTCAGGGAGAACTAATGCTTATAATTGTTGAGTATTTTGGTTTGACACTGCTTCATACTCCAAAAGAAGTGAATTACATCTGAGCTAAGCTTGGATATCGAGGTTTTCTTTCGTTTCTCGACGGTGAAGTAAGACCAAGCTTATGAGCTTATTATTTTAGGTCAAAACAAGTTAGTTGATAAGATCCCCTTTTTTACATCCCCAGCCATGTCGCCGCACTGGAGGGACATGAGGACGTAATTAAACAGTTAAGGGAGGATGAGTTTTTCTTGTTTTTGGTATAGCAGGCCTCCTAGTGGGAGGCCCACGCGACAGACTATTGGTTCAGTGGTAGAGTGTGTTCTTGATAATTGTGTCATTGTGCCTAGGCTATGAGGACTCTCGACCACATGGATAGTTCGAATCAGAGTTTGAAACCAAACTTTTAATGAGGGGGATAGATCGGGGTGATTCAAGTGAGATCCAATGTAGATCTAACTTTTTATTCACTCGTAGGATCCGGGCAGCGGGGGACCATCGTGGTTCCTCACTTCTCGAGAATCCAAACATCTCTTGTTAGTGTATGGACAACTATCTCTCGAGCACAAGTTTAAGTTTGACATCAATGGGAAAATGGAGCATCTAACAATGCATCTTCACAGACCAAGAACTATGAGATTATCCCTTTCATTTTGGGGTGACAGAGGGATCATATTTATACTATTCGAGCCTTTTTTCATGCTTTTCCCGGAGGTCTGGAGAAAACATCAATCAATAGGATTTCCATAATCCTCCCTTCCCAAAAGGAAGAATGCGAAATTCTTTTTCCATTCCTCAAGGACCAGGAGATTGGATCTAGCCATAAGAAGAATGTGTTGGATCGAGAGAAACGATAGAGGGGGGTGAATATCGTTAAACGCTTTTCGAATAAAAAACTAGAGCAAGTATGCAGCGGAATAAAAACAATCGCGAACACAGGTAGTTTTACTTGGTTCGGAGCCTAGGTCGACTCCTACTCCAAGGCCCACGGTCGTTGACCATTTTCTGCGGGCAATTCTATAAGTGCGTAAAACGTTTACAGAGAGATATTACAAAAGCAGTATAGTAAACTTAAAAGTAACTCTTCTTTTACCGACGTTCGATGTAGATTGAATTTTTGGAGCAACGGGACGTCGTCGGCGCTTGAGTCTCGAGTCGGGAGGTTTCCGGAGCAGAGCGCGGGAGCAGAAGAGCGTGATTGCGTTGAATGAATTGTTGTTCGAAGCCTTGGGGTCGAGGGCCTATTTATAGCCCCTGGGGGCGCCCGGAACGTCGAGGGCCCCCCACGTGTCGGCCGATCCGACTTTCACTCGGTCAGCTTCTGATCCCTTCAAACTCGGGATCAGATCTTGACGAAGGCGCCCGGGACGCTGGGGGCGCCCGGGTTGACCGGGTCAAGTCTTATCCCTTGGCTTCGCTGGTTTCTGCTTCGTAGGCTTACACTGGGGGAGCCCCGGAGCATGGGGGGCACCCGGGAGCACGGGGGTGCCCGGCCCATGAGCTGTCGAAGTCTGCCTTTGCTTCATGTGTTTTGTGTTCATCTTGGGGGCGCCCGGGACACTCCGGGCGCCCTGGTCAGCTGTTGCCTCACTCCTTTGAGGCTCTCTGAGCTGCAGACACTCGTTCCTTCGGTCCTGCATCCAGGGTTAGTCCAAAACAACATAAAGCAGTAAGATGTTAGTTTATACAGCCTTAGCTGTCTTGGTTCTGACTTTGGGCCTCCAAAATGGAGCCCTAGGTCGAACCGACGCCTACTATTCCCTCGACGGGGAACGCGTCCTCACCTACTCCTCTCGGGAGAATGTACCTGATGCCAACCGGCTCCTCCGGTTGGACTTTTGCCTAGCGGTCCTTCGCCAGGTCTTGGATACCAAGCTGTCCTTCGCCCGGTGCCTAGCATTCCTTCGCCATGTCTTCAGTCCCAAGCTGTCCTTCTCCTGGTGCCTAGCAGTCCTTCGCTAGGGCTTCAGTACCCTGGCATTCCTTTGCCAGTACCTAGCAGTCCTTCGCTAAGACTTTTTACCCTAGCATTCCTTCCTTCGCCAGTGCCTAGCAGTCCTTCGCTAGGACTTTTTACCCTGGCATTCTTTCGCCAGTGCCTAGCAGTCCTTGGCTAGGACTTTTCCTGCACACTTGAGTAGCATGTTAGATAACAAATAAGACTTAACTTTTGAACCCTTTTGCCATTATCAAAACTCAGGTTCGACTTGGGTGCTTTCTGCACCAACAATCTCCCCCTTTTTGATTTATGGCAACCCTGGTTCAAAAAGTTAAGTTAATCAGAGCAAGTAAAAATTAAATTTTGTTCCCTCCCCCCGGAAGGAATCTCCCCCTAGATTTTTCAAAACTTCGTGGGGTTTTTGAAAATAAATTCTAAGTTTAAGGATGGATTTTTACTTAGAATAACTTTCAACAGAAAATAATTTTGGTTGTCTATTTTGGAGAACTTGTAGAATATTTAAGTTTAAATTCTTTAAAAACTTAAGAAGGAATCTGAAAAATTAAGTTTGAGTACTAAGGAAAATTTTGACGGCCTAAGTTTAAAGTACTCAAAGAAGTTTTGAAAACTTTAAGTTTTAACGTACTTAGTGAAATTTGAAAAACTTAAGTGCTTAGGTAAACTTAAGTATTTAGGGAAGTTTTGAAAAACTTAAGTACTTAGTGCAATTTTGAAAGACTTAAGTACTTAGAGAAGTTTGAAAAACTTAAATACTTAGAACAGTTTTGAAAGACTGAAGTACTTTAAAAAGTTTGAAAAACTTAAGTACTTAGAGATGTTTTGAAAAAACTTAAGTACTTAGAACAGTTTTGAAAAACTGAAGTACTTAAAAAAAGTTTGAAAAACTTAAGTACTTTAGAAAAAACTTAGTACTTTTGAAAAATTTAGTACTTTTGAAAAAATTTAATTAAGTACTTTTTGAATAAAAGATAGAGTTTGAGTTAGAGAAAAAATTTTAAACTAGAAAAAATTTTAGAAAAAATTTTAAACTCTCTCCTTTCCTATCTCTCCCTCTTTGCCATATATCAAACACAAATGAATACAGCAGAAACAGAATAATTAAATTGCATAAGGGAAATAACTTGCTGTACTGAACCAATTCATGATGAGAATTAAATCAAATCAGTTTCAATTTCCTCTTTTAGGGACTTGTCTAACCCAATTAGTTACTTGCTAACTGTTATAAATAGTAGTTTTCGCTAGGGTTAGTCAAGTTAAGTGTTCTATTCAAGTTAGATTTTCTAAACTTGACACTTAACTTGATTACTGTGTAAGTTGTATTTAGTGCCCCAATTACTGCAGATGCACTGACTTAAAGCATCTTGAATTAAGGCAAAGACCTAAGCATCTCAATCCTTTCTAAGTTATCAATCAAAAGTACCCTAAGGTGCTTGTGAGATGCTGACTTCTAAATCTATAGGTACATGCAGTTCTAGGGTTAGGGCCTAGGCTAAGTTCATTTACGAAAAAACCCTAGTTTTAAAAGGGGTAGTTTTGAAAATAAAACTAAGTGAAAAACTTTATTTTAAAACTTTTCAAAACTGAATAAAAGCTGATTTTGAAAGCATTTAAAAATTTCTTTAAAACTGATTTGAGTAAGAAAACCAATAGTAGACTCAACCTATTCTACCAAGCATAGTAAAGATTAGATACTCAAGTCAAATAAGTAGTCAAACAAAATAGGTTAACTGGTCAAACAGAGGTCCAGTAGAGTCAAACATGAGTCAAGTTTTAGTTACTTAGTACAATGCTGAAAATAGTCTAACTATGAAAATGGGCCAGGGTGGTCAGATGAGCCAGGCTGCCATGATCGAAATAGTGTCATCATCTCGTGATACTGTGCGTCTCTGGCCTCCCTCTTAGCTCTAAGGGCACTCATATACCTAGTGTAATAGCCCAGATTTGTCTCCATATCTTCGGCATGATTTGCCTCCACTTCCTCTCGGAGGCTCTGGACATGTGTCTCCAGCCGTGTCACTCTCTCGTAGAGTGTCGGTGGAGGGGGCTCGTCTATGTGTGCTCGGACCTCTGCTGCCAGATCTGCAACGTCAACGTCTACCTCCTCGTCTGAGTCGATCTGCGCTCTGGCTCGCTGTCGTCTCCAAGTCAAAACCCCGGTGGCCGATACATCTATACCAGCTAAAGAGAAGTTCCTAAATCCTATCTCGTCAAAATCGGTCATCTCGGTTATTTCACCTACGGTAATGTCACGACCGTGGTGATGATGGATGGAGGTGATGATGTGGCAGAAGGGGGTGCGTACCCACCCTGAGTCGTGACATTGGAGGTATGTAAGATAGCGTGGAACATGTGAAGGCCAATGTCAATGTCTAGATGATGGATCAGGGCATACAGAAGGAAAGTATGGAAGGGTCGCATGGTCGCGACATCCCTAGTGGATAGTGGTAAGATGCATCGGAACAGAACTCTGTACAGGGCGTAGTCCTGGACCTGAAGGTCAACGGACTGGAATCGTCTATCTGCGGGGAGTCTAGCTTCCCTATAGAAATAGGAGTGGAGAGAGTCTAGAGTAATGTGAGAGTAGGGAGGATCAAATGGAGGATTCCTAGGTGGATTGCAACAAAAGGTGGACTGGGAGGGTCGTAGTCCAAGGAATCGATTTAGCAAGGTAGGGGTGATCGACAGGGGTATCCCTTAAACAGTAGTGTTAAACATGAGATCGTTTTTGTTAGTAATATGAGAGAAGTGTCCTAAGGCAATCGCCTTATGATTGTAAACATTTATTTTAATAAATGAAAATTCACTATTTGAGTATACATGTTTGTGTATTTGATTGAGATCTTAAATTCATTTACTGAATGTCCGCAATACAATTCACAGCATGAGAGAATTTGTGATGAATTCACAACTAGTGATTATCTCTACATGTGCAATTGTGAAGTATTGAAAATATCCCTAGTCGATGAATTGATAAACACAGACACTATCAATTCTGTTGAGACTAGCATGAGTTATTCTCTAATCAGCTGATTCTCACTGGCTGGTGACATTGGGATGTCCGGAGATAAACATGAATGCTAGTTAAGGGAACTAGTTCATTGGAGTCACTAACTGTAAAACTTCACATGGTAGTCTATATATAGACATGTCAGTGAAGTTCTTACTGCAGCTTAAGTGCGATGTTCCTTTGACTTGCGGTGTTCAAGTCATCTTGGTCATGGAGGCTTATACTTTAACATCTTAAGCAAGCATCTCCAAGGAGGTGTGGACCCAGAATGGTTGGATATAAGCCGAAGTGCCCGAAGATGTTTGAACAGCCTACAAAGGATTCACCACTCCTTGCGAGGAGATGTATACTCAGGCCTATCGTCGGATTGTTACTCAAAGCCTCTGGCCAGAGCATGTCATGTTTAGAGTATGAGTCTCTTAAATACATGAGAATAATTAGAAATCCAAAGGACGAGAGAACGTTACTTGGGCTAGGTGTGACGTAGTCAGCCTAGTGGGGACTGACACACACAGACCATGCCCTGAACCAAGTGGGTATAAGATGGTGAAGGGAATGAGGCACGATTCATTAGAGCTGCTGAAGGGTTTCAGAATTATTTCTGAGGTCAACCGTTGATCTTTCGATTAATTGGGGGTCATGATGTACTACTAGGTGCCACTCATGATCGTTCTATAATTGGTTGATTATAGACGGCCAACATAAATCGAAAGCCTATTTAGTCACACGCACTACGAGTAATCCGAGGGATTTAAAACGAGTTGAAAATTAGATTTTCCGATCAAGAGAAATAAGTCGAATCTGAATTAATCAGAGGCGCAACGGAAGCTTAAAATGGCTAAGTCTTTTGAAGGCTTATTGGGCGAATTAAATGAGTTTAATTCGCGAGGGTTTGGCTTGATGTGGTCGGCCAAAGAGGGTACCCACCCTCTTTGGTTTGGTCGGCCACTACAAGGAGAGAAAACCAATTTATTTAGTTTATTTTATAAAATAAATCAAGCGCGATTTGTTTTATAAAATTATGGATAAATAAATCTATATAAAGAAATTTATATAAAGAGATTTATATAAAGAAATTTATATAAAGAAATTTATAGAAATTTATTCTTTTTATGAAAATTAAAATGAACCATGGATCGATTTATTTTAATTTTATAAAATCAATTATGAATTGATTTTTCCATGATAAGAAAAATTTATAAATTTCTTGTAAATTTTATTCCATAATAAAAGGAGATATGTATTTGTTTTATTATAAAGTTAGTTATAATAAAACTTGGCATAAACGGAATAATTCATAAGAAAATTTATAGGATAAATTTCTTATGAAAAATTCCGTTAAAGGGGAGACTTGGCAAGGGAGAGGCTACTATATAAAGGAACCAAGGCTAGGCTTGAATTCCTCAATTGAGTTATCAAGAGGTTTAGTAGCTCTCTCCCTCTCTTATTCTCTCCCTCTCCTTCTCTCCTCCTCCTAGGGCCGGCGCCCCCCCTTCCTCATCCTAGGGCCGGCGCACACCCCTCCTAGGGCCGGCGCACCCTAGGGTTGCCGAGAGTTATCTCCACCAAGAAGGTGCCAAAGAAGAAGAAGAAGAAGCGGGTCGCAACTCCTTCCTTCCCGGAATTTTGATTCCATTCCTTGGTGGTTAGTTTCCATCCTTCTCTCTTGTTATTCTAGTTGTGCCTTTAGAGAATCTAGTAGTTCTCGTCGGCACAAAACTCGTGACTTTGCGAAGTCATCCCGAAGAGAACTCGGCGTGGACGCGAATAGAGGCGGAGCTTCCAAGGGACGCTACGGTTGGATCTCGTCCCTTACTTCGAGTTACGCGAGGTAACGAGTAAATTAGTTTACTTTCTGCAAAATTTTAATTTATGATCATGTCCACACATCATAAGGTCGCATGCTAGATACGTGGTTAAAAATAATTTAAGAAATTATTTATGCCAATTCTTCCGCTGCACGTAAATATTTTAAAATTTACGAACCCGTATCCTTGTCAACATGCACCCGGTCCCAACAGTTTTGTCTAACTATGTTATTATAGAATTCGGCACATAAAGATGTATTAATCGAATGAGTGCAGAATACTAGATTATCTAGTTGATAAAAGTTTATGACATTCATGGCTAAAGGACAAGATTGGGTAAAGAAATGTCTATTAAGATAGCTAGTTTTGATAGGCTTGTAAGTTATTCGAGCGAACTTATTACACAGTTCTAGAGTCGGGAACCTAGGGTCGGGACTCGGTTCGATACCAGGGTTCGCTTGGTTTGCTCGGCGTTTTCTAAGTTGAGAGACATGAATTAAGAAAATAATTCTAAATGCAAAAGGAATTAGGAAAGTAATTCTAAATGCATAAAACAAATCATACCGGGGAGGCATGGTTGAGATTGAGGAAGCACAAGTGTCACTTGATTTTCTTGGAAGGAAGGAAGGGAGGAAGGAGGATGGTTTTTGGTGTGAGAAGAAGAGGGGGTTCGGATGCCTTTTTATAGGCAGGTTATTGGGGCGCCCGGGAGCTCCCGGGCGCCCGGGACAGTGGTCTATGCCATGGCAGAGACTGGGGCTGGTTAGGGGCGCCCGGAGTGGCCCGGGCACCCTGGTCAGGCTGATTTTGCAACAATTGCTGCATTGACTGCGATGGAGGCGCCCGCGTGGTTCCGGGCGCCCTGACCAAGGGATTAAAGGCAGCTTTTTGCTTTGAGAGAAGATAAAGTCATGGGGGGCGCCCGAGGAGTCACGGGCGCCCGGAGTGTATAGGAAGTGACAAATTTGATGTCTTATCATTGTTTGACCATGGTTTAGTTGGTTTGACCATGGTTTGACTGCGTTCTAAACTACATGATTAAACCATAATATAGGTATTAAAGAAATTACAATTGAGTTTAATTTTGCTGTCTCACTCAATCTAGGGTTTTCAATCACGTTAGCCTTATAGGTTTTGTGAGACAGGTTTTGATAAGTAAAATTATTTTGAAAAATTATTATTTATTTTGAAACACATAAATAATTTTGAAAATAATTGAATTTATTTTGAAAAGAATGTTTAAATCTACAAGTAACTGAAAATTTATGTTAGATTTGAATTTGACAAGGAGTAATTTGAATTTGAATTTCAAATATTGGCTTCCAGGTCTTGGCGAGGCACTAGGCCTTCTTTGGACGTAGCCTTATTGGATCATCAACCCTTTCCTTAACAAAGCCTTTTAATGAAATTTTATTTTCAAAATTAATCTTTGAAAAATTCTGGTCTAACTAGTTTGGGTCTTGGATCGGTAGCTTCGGCTAGTTTCACCAGTCTAAAGAGACCAAGTATACTTTACCTTATTAGAATTGGTTTCCCTAACGTACTATCATCTCACCGCCACCCAATACTATGTTGTTCAAATTTCAGTTAAGTTTGTTCAGTCCTTACACTAACCATTTCTAAGTCTAAGCATGGTAAATTACAGAAATTAAATAAACAATCAGTCAAGCAAATTACAATCAAGAATTAAGTTTTATCTAACAATAAATATAGTTTTTAATTTGGCTCCCCCTGGACTAAAGCCACGGTGATGGTTAGGCAAGATGTAAATCTTGTCCTTGGGGATCCAATACTGATTTGATCCAGTTGGTTTGTTCAGGTACAGTTTAGGTACCCATGCCTGAACTTTATTTCTGGACTGATTCAGTACAGCAAAATAGGATCTTTGTCTAGATTTGGTTCTATAGCCTAGTTCGGATCGATTTAGAACCGATTTCTGTTTTCCAAGAATCATGTCAAGACCCTTGGAACCAGAAGTGAATCGTTCTAAAGCTGATCTAAGATCCTTAACCTGAGTTTTCAAGGAGGAATTCTCTTTCTCAAGTTTTTCAACTTGATTAGAGGTTCCTTCTTGAACCTTCTCAGTTAGGGGTTTAGAATCAGCTCCCTCTTTCAGGAGTTTTACTTCCTGTCGAAGGGATTCGACTCGAAGTTTAGCTTTCGCCAAATCTCGAGAAAGATAAGATATTAACTCGTTTAATTGACTTCTAGTAAATCCACTTACCTTGATTTCGCCATCTTCTGAAAAGGTCAGTCTGCCGTCGTCCTGTTCTGATTCTGACTCGGTCTCGACTTCTTCTGAGGCTGTTAGTGCTAGTAGGTTCGACTGTGGGACCTCATCTTCTTCTTCGGAGGAGGACTCGTCCCACGTTGCTTGAAGTGCCTTCTTCCTTCTATTCTTCTTGGTTTCCTTTAGGTTCGGACACTCCGTCTTGTAGTGACCCTTCTTTTTGCACTCGTAGCAAGTCACGTTGGGCTTGTTCTTTTCGTTTGCGGGTTCAGCTGGTTCATCCCTTCTTCGGCTGACTTTCCGTTTGTTGGTTTGGTTCTTCAATTCTTTGTAGTAGTTTCGGGCCAGTCGGACCAGCTTAGGTCGATCTCCTTCTTCGTCTTCTGAGTCTGAGTCTGAGTTAGACTCGGGTTCAGGTTGAGGCTTCTTCTTAGTTGTCCTTCCAGTTTTACCTGCAATTAAGGCAATACCTTTCTCGGCCAGATTGCAGTTAGTCTGTTCATGCAATTCTAATTCAGAGAACAATTCATCTAATTTTATTTTCGAAAGATCCCTTGAAACCTTGTATGCATCTACCATAGATGCCCACAAGGTGTTTCTCAGGAAAGCATTTAAAGCATACCTTATTAGGTCACGGTTTTCTACCTTGTGACCAATGGTGTGTAGACTGTTCATTAGTTTTTGAATTCGAGCGTGAAGCTGAGCTGTTGTTTCGTTGTCGGTCATTTTGATGGTATACAGCTTGTTTAGGAGCAGATCTCTCTTGCTGATCCGAGTGTCTGATGTTCCTTTATGCAGCTCGATCAGTTTTCTCCACAGCTCCTTGGCACTGTTGAAAGGGCCCACCCGGTTCAGCTCCTCTTTTGTTAAGCCGCATTGAAGGGTCTGGGTCGCCTTTGCATCCGCTTCAATTTTCCGTTTCAGAGCGGTGTCCCACTCTGTGTAGCTTTGAGGTACTCCTTCAGCATTTCTCGGAATCTCCAGTCCGGACTGGATGATTATCGACATGTCCACCTGAGTTTTCAGGTGGATCTCCATTCTGCTCTTCCAGTAGGAGAAGTCTTCTCCACTGAAGAGAGGTGGTCTTGCGGTGCTGAAGCCTTCTTGTATGGCCATTTTATCTGAAATGCAAACTAGACACAAAAAAAAAGAATATCCCAAGACTTGGTCTTGGATTAGTAGTGCGGGATAAAGGAAAAAATATTTGTCGAGTGATGTTGCACCAACCTCGATCAACGAGAAGAAATTCGAACGAAAAAAAATATTAGAAGAAATTCGAACGAAAAAAAATATTAAAAGAAATTTTTTTAAAAAAAAATCCGAAAAATTTTCAAACTGGTGGTTGCACCAAATTTGAACTTCCCGCTCTGATACCACTTGTTGGATCGAGAGAAACGATAGAGGGGGGTGAATATCGTTAAACGCTTTTCGGATAAAAAACTAGAGCAAGTACGCAGCGGAATAAAAACAATGGCGTACACAGGTAGTTTTACTTGGTTCGGATCCTAGGTCGACTCCTACTCCAAGGCCCACGGTCGTTGACCGTTTTCTGCGGGCAATTCTATAAGTGTGCAAAACGTTTACAGAGAGATATTACAAATGCAGTATAGTAAACATAAAAGTAACTCTTCTTTTACCGACGTCCGATGTAGATTGAATTTTCGGAGCAACGGGACGTCGTCGGCGCTTGAGTCTCGAGTCGGGAGATTTTCGGAGCAAAGCGCGGGAGCAGAAGAGCGTGATTGCGTCGAATGAATTGTTATTCGAAGCCTTGGGGTTGAGGGCCTATTTATAGCCCCTGGGGGCGCCCCCCCCCCCCCCCCCCCCGTGTCGGTCGATCCGACTTTCACTCGGTCAGCTTCTGATCCCTTCAAACTCGGGATCAGATCTTGACGGGGGCGCCCGGGATGCTGGGGGCGCCCGGGTTGACCGGGTCAAGTCTTATCCCTTGGCTTCGCTGGCTTCTGCTTCGTAGGCTTGCACTGGGAGCGCCCGGAGTGCTGGGGGCGCCCGGGAGCACGGGGGTGCCCCGCCCATGAGCTGTCGAAGTCTGCCTTTGCTTCATGTGTTTTGTGTTCATCTTGGGGGTGCCTGGGACACTCCGGGCGCCCTGGTCAGCTGTTGCCTCACTCCTTTGAGGCTCTCTGAGCTGCAGACACTCGTTCCTTCGGTCCTGCATCCAGGGTTAGTCCAAAACAACATAAAGCAGTAAGATGTTAGTTTATACAGCCTTAGCTGTCTTGGTTCTGACTTTGGGCCTCCAAAATGGAGCCCTAGGTCGAACCGACGCCTACTGTTCCCTCGACGGGGAACGCGTCCTCACCTACTCCTCTCGGGAGAATGTACCTGATGCCAACCGGCTCCTCTGGTTGGACTTTTGCCTAGCGGTCCTTCGCCAGGTCTTGGATACCAAGCTGTCCTTCGCCCGTTGCCTAGCATTCCTTCGCCAGATCTTCAGTCCCAAGCTGTCCTTCGCCTGGTGCCTAGCAGTCCTTCGTTAGGGCTTCAGTACCCTGGCATTCCTTCGCCAGTACCTAGCAGTCCTTCGCTAGGACTTTTTACCCTGGCATTCCTTCCTTCGCCAGTGCCTAGCAGTCCTTCGCTAGGACTTTTTACCCTGGCATTCCTTCCTTCGCCAGTGCCTAGCAGTCCTTCGCTAGGACTTTTTACCCTGGCATTCCTTCGCCAGTGCCTAGCAGTCCTTCGCTAGGACTTTTCCTGCACACTTGAGTAGCATGTTAGATAACAAATAAGACTTAACTTTTGAACCCTTTTGCCATTATCAAAACTCAAGTTCGACTTGGGTGCTTTCTGCACCAACAGAATGTTTGGTATAAATAACTCACTTCTTGGTCTTCTACCCCCTCAGTCACTATGAGTGCTATCCTGATTAGTGCAATAGAATGTGTCTATTTATCTATCTCTTGACTTGAAATGAGAACAAGTTTGAAAAAGGATCTTAGAGTGTCTAGGGTTGTGTCGGGAGGGTTTCTTAACGCCTTTTTTTTTTCTTTCCATTGAAATTATTTCACAAAGACTTATCATGATGAGAGAGAAGGGGGAACAAGTACACTTGAAGCGCGCAGTACAACGGAGAGTTGTATGCTGCATTCGGGAAGGATGAATCACTCCAGAAAAAGAATCTATTGATTCTCTCTCAATTAGTTGGATCGTAGGTGCAATGATTTACTTCATGGGCGAGGTTTCTAGTTCAAGTCTAGGATGACCCACTTGTGCTAGGGAAAGGAATAGAAGAAGCATCTAACTTTTTCATGCATACTCCACTGGCTGGGGGATATAGCTCAATTGATAGAACTCTGCTTTTATAATTGAGTTGTTACGATTATGGGTTATATTTCTAATTGTCTAGGCGATAATGATAGTATCTTGTACCTGAACCGATGGCTCACTTTTTCTAAGTAATAGGGAAGAGGACTGAAACATGCCACTGAAAAACTCTATTGAGAAAAAATGATGGGTTGTCAACCACATAGAGGTAGGATAGACAGTTGGTCGATCTAGTATGGATCATACATGGACGATAGTTGGAGTCAACGGCGTCCCTAAGGTGGTTCCCTCATCTAGGATCTCTGAGGAAGAGGATCAAGTTAGTCCTTGCGAATAGCTTGATGCACTATCTCCCTTCAACTCTTTGAGCAAAATGTGACAAAAGGAAAGAAAATCCATGGACTGGCCCCGTCGTCTCCACCTCGTGAGAACTACAAGATCACCCCAAGGATGCCATCGGCATATAGAGGTCACAAACCGACCATAGACCTTGTTCAATAAGTGGAACGCATTAGTTGTCCGCTCCCCGATTAGGCAGTAAGGGTCAAAGAAGGACAAACACTTTACGGTTCTTAAAACCAACATTCTTAAGACCAAAGAGTCAGACGGAAAAGGGGCAGAGCTCTCCGTTCTTGGTTCTCCTGTAGCTGGATTCTCTAGAACCACAAGAATCCTTAGAATGAGATTCCTACTCAATACCTTTTGAGATTTTGAGAAGAGTTGTCATTTGGAGAGCACAGTATGATAAAAGTTGTAAGCTGTGTTCAGGGGGAGTTATTGTTAGGACTTTTGCGTCTAGCTAGAGCGGGTAAATAGCTTCACTTCGATTTTGTCTACAAATTTTTAGTGGAAGCATAAGAAAAATATAGATAAAATAAAAAATAATTAGAACAATGCTAACTCCCTTGATTTACTTGATCTTCACCTCCTTGAGGTGACTAATCCAAGGATCCACACACTCACACAATCAATCTTTACTATGCTCTTATCTTTTTCAAATCAAGCTTGAAGGTGGAGAAACCCTTATAAGATGATCTCTACCTCTTACAAGATAAGAGTGATTTGGAGGAAGAGATTGAAAGTTTGTAAGCTTGGAGATCTCAGAACGTGCAAAAAAAAAAAATTAGAAGATCATATTGGGTCTTCTTCAAGCTCTGAAATTTATTTTTGTACTACCCTCGACATCAGTTGACTAATATCAATATCAGTTGACTGAAGAGCTTCAACGGTCACTATAGATTTCATTTAATTTTCTGCCATCAGCCTACAACGATAGCATATCAATTGACTAGGACCTGACCCAGTCGACTGATCTCTCTATTTGGTCCAGTATTGGGTAGCAATCGACTGATCCTCTTATCAGTCGACTGATCTCTCTGTTTGATCCAGGGTCGGGTATCAGTCGACTGATATCTCATTAATGTGACATTGCTGCACTTAGCCTAGACTTATACCTTCAAATACCTTCGACTTATACCTTCAAATACCTTCCATCAGCCTTGCGCCTTTAAGATGCTTCCGAGCCCTCGACTCCTCATCCTTGCACTTGCTTTGAAGTGCTTCCCTCGGCTTTGTCATGCTAAGTTTTCTTTTGCTAATAGGACGTACCTCCAAGACTTCATTCGCCAAGACAATCTTCTTGGACTTCCCTTGTCAAGTCTTCATACCTGAACTTTCCTTTGTACCTGTTTACTCAAATTTTCATATTAGATCATCAACATTGTCTAACTTAAACTCATTTAACCCAATATCAAAAGTAAATAATGCTTGGAGCATGACTGTAATAATAGTTATTGTCTATCATTATAGTAGAATCAGTCGGGGATGCCCTGAGAGACGATGGTTTATCCTATGGCGGATGTTAGCAGCTCAAGTCCGCTTATTTCTAGCTTGTGAACTTAGCTGATACTATGATAACGCTCAATTTTTTCAATTCGGCAGTTCGATCTATGATTTATCATTTATGAGCGTTGATAAGATTCTTCTATTTAGCAGCACCTTAGGATGACATAGTCTTAACGTTAATGGGGAGGTTCAAATGAGGAAAGACTTACTGTGGATACCTAGGCACCCAAAGATGAGAAAGGGCGTAGCAAGCGACGAAATGTTTCGAGTTGAAAATAAACATAGATCAAGAGGTTCCTGAATAGGTCAACCTTTCGAACTGCTGCTGAATCCATGGACAGGCAAGAGACAACCTAGCGAACTGAAACATCTTAGTAGCCAGAGGAAAAGAAAGCAAAAGTGATTCCTATAATAGCAGCGAGCGAAATGGGAGTAGCCTAAGCCATGAAAATGGGGTTGTTGGAGAGCAACACAAGCGTCGTGCTACTAGGCGAAGTGATGGAATGAATGCTACACCATAGATGGTGAAAGTTCAGTAGTCGAAAGCATCACTAGCTAACGCTCTGACCTAAGTAGCATGGGGCACTTGGAATCCCATGTGAATCAGCAAGGACCGCCTTGCAAGGCTAAATGCTCCTGGGTGATCGATAGCGAAGTAGTATCGTAAGGGAAAGGTGAAAAGAACCATTATCGAAGAGTGAAATAGAACATGAATCCATGAGCTCCCAAACAGTGGAAGGAGAATACGATTTCTGACCGCGTGCCTGTTGAAGAATATGTCGGCGACTCATAGGTAGTGGCTTGGTTAATGGAACCCATTAGAGCCGTAAGGAAGCGAGTCTTCATAGAGCAATTGTCATTACTTATGGACCCGAACCTAGGTGATCTATGCATGACCAGGATTAAGCTTGGGTGAAACTAAGTGGAGGTCTGAACTGATTGATGTTGAAGAATCAACGGATGAATTGTGGTTAGGGGTGAAATATCACTCGAACCCAAAAAATAGTTGGTTCTCCCCGTAATGCATTGAGACACAGTAGTTGACTGGACATCTAGGGGTAAAATACTATTTCAGTGTAGGTGAAAAAAAAGAATAAGATGGATCAAGGTCAGCTAGTTAGACGATGGGGGGCAAGCTTCACCGTCAAGAGGGAAACAACTCGGATTACCAACTAAGACCTCTAAATGACCACTCAGTGATAAAGGAGATAGGGGTGCATAGACAACCAAGAGGTATGTTTAGAAGCGGTCACCCTTGAAAGAGTGGTAATAGCTTACTAATCGAGTGCTCTTGCGTCGAAGATGAATAGGGCTAAGGGATCTGCCGAAGCTGTGGGATCTAAAAACGCATCGGTAGGGGAGTGTTCTGCCTTAGAGCGAAGCACCTGCGCAAACAGGTGTGGACAAAATGGAAGTGAGAATGTCGGCTTGAGTAATGCAAACATTGGTGAAAATTCAATGCCCCGAAAACCTAAAGGTTCCTCCGCAAGGTTCGTCCATGGAGAGTGAGTCAGGGCCTAAAATCAGGTCGAAAGGCATGATCAATGGACAGTAGGTGAATATTCATGTACTATCCCTTGTGTTGATGCAGTCTGGCCCTGATTGTTGTTTTGGTGTTGACAACGATTTCAGTTTAGGAGGATGATTATGATGATTATGATTAAGTCCTGATCGAGGATTAGGCATGATATGGAAAGTCCTAACCTGGGAGGTTAGGTGTGATGATTGTGATGATTATGATTAAGTCCTAATCGAGGATTAGGCATGATGTTGGAAAATCCTAACCTGGGAGGTTAGGTGTGGAAAATCCTAGCTTGGAAGGCTAGGTGTTGAAAATCCTAACCTGGGAGGTTAGGTGTTGGAAAAGTCCTAATTCGGAAGGGTTAGGTGAAAAGTCCTAGCTTGGAGGGCTAGGTGAAAAGTCCTAACTTGGAGGGTTAGGTGCAAATTCCCATCCTGGAGAATTAGGTGAAAAAGTCCTGGCTTGGAGGGTCAGGTGCCTAGCTTGGAGGGCTAGGTTGGATGATGTTCTAACTCGGAAGAGTTGGGTGAAAAGTCCTAGCTTGGAGGGCTAGGTGAAAAGTCCTAGCTTGGAGGGCTAGGTGAAAAGTCCTAACTTGGAGGGTTAGGTGCAAATTCCCAACTTGGAGAGTTAGATGGAAAAATCCTTAGCTTGGAGGGCTAAGGTGGATGAATCCCTAGCTTGGAGGGCTGAGTAGAGTCACTGGATCGGTCTGGTGACTGATCAGGGACTGTTGGCATGCTGCTCCTTAGTGGATCGGTCTGGTGACCGATCCAGCTATGTCTGATTGGACTGGTGACCGATCAGGGAGCGCACAGTGAGATTGGGAATCTACTGTGTGGCTCCTGATCGATCCGAAGACCGATCAGGGAGCAGGCTGCTTCCTTGCTGTCTTGCTCCTGATCGGTCTGGTGACCGATCAGGGAGCAAACAGTGAGTGAGTTCCCTTGCTGATCAGAGCCTTGGATCGGTCCGGTGACCGATCAGGAACCTTGGGTTTGATTAAAAAGTAACTGTTCATCTGCTTTGATCGGTCTGAGTGACCGATCAGGATCCAATCTGATCGGACTGGTGACCGATCAAGATCCACCCTGATCGGTCTGGTGACCGATCAGGCGTGTATAGCTGCGAGAGCTGGGAATCCCAGCAAAGCAGTGGATCGGTCTGGTGATCGATCCACACACCCTGGATCGGTCCGGTGACCGATCACTTTAATTCAAATTCCACTGTCAGACGTCGTCAGAGCGTCTGATCGTATCCGATTTGCTGATGTATGTGATATGCTTTGTGATCTTCTGCTCTAATGCTCTGATTGAGTTTCAGGTGACAGGGGAGGATTCAAACACTCAAGGAGAAGTCAAAGAGTGCTTTCCTTGGAGCAGGTTTGTCCCTTTTCCCATCTCAGGTTGCAACGGCGAGCTGCGGACTGGAGCTAAGACTGGAGCTCGACTGAGGAGCTCAGTGAGTCCAGAGATAGCTCAGTAGAGGCTGGCGTTGGCAGAGGAGTAGCTGGGAGCTACAGAGATGGTGTCACCTGTCGCTTGGCAGAGAAACAAAAAGAAGCGCGAGAGTTGAGTTCAGTATCAGATTCAGTTTGAAAACCTGTGTGTTCTCGCGTTCTGCGGCAAGAAGCTTGCTGTTCTTGAGTTCTTCATCCATTCTAAGCAAGCTATTGAGAAGCATTCATCATACTTGAGCGCTTGAAGGAGAAAACAAGAAGCTGGGAGTCCGACAGTGGGAAGACACGAAGCAGACAGGGGTCTGCGTGAGATCGCCACTGGGTGGAGCTCGGGAAGCTTGCTGTGTTTAATCCTTGCTAAGTGTTTGAGTAAGATCTTTCTTGTTGTTGTTTCATTGTGCTCATTATATATCATTGTTTGAAACACACTGTGGAGAGGTTTTTCCACCGAGAAGGAGGTTGCTTCATATCCGGTGTTAACCGGGGCTTGATCTGCCGACGATCAAGGGATCGCCCACCTCAAGGGCACGCCAAGGAATAGGGGCAAGTTATCCCCGAACCTTGTAAACCCTCCTTGTTAGCGATCTTGCTAGTTGTGTGTGCTTTGCTCTCATTTGTTTTCCTGCATACTCTGTTTTCCATTCTTTCCGCTGTGCTACTGATATTTGAGTTGCAGAAATCGTGATAAGTTTTCAAGGGGCAAGCGATTGTCTATATTCACCCCCCCCCCTCTATAGCCATCTCGTTCCCAACAAGTGGTATCAGAGCAAGGTGCTCTGTTTACGGCTTAACAACCGAGAGTTCTCAACAAGATGGCTTTGAGAGAAGGCTTCTCCACCACCCGACCTCCATTCTTTGATGGCGCCGACTTCCAATATTGGAGATCAAAGATGGAATATTATTTGAAGATGGATATCCATACGTGGTTCGCGATGAAGGAAGGATTCATCCCTCCTAAGGATGATGAAGGCAAGGAACTCGAATCATCTCGGTGGACTGCCGAACAAACAAGGAAGAGTGAAGCCGATGCTAAGGCGGTTGTCACTCTATAATGCGGCATGAACAAAGACCAACTCATCAAGGTTGGTCCCTTCACGAGTGCAAAAGACTTGTGGAACAAACTCATAGAGCTCCATGAAGGCACCCGGGACTCGAGGATTGCAAAGAGGGACTTGTTCCTCAATCAACTTCAAAATCTCTCCATGAAGGAGAATGAGTCGGTAAGTGAGCTCCATAGCCGGTTCAAGGAAGTTCTTAATGGACTTCATTCAATTGATGAAAAGGTCGAAAATCGCGACCTTGTGAGGTATGTTTTGAAAGCATTTCCAAGGAATGCTTTGTGGTCATCCATGGTGGATGCCTACAAAGTATCCAAGGATTTATCTATTGTAAAATTAGATGATTTATTTTGTGAGATGGAATTGCATGAAATGGCTAACAAAGGCCCCAAGGAGAAGGGGATTGCCTTAGTTGCAGGGGACTGGACCACTAAGAAGAAGAAGAAGGAGAAGAAGGAGAAAGAGATCTCATCATCTTCATCCTCCTCCGAATCCGAGTCAAACTCAGAGGAAGATGGCAGTGGCTCCTCTTCATCCGAAATGGCGAACTTCGTGCGAAGGATGATGCGAAGAGATCGACGTTTCAAGAGGAGAGGTAATACTAGTGAATCCAAACTTGATAAGAATAATGCATCTTGCTTTGAGTGTGGTAGGAGAGGACACTTCAAGAATGAATGTCCGAAGCTTAAAAAGGAGAAGAAACCTAAAAGAAAAGAAGAGAAATCCAAGAAGAAGAAGAAAGCCTTGAAGGCTTCTTGGGATGAGTCATCTTCTAGTTCATCCGATGACGAGAAGGAGGAGAAGAGCACAAGGCAAGTGGCTCTCATGGCTCTTGGAGAGGAGAGCAGTGAAGAAACTTCAAGCTCCTCAAACGTGGCTTCATCATCTTCGAATGATGAAGAGGTAACTTCTCCCGAGCTTGAAAAATGTTATAGAGCAATTGCATGTTTAACTAGTATGCTTAAGAAATCCAAAAACAAAGTTAAAGCATTGCAATTAGAAATTGATCAATTGAAAGCTTCTAGGGATGATAATATTGATGACTTGCATGTTGAATTACTAGAAGATGAAATTAAATCTTTGAAACATGAGATTGTAAGCCTGAAATCCTCTAAGGTTGAGGAAATCAGTGATTTGCATGATAATGGGTTAGTAGAGGAAAACCAATCCTTGAAGAGTGAAGTTGAGAAGCTCAAGAATATTCTTGGGAAATTCTCAAATAGCTCTAAGACTTTAGATATGATATTAAATGCCCAAAGAGCGGTCTACAATAGGGCCGGTATTGGTTACCGCCCTAAGGAACCCTCTTTTGTATCTCTCATGTCTAGGACTGACATGAGACAATCTAGGACACCCAAGACTCAAAAGAAAGTTGTCAAGGCATGGGTGCCTAAGTCATGTTTAGTTGATGCATTAGGTCCCAAGGTTTGGGTACCTAAGACTTCTATTTTTCGAATTGTGTAGGTTGTGATTGAGGGGGAGCATCTATCAACTTGGTTCGTTGATAGTGGATGCTCCAAACACATGACCGGGGATAGATCATTGTTTACCACATTTCACAAGAAGAGTAGAGGTAATGTATCATTTGGTAACAATGGAAGCCTTAAGGTCATAGGAATAGGAGACATTCAAATATCCGGATGTCTTAGAATCTCAAATGTCCTTCTAGTCAAGGGGATGAAGTTTAATCTCCTAAGTGTCAGTCAATTGTGTGACACGGGTTACACAGTTGACTTCCAACCAAGTCAATGTCTAGTTAGACAAAATGACACCTTGGACACGGTACTAGTAGGAGCAAGAGTAGACAATATTTATCAAGTTTCATTTAAAAGTGCTACTAATGCTCTTGCTAAGTGTTTCATGTCAAAACAAGAAGAGTCCACACTTTGGCACCGGAGGCTAGTGTTGGATCGAGAAATGCGAGAGAGGGGGGGGTGAATGTCGCAATTCGTTCGGATTTAAAAAGAGCGGGTGCGCAGCGGAAATAAAAGAGAACACAATAACGCAAACACAGCTGGTTTACTTGGTTCGGAGCCTGGGTCGACTCCTACTCCAAGGCCCACGGTCGTTGACCGTTTTCTGCGGGCAATTCTATAAGTTCGCAAAAGTTTACACACAAATAATAATAAAAATATTCTCGTAAACTTAAATACAACTCTTGTTACCGACGTCCGGTGAAGATTGAAGTTCTGGAGCAGCGGGACGTCGTCGGCTTGAGTTGGCAGCTTTCTGGAGCGTGTCGTGGA
>JAGFNQ010002366.1:219291-298229 GCA_024364735.1 Boesenbergia rotunda | reverse complement strand
TCGAACTAAGGAGACTTAGTTTGAATGAAAATCCGAGTATTGTTGATGGTGATGAGTCTGATGACGGTGAGCCTAGACAACTCATTGATCAGCCGGATCCTGAGGCTGAACTTGTGTCTAGTGAACTCGTTCAAGAAGCACCACCAACACCAAGGCAAACGAGACTAGCCTCTAGTCATCCCCAAGACCAAATCGTTGGAGACATCCATCAAGGGGTTAGGACTAGATCATTCTTCAGGAATGAGGCTAATGAAGTTGCTCTAATTTCCGAAATTGAACCTAGGAAAATTGATGAAGCATTAAATGATCCCGATTGGATTATTGAAATGCAAGATGAACTAGGTCAGTTTTAGAGGAGTCAAGTTTGGGACTTAGTCCCTAGGCCCAAGAAGACCACTATTATTGGAACTAAATGGGTCTTCAAGAACAAATTAAACCACAAGGGAGAAATCATTAGAAACAAGGCACGCTTGGTAGCCAAGGGCTACAGTCAAGTTGAAGGTCTTGATTATGATGAGACTTATGCTCCCGTGGCACGATTAGAGTCCATCCCGATTGATGCTTGCATTTGCAGCACATCGAGGCTTCAAACTATTTCAAATGGACGTCAAATCGGCATTCCTAAATGGTTTAATTAGGGAAGAAGTCTATGTCGAACAACCACCAGGGTTTGAGAGTACCGAATATCCAAACCACGTGTACAAGCTCAAGAAGGCACTCTATGGTCTTAAACAAGCACCCCGGGCTTGGTATGAGCGGTTGTCGGCATTCTTGATTGGAAAGGGTTTCGTTAGAGGTCAAATAGACCCCACACTATTTCTACGAAGAGATGGTGACAATATATTTGTAGCCCAAGTATATGTCGATGACATAATTTGTGGCTCAAACAACAAGGGCTATTTACGTGAATTTATCGGACACATGGAGAGTGAGTTTGAAATGAGTCTAGTGGGAGAGTTGACTTTCTTCCTCGGACTTGAAATCAAGTAAACTCGCGATGGTATCCATGTGCACCAATCAAAGTACACACATGAAATGCTTCGAAAATTCAATATGAGTGATTCAAAAGAGGTAACCACTCCCATGGCTACAAACACAAGATTGGACAATGATGAGAGTGGTAAACTTGTTGATCTAACTCAGTATCGAAGCATGATAGGTAGTTTGCTATACCTTACAGCTAGTCGACCAGATATACTATTTGCTGTAGGTATGTGCGCTAGGTATCAAGTTTGTGCCAAGGAATCTCACCTAATTGCTGTTAAGCGAATTTTGAGATATCTCAAGGGCACAATTGGTGTAGGTCTTTGGTATCCCCGTACCGAATCTTTTGATTTGATGGGTTATACGGATTCCGACTACGCTGGATGTAAGTTGGATCGGAAAAGCACTAGTGGGGGCTGCCAATTCCTAGGATCGTCTTTAGTAAGTTGGTCGAGTCGGAAGCAACATTGTGTTGCTCTTTCCACCACCGAGGCAGAATATATCGCCATGGGAGAGTGTATATCACAATTGTTGTGGATGATCCACACCTTAGAGGACTATGGATTGGGTTACAAGGGTGTGCAAGTGTTATGTGATAACATTAGCACAATTAACTTAACCAAGAATCCGGTCCATCATTCTAGGACAAAACATATTGAGGTAAGACACCACTTCATTAGAGATCATGTAGCTAGGGGGAACATCATACTCTCACATGTAGAGTCAAAGTCAAACCTAGCTGACATTTTCACTAAACCACTTCCCGAGAGTGAATTTAGTTTCCTTAGACGGGAATTGGGAATGTGTCGGGCTTCATGATGTTCAAATTGTGGTCAAAACCCTTCATGATTATTTCAAATTGTTAGGGAACAATTGGGTAACTTTGGGAACATCTCACACAAACTATAAGGGTTACCAAAATGTTTTTGTTTGCTAGATATGGGGTGAGATGTTAGGTTCAACTCAATTTCTTGAAATGTCATTGCATCAATTGAGAAATTAAGTTGACGAGATAATAATCACGGTGGTGACCAAGTATGGGGAAAACCATTGCATAACATATGTGTATATGGCTCCATGATCATACTTGGACATTCCAATCAAGGCAACTTGATTGGAAACTTGAAGTTGGAGTAAAAACTTGTTTGAATTTGCTTGATTGATTGATGGTTGAGTTTGATTCCATTAGATGGGTCAAAGTGTTGATGAACCTATAAGGACTTTAGATTCTTGTTCAAGAATCAATTTTAGTCATAAAGACCTGTCCAAGTTACACAAAATCCATCAAAGATCGTTTGAAAATTTCAGAAATTCTGAAACTGAACATTTCAGGTCGTATCAGGAATCCTGATCGGTCACCGGACCGATCAGGAATCGGGCTGATCGGTCCCTGGACCGATCTAAACCCTTCCCGTGGGTTTCGGTTCACAGACCGATCTGCGAAGCAAGCCGTGACCTCCCGAAATTTGACTAAGTGTCTGAGCTAGCCTGGATCGGTCTCCAGATCGATCTGGCACCCTGTGGGGATCAGTCCACAGACCGATCAGGGAGCTCAGAGGTTTCTCTTCGGACCCTACTGATCAAATCCTGATCGGTTACCCGACCGATCAGGAGCGCGTCTGATCGGTCATCAGACCGATCAGGACCACGCCAGTCCGATCAGGATCGCATCTGATCGGTCCGGACGCGATCTGATCGAACGGTGATCCGATCAACCACATTAAATTTTGGTTGGTGGACCGATCCACCAACCGATTAACTCTCCAGATCTTCGTTTTCCCGAACCCTAGCGCCGAAACACCCTGTGCGAACGAGCGAGAGAAGTCTCTGCATCCTCCTTCACGCTCGTGCAACTCCTCTGCGGGCGATTTTCTCCAGCTTGAAGGCTCTTCCTTCATGCGCGTTCTTCTCTGTCGAAGTCTTCCAAACGAGTGTCAATGGCACCAAAGTAAGTGTTTGGCTTCATTTCCCGTTTCCAAGAGATCATGAAATATATATTTGTGAAGCTAATCATATTTTTGTTCTTGTTCTTGCTGTGATCTCTTGTTCCTTGTGTCTGTGCCGTGACCCTCTTCGTCATCTTATGACCAAAAATTTCTTATCTATCTTTTGATTGGGTCTCATCTGATGATCAACTCTTGTATGACTCAATCTTTGTGTCATGATCAATTCAAATCCTATTAGAAAGTCATCTAAGGGAAAGGAGGTAGCGGAGGGTAGTTCAAGAGGGAAGACTTCCTCATCATCTACACCTCCTCTAAGGTCTCCATCACCCCCGCATCCTAGATTTCCGAATATTCTCTATGCTCTAGACTTTCATTGGCACAACTTCGAACTAATGTCATGTCGATCAGTGGACCGAACCTTCGTTTATGAACATTGCCCTACGATAAAAGGAATCATTGAGTACTATGGGCTTCAAAACATCCTTTTCTTAGAAAGGCCGATCAATGTTGACTTGATCTCTGAATTCTACAATAATCTAGCCAATGGAGAGGGCACGGGATGGCGGACTCGTGTCACCGGTGTCGATCTTGACTTTACGCTATCATCCTTCACTAGGTTTTTGGGTTGTCGTCACTCTAAGAACGATTTCTCACTTTATCCATATCATCCTGTTCCTCTTCCTGCTCCTTTTACTGGAATCACTCCGGACTCCATATATGAACATTTTCTAGGCCACCCCAGGCCACGGGGTTTTGGTGCGGATATCTATAACTTTCCCACATTTCCTGCTCGTCATCTATCCCCCATCGATTATATTCTGTTTCAAATTATCGCAAATTGTCTTCTTCCAACTACGTCCAAGCATCTTGATGCGATCCTTACATCTCACTGCCTGATGCTTTACGGGATGCATCTGCAGTTCGATTTTGACGTAGCATCGTCCATCTATTCCTCCATCATTGTTCATGGTCTGCGGTCTGGTTAGACGATCTACATGCCTTTTGGACATATCATCACTGCCTGGCTGGAGTCAGTTGGCATCGACGTCTCACAGGGCCGACTCGTGCCGATGAATCGACAAGACTGTCGCCTGGATCGTCGTATGCTTGTTCAGTCCGGCATTGCTCTCGGGACCGAGGGGCTACAGTGGATGGATCGCAACCAAGCGAGGGCGCTGCCGCTAGCGGGTCATGCCGAGAGTGCACCAGTTGTTGCTGCTGCTGACGCCACGATGGACGACCTTATGCGCGATGATGACCCCCTACTGACACTTGACCTCAGATAGTTGTTGTTCTATCATGATCTGTGTTGTATGGCTTTTTGGGTTATATGCCCTCTGACCTTGTTGGTGTGACCTTGAGTCACACATATTTTGCTACTTGCTTGGATGTTCTCATGTTTTGACTTATCTGTCATGCTTATTCTACTATTGTTGATGTCATGCTGATTATATATCTATTATCTGCATGATTATTCGATTGCCATATTCATGCTTACATTGCCATGTCTAATTGATCCTTATGAATATTATGACATGCTTTGGGAGACTATATTTCATTCTCATATGATACATGTGACTGCTATGTCTTACCTTAATCTTTTCACATGTATTCGTATGATTAATCCACAAATTATCACATTTTTGAGTTGGGACCCTCTAGGTTTGAGGGGGAGTTTATCTTAACAGTCCCTCTTACCCCTTTTCGGTGTTCGACAAAGGGGGAGAGAGTGTGATTGGTTAAGTTTAGAATGACCATGTTGTAGGGGGAGGATCTGGATTCCCCTATGATTCTAAAGTTGGAAAATTGATTGAGAATCCCTAAACTTAAAATCGGGTTGTCAAACAACAAAAAGGGGGAGATTGTTGATGCAGTCTGGCCCTGATTGTTGTTTTGGTGTTGACAGCGATTTCAGTTTAGGAGGATGATTATGATGATTATGATTAAGTCCTGATCGAGGATTAGGCATGATATGGAAAGTCCTAACCTGGGAGGTTAGGTGTGATGATTGTGATGATTATGATTAAGTCCTAATCGAGGATTAGGCATGATGTTGGAAAATCCTAACCTGGGAGGTTAGGTGTGGAAAATCCTAGCTTGGAAGGCTAGGTGTTGAAAATCCTAACCTGGGAGGTTAGGTGTTGGAAAAGTCCTAATTCGGAAGGGTTGGGTGAAAAGTCCTAGCTTGGAGGGCTAGGTGAAAAGTCCTAGCTTGGAGGGTTAGGTGAAAAGTCCCATCCTGGAGAATTAGGTGAAAAAGTCCTGGCTTGGAGGGTCAGGTGCCTAGCTTGGAGGGCTAGGTTGGATGATGTTCTAACTCGGAAGAGTTGGGTGAAAAGTCCTAGCTTGGAGGGCTAGGTGAAAAGTCCTAGCTTGGAGGGCTAGGTGAAAAGTCCTAACTTGGAGGGTTAGGTGCAAATTCCCAACTTGGAGAGTTAGATGGAAAAATCCTTAGCTTGGAGGGCTAAGGTGGATGAATCCCTAGCTTGGAGGGCTGGGTAGAGTCACTGGATCGGTCTGGTGACTGATCAGGGACTGTTGGCACGCTGCTCCTTAGTGGATCGGTCTGGTGACCGATCCAGCTATGTCTGATCGGACTGGTGACCGATCAGGGAGCGCACAGTGAGATTGGGAATCTACTGTGTGGCTCCTGATCGATCCGGAGACCGATCAGGGAGCAGGCTGCTTCCTTGCTGTCTTGCTCCTGATCGGTCTGGTGACCGATCAGGGAGCAAACAGTGAGTGAGTTCCCTTGCTGATCAGAGCCTTGGATCGGTCCGGTGACCGATCAGGAACCTTGGGTTTGATTAAAAAGTAACTGTTCATCTGCTTTGATCGGTCTGAGTGACCGATCAGGATCCAATCTGATCGGACTGGTGACCGATCAAGATCCACCCTGATCGGTCTGGTGACCGATCAGGCGTGTATAGCTGCGAGAGCTGGGAATCCCAGCAAAGCAGTGGATCGGTCTGGTGATCGATCCACACACCCTGGATCGGTCCGGTGACCGATCACTTTAATTCAAATTCCACTGTCAGACGTCGTCAGAGCGTCTGATCGTATCCGATTTGCTGATGTATGTGATATGCTTTGTGATCTTCTGCTCTAATGCTCTGATTGAGTTTCAGGTGACAGGGGAGGATTCAAACACTTAAGGAGAAGTCAAAGAGTGCTTTCCTTGGAGCAGGTTTGTCCCTTTTCCCATCTCAGGTTGCAACGGCGAGCTGCGGACTGGAGCTAAGACTGGAGCTCGACTGAGGAGCTCAGTGAGTCCAGAGATAGCTCAGTAGAGGCTGGCGTTGGCAGAGGAGTAGCTGGGAGCTACAGAGATGGTGTCACCTGTCGCTTGGCGGAGAAACAAAAAGAAGCGCGAGAGTTGAGTTCAGTATCAGATTCAGTTTGAAAACCTGTGTGTTCTCGCGTTCTGCGGCAAGAAGCTTGCTGTTCTTGAGTTCTTCATCCATTCTAAGCAAGCTATTGAGAAGCATTCATCATACTTGAGCGCTTGAAGGAGAAAACAAGAAGCTGGGAGTCCGACAGTGGGAAGACACGAAGCAGACAGGGGTCTGCGTGAGATCGCCACTGGGTGGAGCTCGGGAAGCTTGCTGTGTTTAATCCTTGCTAAGTGTTTGAGTAAGATCTTTCTTGTTGTTTCATTGTGCTCATTATATATCATTGTTTGAAACACACTGTGGAGAGGTTTCTCCACCGAGAAGGAGGTTGCTTCATATCCGGTGTTAACCGGTGCTTGATCTGCCGACGATCAAGGGATCGCCCACCTCAAGGGCACGCCAAGGAGTAGAGGGAAGTTATCCCCGAACCTTGTAAACCCTCCTTGTTAGCGATCTTGCTAGTTGTGTGTGCTTTGCTCTCATTTGTTTTCCTGCATATTCTGTTTTCCATTCTTTCCGCTGTGCTACTGATATTTGAGTTATAGAAATCATGATAAATTTTCAAGGGGCAAGCGATTGTCTATATTCACCCCCCCCCCCCTCTATAGCCATCTCGTTCCCAACACATTGTTGGTCCCGAGGGATGGAGGATGAAAGATTAGTCGAAGGATGGTTATTAGTTCAAGGATGCAAGATGACTTTGCTTTATCAGGTAAGAAGGGATAGAGCAAATATCTCGAGCCAATGTCCGAGTACGAGACGTTACGACACAAAAGTAACTCATGCCATATTCCCATAAAGCTCAAACGACCTTCAACAAAAGGGTATATGTGCTCGAAATCGACACTGATGGATAAGTAAAGAATACTTAAGGACACAAGACAACTCTATCTAAAGAATTCGATAAAATAATCCTGTAACTTCAAGAGAAAGGGTGTCTCCTCATGAAGAGAGTCGTAGTAACCAGACCCATATGACTGTTTATCAAAAACACAAGAAGTTCGTGACTCATGATAGGGGAACCTAAGGATCATAGTCCCGGTAAACGACGGTTGTAATTATAACGGTTTTAAAAAAGTAAAATTCAACTAGACACTATCTAAGGTAAAAAAGACCACTTTCCGAAGCGGCCAAGAAACATACCTAGTATTCTACATTTCAAATTCATTAATTTTAAAAGATTACAAAGAATCCAGCACTTTATTTTTATTTTTGATATTTTAATAATAACGCAAAGATTTATAAGGAAAATGAAACTCATAAATTCTAAATATAAAATAACACACAATACTGAAATCTTTAAAATGAGTAAAAATATTAAATTATTAATATTGTGTAGTAAATATTCCAAGCAATTCGAGAAGGTACAACATGATTTATTTTTAAAATTTTAGAAAATACGAATTGTTGGGTCGGCCGAGCGAGCCAACCCCATTTGATTCCACAAATTGTGTCGGCCATATGACTTGATAACCATACAGCACTCATCAATAGAAAGACGAGCGTGGCATACATAGCCAACCGACCCTTTTAACCTTCATGAGTTTCACCTCCCTCCGTATTTATTGCGCACAGCTATGGGCGGCTCTTCCTCGCTTTCCGATGTGGGACTAAAATCTCTCATTCCAGAAGGCCACAGCGATAGGGAACGCCAAACCCGAGTGGTGTTGTTGGCAGGCGCGCAGCAGCTGGCGCGGGCCGTTCGTCCTCCCGCTACGCTCCAGTGCGTCGGCGGAGAACCACCACTCCTCCCCCTCTCCTCCTCTGCAGGCGGTCTCGCGCGTCCCGCTCTCTAGCGACGCTGCTAACCCCGCCCAGAAGCCCTTCAGGAAGCTTCGATAGGTTCGGCCATCATTTTGACTGCATAGTGCTATGCAATAAGACTCACTACATCCCGTTCTTCAACTAGTTTCGATAGGTTCACGAGTGATTAAGGAATAGAAAAAATTTCGGTCTATTTTTCCTAGTTCCATTGCTACCGTGGGCCTTACGTAATCGATCGGATCATATAGATCTTCCTTCACAACATAGGTCATTGAAAGAATCTCGTACCACTCACCATTGCACAAATGCCAGGCTCTTTAGAAAAATTAATTCCTATTTGAAGAGTACATAACTGCATTTTCCTCTTAGCATCAACCACATTTTCCTCAAGGCTAGGTGCCTAATATTTATAAGGCTTGAGTAGTTAAGATCTAGTAGATACTAATACAACATCTTCTATTCATTGATCTGCACCGCCTTTATAGAGTTAGATATAAAATTCTCAATCTTTTAAAAAGAATTAAAATAGTGGATCTTTTAACTCTTTATTATCGGAGAGGAAAAATAAAATTATTTGGATAAAATTTCTCGTGATTTACTTTCCTTCCGGATAGTAAAGTGTCACTTGGAGATAGGGCTATAAATGAATCAAGCCACTCTTGAACTATTCGGAGCTCGATTCGATAGAAGCTCGTTCGAGCTCGTTTAATAAAGCTCGTTAATATTAACGAACCAAATTCAAACTCAGTAGTATTCGACTCGTTAGCTCGTGAACAGGCTCATTAATAAGCTCGTGAGCTAGTTCGTAAAATATAAAATTAATATTTAACATTAAATATATAATTTTGACACTTTTATATTTATTAAATATAAAATATCCAATAAAACTCATTTGTATGAATAAAATCATAGATTTTAGTAAATATTTTATATTTTTTAGAATATATAATTTATTTTTTCAATAAATTGATGAATAATTTAATTAATAATTTATATTTGATAAGTTCATTTAGGGCTCGATTAAGCTCGCGAGCCATCACTATATTCGATAAATTAAGCTCCAGCTCGACTCGATAATGAACGAACCAAACTCAAACTCTCAGATATTCGACTCGGCTCGGTTCGATTACAGCCTTACTTGGAGAGGTCATCAAGGTGACAATTTCATGCTGCCAATGAGTGATTGAGGAATGAATACATATCATTCTCTCAACCAACACTATTGTCTGAATTTCTTTTTTTTTTCATGTGATATACTAAAAAAAGTCTGATTCAGGAATATAACAAGAATCGTTAGATTGGCATTACAAAACTTGATCAACACAATATAAGGTATTGTTACAAGAGCCAGTAGCATCCAGCTTTCACAAATCAGGAGAAAACGTCGAGTAACAGAAGGAATGATATATATTTCAGCAGATTTAACAAATACAAATTAAGAAGCATAAAAAATGGGAGAAATGGGGGGAAAATTTCAACAAGGAAATAAGATCTCTTCTGAATTCGTGCACACGAACTCCAGGTAATTCAATCGGAGGACAACGATCTCGAAACAGCAATCTGAGTGTTGATCTTGTTCTTGTAGGAGTGGAAGCCATGGCATTCCTATGTATCATTAACTTGAGAATGAAAAATGAAACTGGGGAATGTTGTTGTGATGTCCCTGTCATGATATAGACGACGATAATGAGAAAATAACCGAGAACAGCACAAAGAAACTAGAGTTGAAAACAATGTAAAACAACACTATATGTTTACACATTAGAGTTCAAAGGCGACTACTATAGTTGATGCTTATAGCTTCTATTGTCATCTACAAAAAAAAAAGCCACATAAACTTCAATGCAGTGACAGAACGATCATGCTTTGGTGGTGGTGTTATTTTTTTTTTCCTAAGAGAATGGGACAACTCTCATCTTGGAGGGAAATGAAGGTCTGGTTACTTTACTAGAAAACAACGATCCTAAGCCACTTTGCATCATTAAGTAACTTTAGGTTAGGTTTGGGCCATGAGATCTAGAATCAAGTTATATCTACAATCTTTGGATTATGTTGATATCTTACAATTTCACCGAATTAGCAAATTTTTTTTTGTTGGGGGAAGATTCAATGATCTCTAAAGCTACCATGTAATGGTTACACACACACAAACAAAGAAGAGGGATGCTACAATTACTTGAGGTATTGCAGAGTCATATTCTTCAGAAGAGAGGGATGGTGCAAGACAAGATTGCGCCATTCATCTTTGTCGATTCTCCCATCATTCTTGGTATCTGCTTCCTCAAACGTCTGAACAGATGAAAGGAGAAATAAAACTGCTTAAAATTTCCAATTTTAATTGAATATTATTCCGTTTCCTTAATCTCAACTGGAAGTTAGCCAGCAGCACCAAATCTCAGATACCAGATGCAATTACTGATGAGGAAAAGCAGAGAGTAAAAACGCAAACAAAATGATCAAGCTAACAAATGTTAACCTTGTCAATGATGCTTTCTATGACATCATCCGAAAGATTCATTCCAGATTCGGCAAGGGTTGCCACAACCATTTGCTTCACCTGGATCGAATGCGTGGAGAAATATTTTAATGAGACAATTTTGTATTGCACACTTGCAAGCAGAAGAAAAGATGTGAAATATCTTGAACAGAAAGTAAATCGTCATGCAAATTGGCACATCCAAAATATCACTGTGAGGAGATTCTTTGTCTAATATCAATTTTCTTGGAATAAGTTAGGTGTTTAATTATTTTGATATCAATGTTGCCAGTCCACCTGTTGAGTATCAGAAGATGGTATACGGTTGACAAAATGATGATATCGAGTTGTTTGATTATTTTGATATTTAAATGGTTCCAATCCACCTTTTGGGTTTTAGAAGATGGCATACAGTTGACAGATTCATGATATTAAGTTTCTGCAAGACCAAGCTACAAAATCTCACATAAGCATGTATCGGATTAGTTTCAGTTTTTTCTGGTCAAGCTTTTTTACATCTCTGGCCTCTGGACAAAAACAACATGTGAAATTTGAGAAGAATGTTTGTACCTCTTGACGTTCAATAAAACCTTGCTGCTTGAGATCATATAACTTGAAGGAAACTGCATCATTAAATAACACCAAAGGCATGTTTACCAACAATACAAGTAATTATGACATTCTAATGATGCAAAAAGAGAGAGAGCAAGTAAAGAGCAGTTTCAAGACAAAAGCTTTTTAAAATTTGGAGAGAGTAGACAATATATGATGTAGCGAAAAAGACCTGGTACTAGTAAATGTACTATGGAGCAGGAAATAAAAAACAAGTTGCATCACAATTCAAATTTCACAAAATGCTTGAGACAACTGCTTTTTGAAAACTCAAGTAGGAGCTTGATCCTGCTTTTTGACACTGCTATCATTCTATTATCTGATCCCGTAAAGCTCTCATCATTTCTAAGTAGGAACTTGATCCTATGCCTATGCAAATTACTGTTGAATGATTTGTTTAATAGGTTCTGCAATAGGTACAATAACCAATAACATGGAAAAGACAATGCCACATCAACCACTCAGGCTTATATGCCATCTGCTAGACCTTAAAACTCAAAATCCCTAGAAAAAACAAAGCCAAAAGAGCAATCCAGATCGATCTTACTTACAGTCAATTTTGTCACCAATACGAGCACTTGGATGGAAGACTGACATGGCTCGTGCAAACTCTTCAAACCCCAATACTCCATTGTGCTTTGTGTCAAATATATCAAACACCTGAAGTTCATTTACAATATTACAGAGTCCAAACTCATGATGTTTACCATCACACTATAAGCAAGTAATTTGCTAAAATTTGCTTCCAGGAAAAATAGCATTATGAAGACACCTCATAACTACACACTATTCAACAACCTTTCTCCTTCATGTTTATGTTAATTTAATTAACATTAACAAAACAAATCCATTTTATAGTGTTCCCGTGCTAAAACAAAACTATTTATCATTCATAAATCATCAAGATATGAATTAATTAAAACAAGAACACCATGTTGACTAAGTGTGGGTTCTCTGGTACCCAGGGAGGCCAAACCAATCCCACCGAAAATAGTTAAGACATTTAAGCGGGCTCTAGTTCTTAGGCAAGCACAAGACTATGTTACTGTACCATGTGGACTAAGCTCAAGTGTGAATACATAGAACTTCAACTAGCTTTCGACCTTGGTCAGCAAACCGAGCCCTGTACTATGTAGATACACAAGAAAGTTGAATCCAATCCAAAGCACCTAGGTATTTAGGTAGGGACCATAATTTCTTAAGCATGCCAGCGATCATACTATGTTGTGTAAGTCGAGGATCCAACCCTGTCTCCCTTTTTCAGGAAGGGAAAAAAGGCAACGAAGATGCCTTGTGAATTGTGCCACAACACATGGTAAATCAGCAAGAATTGTAATAAAATCATAATCCAATATGCTTTGAATGAAATGCCAAGAAGCTAATTCGAGAACATTTGTAACTTTCCTAGCAAAACAAAAAAGCCCGGCCTCATGAGACGCGATAAACTGTGTAGAAGAGAATTTATGAATATATTGTGTATAACTTTCTCTAAAATATAAAAAATATTAGAACTGATATGTATTGTTGCAAGTGTACACCTAAGAAATGGCATCAAAATAAATAAAGTAAAAAGAAATTAAAGCAGTAAGTGTTGTGTCAGTAAAATCATTAAAAGAAATAGAAACCAAAATACCCTATCAGCAAACAAGCTCTCCTTTTAGTCTTAAATAATGCCAACTGGAATTCTTCCTGCAGAGAAAAAGTCGAGGCTATTAAAGAAACATAGATCAAATTGTCGAATATGGTGAGAAAACCACAGACAATTGCAACTAACTAGATAAATAAATATCTTTTACTACTTAAACCCGGGCTTTCCTAAAGTCAGATTTGTTAAATAGAATGGGATACCTTTTCCATCTAAAAAAATAACATGACCAACTAATAATACTCTCACAGTTATGCATGAGGAGTCTATACATCTGACATGACTGTTCAAATGATAAATTAGATGCACAGATATTAAGAGAGATTAAATCCAAATGCTATTATTTGACTTGAGCAAGAATGAATGAACTTCCATACCTTGTGGATCAACCCGTCATCAATGACAGCAGTACTGATCCCTTTAAACAGCTCATACAAAGCTTCTATTTCGCTCACGCTAACTGCAAAGTCAACAAACATAACTTTAAGTCTTATTTAAAGCCAGATTGAGCCCCTATTCCTTAATAAAAGAATACATACACAGAAATATTTCAAATCTTTGTCAATGACCCTAATAGTTGGGACATATAGTGATCTGTTATTGTGTTTGACGCATATGTATAGACACACACATATATATGAAGATCCACATGATTGATCCACACAGTTAATTGATGATGATGTACATATATTTAATTGTAAATATGAAGAGGAAAAGAGACGATCATTTCATAAGTCTATCAAAAAGGAAGAATGAAAACATTCTAAATAAACATTAGTCAACATACACACAGTTTGTCTGGCTAACTGTTCGAGTTCCTCGATGCCTCTCTGGGGCTTGTACAATTCAAGATCACAACACTTCCCAAGGATAGTGATCAAATGCTTCAACCAGTCTAGACACTGCACCATGATTTTTGCCACTCATAACAACACTCCATAACCTGCATCAGATGAACAAAGAGAAGTATACTTTAATGCTGATTCAAAGAAGCAGTACTTCTTAGTATTTCATAAGTAGTATGACATTTTTCAAAGTGGCGAAGTGAAAAGTTTTCATTGGTGGGTTGCTGAAAATGCATTAAAGATTAGACTTTCCGGGGGTTCAGAATGAAGCTACAAGCTAATTCTTACTAAGGGACATTCAAATGGGAGTGTGTTGGATTCCCGAAAAAGAGAAAAATAAAAAAGCATTCTTGAGCAACTACGTTTTCACTAGGAGTAAACATTTAAAATTTGATGAACTTAACATTACTACATGAAGAGTACAAGAAGGCTTAAGAAACTTCTACTTATCTTTACAAGAACAGTGAGGTTCAATAAATAGACTCAATGGAGAAAAAAATCAATGTAGCAAGCCAAATAACTAGAATTTTAAAACTTGTTGTCAGACTCAAGCAAGCAGGTACTATAGACATGCAAAACAAAGATCGATAATTATATCTGATAGAAATTATAACTCGATCAGCATGTATAAAGTTCAAGAAATCCTGTTCTAAGGTAAACTCAGGAATGCAAAGCACTAATCTTCATAATGCATACCATTAACTTTTGTCTTCAGATCTTTGGACTTCATACTACGATCCAAAAAGATATTCAGAAAATGAGCCCACCTGCATCGGAGACTGGTTATTGATACACTACCCTTCCAAAGAAAAGATAAGTTTGACCACATAGACGCACTTCAACATTATGATGTCAATCAAAACTTATTATTACTTTGCTTTCATCACGATAAATCCATGTTCAGAATTTAATTAACCAAATGACACCAAAAAAAAAAAAAAATCCATTTTCAATCTTTTAGCGACAAAACACAGAATCAAATATACGACGCCACTTGAATCCGAGCGGAATAAAATCCACGAATAAGCCATTTGTTTCCCAAGATCTGAAGATCGGAGGGGGGAAAACAAACTAAACAGAAAACCTTACCGGATTCGGAGCCGACGGAATCACCTCTCTTCCCTTCTCAACTCCAATTCATCGAGAATTGGAGATCGTCTAGGGAGGCAGAAGCTCTTCCGATGATTGTGGAAACAGATTAAGAGAAAAATGGACCTAAAAAGAACAGGAGAAGCCGAGATTCAAGATCTCGACCATTTTGGTCCAAACGACGAGGAGAGGAATCGAGAAATGCAATCATTTCCGATATAATAATTACCCTTATTTTATTTCCATGATGAATAATTAGCGCGAATTTCCTGGAAAATCAAACGAATAATAAAATTCCTAAATGCCATTTTAAAATAGTCCATCCATTTTTACATTTCTTTTTTTTTCACATCTCAATTGTTTTCTATAAAAAGTGGGCAATCTATCAAAAACCTTCTATATTAAGTGTGTGCTAAATAAATACCAATAGTATTATCATTCACAAAAATAGAAATTAACAGTATCTCTTATTATTTCTGTCTGTTCTACCATTCAATTCGAAAGAGGCCTCCAAATTTTATTCCTTTTTTTTTTTGCAAATTAATTTGATGCGTTGAATTCCTTTCCATGTGTTCTTGTAGGTGAAAGTCTATCAGTATATTGTCTATTCCTTTTTTATTAGAAACTTCATTATGCCAAAAAAAAAACTCCATATAAATAAAACAACAAATGCAAATGAGGGCAGGCATTCTTCACCAATAAAATGAAACAAATCACATCATCGAAACAAAAGGATTTAGGTCTTAATTGAAACAAAAATACTGACTACGAGCAATTAGGATGGACCAATGTGGATCAGTTCATGTAATCACAGATGAACATGAACCAGAACAACTACTCTGAACGTTGTCCTCCCAGCTTTCTTCCACCCCATGCGCACTCTAACCATCAGACAGCTACTGTTAAGATGGTTACTTGTCACTTGAAAATACTACAAACCAAGGGGAAAATTTTGATTCCGTAACTTCTATGTGACAAGCATCCATCTCTAAGGTTATGTGGATCCTTGCATGCAGCAAAACCATTTCTTCTGTGGTTACAGAAGATCAGAGTGTTAATTAATCCAAAGGATTCATACAAAAGGAGTTGATGCGCATCAGATACTTACAGAAGGTGATCTGGAAGAATAAGTTCCAGTTTTAAAGTTTGGATCCTCCTTGGATGGAGAGTCTGTTTCACGCGTGTTCGCACCAGTTTTCTTCTCGTCGCGTGCTTTGTTGAAGATCACAGTGAACGCCTCTGCGGAAGCAGGATCATTGACATCCCACTCGCCAAACTTCGGCAAGGGCCTGCCTCTTTCCTCCTGGAATTTACAAGCACTTTTTTGTAAGTAGTGAAGTGAGATGATATTTAATTGTTCTTCATGTTTTATCACAGCAAATTTAGAAGAGAAACAAGAATGCAGAGCTCATGCTTTTAGAATTGAAGATTAAAGAAAGTTAAAAATACTACAAATGGAGGAGAAGATGATAAAATGAGATAAGAAATAATATAGTTAGACAAGTAGAATGGATTAGGATTAAAGATATGATGGTGAAAGAGAAACACAAAGAATCTTATCGATGTAGATAGAAATGATATTAAGAAATCTTAGATATTAGTACTAGTAGCAAATTTTTACAAAATTTAAAGATGTATTAAAATCCATATACCTAACTGAAAACAGTTTGGCCATGAAACTTTGTAACAAAAGTTGAAAAATGTCAATTTGCCAACACTTGAAACACCCACCTCTTTGTTCTCTGAAGAATGTCAATTAAGTTTTCTTTTCGAGAATCTCTATCGGCAGCAAAACATTTGTAGCTGACTAAGAATATAGCTGGTTTTTATGACAGCCAATTAAGGAGGCCAGTTATTGATCAAAGTTCAATTAACTATCAATTTTGGTTAGCTCAATAATCTGGCAGGGAACCAACTATACTCCAAAAAAAACACTATAGAAGTTGTAGCCTTAACTAAACCAACTTTCAAAATGTCCAAAAGAAGCTCTTGAACATCATTTTATACCACTTGCATGTTAAAAACACATGGAAAAAAAATCTACATCCTCTATTAGATCCTTCAAAGTCTAATTCCTTGATATTTTATCTACACGCTTTATTGGCGAGCATAGACTAAAATATTTTCTGTTTCATCAAAGAGGTGTTTTTCCAACTTAGTTCTCAACTCAAATTAACGTTTGAATATAGTAGGACAGGATCTTCATGCTAATTAGAATGGCTTAAATGGTCGGAAGGATCTAAAAGCATTGCCACAGCAAGTTGGGCAAAAGGGGTTTATGCCAATGCTAGAGCATGTCAGATTCTAATCAACATGATAAATGAACATGCCATAGAAAAAAGTGTTGGGATCATATGATGCAATGCCAATGAACAACCACACTCTTGCTGAATGATGATCTAATATAAACAAGAAATGTACTCTCTTCTCAACCAGTCGTCTTCACTTCGACTCAGTGAGTCAACAGTTTAAATACAAAACCAAAATATTTTATTCTGCCTTGACTATTAGGGTAAAATTGCATGAGAATGTGTCATTGCAAAGGGCAAACTGCATCTATTTGCAGAATGACACTAAAGCAAAGACTAAGAAACATGAAAGAGTGATTATTGAATACTGACACACTATAATATAAATAAAGCAAATGGATAGCCATAGTCAGATACTAGCAGAATTGCATACCAGAAGGCACAAGAATTCATGTAACAAATTCTTTAGACCAAGATACATACACGAAAGCTTAGTCAATTTATAAAGAAGCATATGCATTAAAATTAATTCAAATTAAAGTCTAGAAGCAAAAGAATATATTTTCACACAACCCTTCATCATTCATGAAATCCAAAGAAAAACAAACACCTTGTGCTATGGCTCTTCATTCCTTCATAACAGAAACTCTTATACAACAAAAGTCTAGAAGATTCATGTCAGGCTAATCTCAAAGTCCCGTCTCAAAACAAAACGATTTTACATAAAACTCACATGGTGTTTCACAAAATATACAAAGTATGGTATAAGATGCAACAGAAAGCAGTTTTTGCAACTTTACAAAGATGGCCGCCAAACGCAAAATGGTTGTCAAATGGAGAAAAGGCACCAGATTTCGAATCACATAAAAAAAAACCCCAGAACTTTCGCATGAACAAGACCTAGATCATCAATTACTCAACAAACAAAGGGGAAGACAAGCGGAAAAGAGCAAGAAAAGATCCCTCCCAAGATCAATGTCATCCAAAACGAGACAAACCCTTCAAGATCAACCAAACCGAATCCCATATTTCTCAAACAAGCAGCACACCAATCACCGAATCAAGAAAAAAAATAAGAAAGGGAGCAAGGCAAGAGGAGTTGCCACTTACCGACATCAACTCTTCCGGCAAAGCGATGAAACGACTGAGATCGACAGAGCGAGAAAAAGATGCACTCCCCAGGCCGACAGCAGTGGCCGAGCCGAGGTGCCCATTTATATAGGATGAAGCAAAGAGGCACATGAGCTGTCTGCCGCCATCCAAGCGTCAACGGAATCGCAAGCTCCCGTTAGATCATAAGACGGAGCCGTGAAGTTCGCTTTCCTCGGCAACTAGTTTGCTAGCTCCATTGGCAAGCACAAAGAACTGGAAGCCTTCGGCATCAAATGCAAGCGCTGAGGCAACAGCCTGTCGTCGTCGCTCGTTCCAAGACAAGACGACAGAGGGAAAAAAAAAGCGACATGGAACATTTTGGCACAGAACTAGCACCAATTTGTCAGCTCATTTGATCGCAAAATCACAAAGGGAATGCAGAAAACGACACCGGTGCTGTTGTTTCTCGAGTAAAGAAACACTCACATCGACTCTAGAACGAGTTTGAATAATTGGATACTAAATTGTGTGGTTGGCGACCAGTCTCGACTTCCGCTGGCATTGCTACTGCAGGAGAGGACAGTGAACAGTGTGGGTGGGGGCATGTCCTGCCGAGGCCGAGCTGGAACCCACCTAAGCATTTCGGATTCTCTGTGGGCGAATGGGACTCATTTACTCCATCAAGTATAACACATTGATTGAAAATATTTAAACAAGATTTAGTATTAATTTACTCGATATAAACTTTCTCGAAGAAAGCAACAGTTCACTGTAGCAACCTTGTTCAATAGACTAGGAAAATAAACGAACATGTTCTCGGGAAGTAGCAGTGTAGTTGCAAGAAATAGATAATAAGACCGATCTTTTGTGAGTTCAGTTAAAAGAAGACGAAGAAGAAGAGGAAAATGTAGCAAGCAGCTCCTTGAGAATCAAAACGGTGACATTAACATCTGACGCCCTTGATGAATCCTCTAGGCTTTTATGCGTACCATGAACGAACCTGTTTTTAATCAGAAACCAAAAGTTGTTTAGACTAGTAGACATCATAAAAAAAATAAATCATTACTGAGAAAAACAGCAATGCATCAGCATTCGTAGAAAGGCTAACAATTTGGTCTTTTTACCTGTCAAAACAGTTTTCCTCTAATCATTTTGATGCATAATTAATCAGTTCATAAATAAAGAGAATTTCTAGATCTAGATCATGTTCAGAAATAAAGATTATTCTATTTTCATTTTATTTTTAAACTTCTAATTTATTATTTTCTGAACTGGGTCTATTTAAATTGTAAAAGCCTATATAAAAGCCTTCAGGCTGTTGTTTGAAGATAATTTCTTTTCTAACGGCGAACAAAGTCCTGGTGCCAATGCGACAATTTTTTATGGAAACTACACTGTGCTAACACAGAGATTGTCACAAATTTTTATGCAACATGCCAAACAAGGTATTAGAATAAATCTGTGTGCCAATGAGCTAGTATAAAATTTTGTTTTATTGAATGAATGAATGAATATAACAATCAGAGGAAGGGCTTTTATAAACTTTTTAAACATGAAAATAAACTTGATATGCTAGAAATATAAAGGCAGAAATAAATAATAATTAAATTTTAAAACTTTTAAAAATAAATGAGAATTAAATTTAAACCTGAACTGATGGATTAATTTATTTATAAATGAATTATTTTCTATTTATTTGCACGAGTAGCATTTCCAACTTCATGTGAGAATGCGATCTAGATGGCAAAAAACTTCAGTGCAAAAACAATTATGCATAACTTACACGAGGGGAGATTTGATGCGTCAGCAGAAACAGCACAGGAAATTCCCACATTTGACAAGGCTCCCCTTATAATTCCACATGGGAAGTGTAGAAGCATGCTTGTGGCTTCAGATGAAGAACCCTGAGATGCTTCATTGTCTTCTGATGAAGGATCAATTAATACACGAGTAAACCAACGGAACCTGTTGTCTTGCAAAACAAAGGTGCCCTGAAACATATTGAAAATAGTTTGTATTAATTCTTTTTTAAAAAGAAATTCTACAGAGTTATTGAAATTCTTAGTAAGCATATTACCCTGTGATTGGTCTTCAAGTTATCAATCTGCTTCTTGAACAGTTCTGACCAAAAATCTTTGCATATAAACTTGATTGCCTCAAGATGATCACTAAAACGAGGACGTTCCACAGTATACCTGCTCAGAGACGAGTGATAAGTAAAAATTATGTCACGGATTTTTAAAATAGGCAATATTAATTTTATAATCTCAGAAACCATGTCATACTGATATGGTTTGAGGGACAGAATTATGGGAATTTTCAGCAAAAATATTTAGATATACAAGGCACACAATCAATTCTTTTTTGCAACCTATGATGTCTAGTGCATCTTAGCTAATAAACGAGAAATTCTCTCTCAGGAAATGCTGCTAAACCAAGCATAAAAGTAGCATAACAACCTATAATTTATGTCATTCTTTTTCATCAGGAAATTTGAGTCGTTGAGAATCAATACCAAGAGTTATATAGAATGTAGAATGAGTTGTCTCCAATATTCTCCAGTAGAAGCACAGATCTGGTTAGCAGTCTTTTTTTAAGAATCATCAAGCCTAGAATTTTAACATGCAGATGCAACTGCACTCCACGGAGCAGCTGTCCAGGTAATTTTCCTATAGAAGGAAGAATCTCATGGACTAATAGCGCAGACAATGCCCATGTCATGGTAGAAATGAACCATGATGTCACGTATGCATGCAAAACTGTATTTTATAGATATTAATAGCTCACAGGATGGCATAATGTGAATTCTAGGCATACGAAATGCACATTGAGATGCTTTGCAAAAGTGATTGCTTGATCCACCTCAAAGATACAAAATAATAATATAATAGAAATAATAATAATAATAAATAAATAAATCAGACAACTAATTACTAAGACTTGGCTAGATCTTGCTAATGTGTTAGGGGCACAACATTAGAATCCTTCATTCCAAAAAAGTGAGATCATATTGAGCTTTTAAACTGGTTATCTCATGTCTATTTGGATTGGGTGCCATGTGATGGAATGTTAATCTGTTATAACTCTGGGTATGATGTCAAATTTACTCTCCATAAACTAAAAGATGTACTTCGGAATTTTTTTTGTTGTATCAACCCAGCAATGTTTGTTGCCACCATGATGCAACAACAAGCTTAGCAGTAAGATTAGTGGCTGCTAACAATAGATGCATATGAGGCAATCCAATACCAATCATGCTTGCTTGGAGTACATCCATTTGATAATTGGTTCACGTCAAGAAGCAATCAGCCAAAATATATGCAAGAAAATAGATGACATGATAAGGCTCAGTTGGTTAACCATACAAACAAATTTTACGGGACAGATACTACAATTTCAATCTTAACAAAAACAAGTAGAAAGAGTATAACTTCCCACTAAAATAATCTGCTAATCAACTTGAGTATGCTTCTTTTGTACTCTCAGTTACTCATATTAACAAACGTCCCGCCACAATTACTAGGGTCAGATTTTTAACATTCTCGAACTGCTGCCATGATTATGAAGCACTTTAAATAGCAATGTTTTACTAAATTGTGATGTTAAACAATTAAAAAACAAATCTCCATGTACTGATTCACGCCTGCACTTATCAAATTGTTCGCTTTTTCACCTTTCATTAGCCATATGAATCACGATAAGACTTACAGGATTGGCCCAAGTAAAAGTATCTATAATTGTACAAATAAGAGAAGTCACAGAGTCCAATTACAATATCAATGATCATGTTTATCCCATCATCCACTTCGTGGAATCCTATTCCTCTGACATTCGCAGTTATCGTCCAGAAAGGATCGCTCTGGCTAACTAAACCGAAAGGTACTCAACGAAATCACACAATCCGTGAAAATAAAAACTAGCGCACAATGATATGGAAGATAAGGGAGCGAAAACCTAGGAGACATCTGAGAAGAAGGCTTCAAGCAATATAAAGAGCGGAGGGAAACCTCTCGATGAGCTGGTGGCCGACCTGAAAGCCGATCGCCTCGATCCGGCGGGCGGCGAGGTCCGGTTTAGTGGCGTAGAACCTCCGGCCGTACGCCGACACCATCTCGATGATCAACCCGTCGACGCAGCTCTCTGCTACCTCCCTCCCCATGATCTATTTTGTTTCGGTTCTCCCTCTTTCTCCTCTCCTTCCGCCTTGCAGAAACAAGGAACAGTTTGCAAAGCTTCACGGCACAATCTTAATTGGGCCGACGATGGCCCTTATTCATCATCAAATATTATTTTAAAATTATTTAATATTATTATTTCATATAATAGAATAATAAGATGACACATATTTTCATAAATAATTTTGGAATATTTGCGTCCGATAATATTATTTAAATCTTTTATTTCAAATATTTAAAAGTTTTAGAGTTCAAACTATTTTTTAAGAAATAACATCTATTTGTTTGAATTATGAAAAGCATTAAAAAGTAAAAGGAAACACTTTCATGAGGATGATTGCCAACTTCAGCCCTACTAAATTATGCACAAGTAGGGCTGTAAATGAAAGTAGTTTGTGAACTATTCGGAACTCGATTGGATAGAAGCTCGTTCAAGCTCGTTTAATAAAACTCGTTAATATTAACAAATCAAACTCAAACTCAACAGTATTCAGCTCGTTAATAAACATATGAACTAGTTCGTAAAATATAAAATTAATATTTAACATTAAATATATAATTTTGATAACATTAATAAATATAAAATATCCAATAAAACTCATTCACATGAATAAAATCATAGACTTTAATAAATATTTTATATTTTTTAAAATATATAATTTATTTTTTTAATAAATTGAGAATAATTTAATTAATAATTTATATTTGATAAGTTCGTTTATGACTCGATTAGGCTCGAATATGCTCGCGAACTATCACTATATTCGATAAATTAAATTCTAGCTTGGATCGATAATAAATGAACTAAACTCAAACTCTCGGGTATTCAACTCGGTTCGGTTCGATTATAACCCTATGCACAAATTCTCAGATAAACAAGGCAATTCAAGGATAGACTAAGCAATGAAAATCTAGGTTAATGATCGTCCTCCACAGAGTATGATGCCGCCGGATTTGATGCTTCGCCTCTGTATCAGCCTTTCGAAAAGAAGATCTTCAGTTTGCTTCAAGTTCAGGTACTCGTCCATGTCGAATGAAGATGCACTTGCTCTGCCATCGGAATGATGATCTACGAGTCTGAACTTGCCTTGACTTCTATTGAGAGAAGCCATTGAAGAGTTTTCGATTTCCCCAGGGCTCCAACTCCCCAAACTGCTCGAGATCTTACTGTCTTTACTGATCTCAGCAACTGACTCCTGAGATTAATCATGACATGATCATTGTTAACTATAAAACATTTTTCTCCTCAACTAATGAAAGGAACTGTTAGATAAAGTAAGGCCGGATGGTAACCTGTGTCGGCATTGTTGCAGCAGCAGCATATGAGTTGTTTTCTGTGGGAATTGGAACTCCAGGCTTGTCTTTGCAAGGCGAAAATGGACTAGTACTGGTTTCCCATTGCAACCAAGGAAGCAGAACACCGTCCGCGTCAGGAGGCACTGGCCTAGCTCTCATCAAACTGTCATGAGTTTCTGTTTTGAAATTGCTTGATCCAGGATCTCTTATGCTTGAGCTTGTTTCGCTCCTTTCTCCATCGAAGGAAGATATATCGGTATCTTCAACATTACTAAGAAATTCTGCTAAGTACTGCTCTGCTTCTTCAGTCAACCGGTTAGACATTCTTGTTCTATCATTGCTCCTCTGGGAAATTTATTAACCAATTAGTTGAAATGCCAGTAAGATACATTTTGCCTTTTAGCATAACAGAATTCTTACTCTTCTTGACCGCAATTGCCTTTCTGGAACAACAGGACTTGTTGAAGGCAGCAAATCTTTCACAATTTTGCAAAGCTCCTATACGTGTTCCTCTTCCCAAGCTAACTGAGCTGACAATTCCTGTTTGCGCTTCTCTGACTGAATTAATTTCAACGAAATATTTTCCAAAAATTAGTAAGTTTCAAAGATGATTAGGCATCTCAAAATATCACAAAAGGTTTGATCCCAAGAGAAACTGCAACAATAGAAGATTGAAAGTGGTTAGGAGGAGTCACAAACATAGACTCCTTTCTTTTCGGTACACGATCAACTCTAGTCCTCACAGTACCCACAATAAAAGATTGAAAGTGACTGATGTTCTCTACTTTCGAAGTACCAATGTCATTACTAGAAAAGTGATCTTTATTCAAATTAAAAATAACATCTTTTATCATCAAATCAACATTATCATCAATGTTGGCAGTTATCAATTCCACATTCAACTTCTGCAACCCAGCAAGTTCATTTTCACCACCCACTTCAACCTCAATAATCTTAGTCTCTTCTAAAATCAAATCCTCACTAACTTTTTTGGCCTACAGCTCAGTGCTCTTAACTGCAACAATTGGTTCAAGCAACCTCTGAGTATTAGAAATTCCAGAACATCTCACACAAAGTGGCACCTGAAAAATATAAGTAATCTAGTCAAAAAAATGTGTTGTCATCATTATTTAACATAATAATTTTATTATTTCTATATTTAGAGAAGAAGTTACCTGCTTGTCACTTAAGAGTATCTCCTCGTCTGGAAATGGTACTATATCTAACATCTTTTCACAATTATAAATAAAATGTTACTTCTACAATCATATCTACAAATAATATACTAAAAACATAGCAACTTACCATACTAAAATCAATTATAGAAAATAATCTCTCAGCAACATCATATTTGATTGATATCTTACTCCGTTCCCAGCGAAACAGCCGGGGGAAACAACATAAAGAACGTACATATCCAAATGAACGAATTCTTTCATACAGTCATGCCCGAATACATATAAAGAGCAATATAATAATATTAAACATATCACAATTACACTTGAAATATTAAAAACTCACCATCAAACCAACAGTACAACCATCTAAATACATTTTGCAACCAGTCTTTCCTTTGCCATTACCGGTTTGCAAGATAATTTGGTGGCACAAAAATCTATATGTTGCATCTCCCCATGAATAATCAAAGAACCTTGTCAAGTTATCAATGTAGGACATAATAAATTGAGAAGTGGAATAGTTGTTAATAGGAAAAATAACACAATTAAATAGAAGACAAATAAACGGCCTAACAAAATCATCCACTTCAAATTCCTTCTCAGATCCAGCTAATGACCGCATATTATCATGAATCATGGTCCTATTTACGTTGCCAACTTTCCCTCTAAATAGCCTAAGAATAAAATTGGACTCCATGCTAGCATCAAGATCAACCGATTGCCCCCACATGGGTCAAACCAAGGACAATGCTAAACTCAGTCGAAATGAATGGAACTACAATGTTGACACCAAACAAGAAAGCACGAGAAGACAATAATTGGAATCTCTTTAAAACTATATCAACTTTGGTACTACTGATAGGCATCTCAGGCATCTCAAGTCATGGAGCAAACGGAATATTTTTAATCATCTCTTTTTGCTTATCACTCATAATTGGTATCACCTCACCCAGTACATCTTTGAAATATCCAGGAGAGCAATGCGAACAAGATTGTCTGCTGCTCTTGGTCTTTCCCTTATCTTGCATTACTCTCTTCCCCTTATCTTTCACCATAGATTTAGCCTTAGCCTCCATGGTGCTCCCTGTAAGAGCTTTTTTTCTCATATCTGTAAAAAAAGTAAATTAACCAAAAATAAATTAAGTTATCAGTCATACCATCATGTACAAACCATACAAAATTAGGTATCATACCACTTAAATTCAGTATTTTATTTAGTTTATTGATAATAATTACATAATCACCCCATAACTCATTCAATCATTCAATTAAAGAAGATAAACACAAACACATTTACTCATTCATACCTTAAAGTACAAATCGTACCCTTCTGGCCATCAAAGTGCATAAATTGGGTGCATTACTCAATTTATTGATAATCACTACAAAATACACAGATATCTCATTCATTACTTAAATTGAAGAAGAGATAATACAAACACATAATAAATTATAATTTGAACATCAAAAAACCTAATTTAATTCAACCTAACAAAATCAACAACACCTATGAACTAAAACTTCGAATTTGGACACAATTTTACAGAAACATATATAACAATTATCTTAATTTCATTCTACAAATAAGATTAACCAAGAGGTCAAAATTTAGGGCACAGAAACATAACCGACCTTCTACTTGAGAGATCTCTGTTTCTGCCTTTGGAATACACGCAGACCACTTCTTCGCGTTAGTGTTCCTCTGATTGTATTGATTACCACCTTTTTACTTCTTCAAACCCGACATTCGTCGACGATTCTTGGGTTGAAGGTGAAAGGTGGGTCTTCACTTGGTCGAAGATGAACGACACTTCGAATCGATGATTCTTGGGTTGAGGTTGATAGGCAGATCTTCCTCTGGCTGTCGCCTCTCTAATTTTTGTTTTCAACGCTTACCGGAAGTGATTTCGATGATCGTCAATTTCCTTCGACGCAGCTCCAAGCCTGGAAGAAGACACAGAGTGGAGAGAATTTGAAAATAAAGGGAGGGCAATTCGGTAAATTCATATGAGAAGGAGTTAAAAAGAAAAAAACAGACATTGTCAGAGATTGAAAACGGTATTAACCTGACATGGGGACTGATTCGGGATTTATGTTTCTGATCAGGGATTTAAGACAAAGTTTTCCATAGAATAATAAGATGGCACATATTTTTATAAATAATTTTGGAATATTTGCATCCGATAAATTATTTAAATCTTTTATTTTAAATATTTAAAAGTTTTAGAGTTTAAAATATTTTTTAAGAAATAACATCTATTTGTTTGAATTATGAATAGCATTAGAAAGCAAAAGGAAACACTCTCATGAGGATGAATGCCAACTTCAGCCCTACTAAATTATGGACAAGTTCTGAGATAAACAAGTCAATTCAAGGATAGATTAAGCAATGAAAATCTAGGTCAAGGATCGTCCTCCACAGAGTATGATGCCGCCGGATTCTATGCTTCGCCTCTGTATCAGCCTTTCGAAAAGAAGATCTTCAGTTTGCTTCAAGTTCAGGTACTCGTCCATGTCGAATGAAGATGCACTTGCTCTGCCATCGGAATGATGATCTACGAGTCTGAACTTGCTTTGACTTCTATTGAGAGAAGCCATTGAAGAGTTTTCGATTTCCCTAGGGCTCCAACTCCCCAAACTGCTCGAGATCTTACTATCATTACTGATCTCAGCAACTGACTCCTGAGATTAATATCATTGTTAACTATAAAACATTTTTCTCCTCAGCTAATGAAAAAAACTGTTAGATAAAGTAAGGCCGGATGGTAACCTGTGTCGGCATTGTTGCAGCAGCAGCATATGAGTTGTTTTCTGTGGAAATTGGAACTCCAGGCTTGACTTTGCAAGGCGAAAATGGACTAGTACTGGTTTCCCATTGCAACCAAGGAAGCAGAACACCGTCCGCGTCAGGAGGCACTGGCCTAGCTCTCATCAAACTGTCATGAGTTTCTGTTTTGAAATTGCTTGATCCAGGATCTCTTATGCTTGAGCTTGTTTCGCTCCTTTCTCCATCGAAGGAAGATATATCGGTATCTTCAACATTACTAAGAAATTCTGCTAAGTACTGCTCTGCTTCTTCAGTCAACCGGTTAGACATTCTTGTTCTGTCATTGCTCCTCTGGGAAATTTATTAACCAATTAGTTGAAATGCCAGTAAGATACATTTTGCCTTTTAGCATAACAGAATTCTTACTCTTCTTGACCGCAATTGCCTTTCTGGAACAGCAGGACTTGTTGAAGGCAGCAAATCTTTCACAATTTTGCAAAGCTCCTGTACGTGTTCCTCTTCCCAAGCTAACTGAGCTGACAATTCCTGTTTGCGCTTCTCTGACTGAATTAATTTCAACGAAATATTTTCCAGAAATCAGTAAGTTTCAAAGATGATTAGGCATCTCAAAATATCGCAAAAGGTTAGATCCCAAGAGAAACTGCAACAAAATTTCTAGGTTCGAGAGGAGAGCAAAGCAAAACTGTAAAGTCATTGCATGTTCATGCTAAACGAAGAAGACATTGTGGGTATGTATGCAACAGAACAAGAGCAAAATAAGAGTTATTATTTACTAGAGACATGCAATTATGGTAGAAGCACAAGTTCAAGAACATACTTTGCTACATAGATCAAGAAGACAGAGCATTTTAGGGCGAATGACTTAAGCTGCCATTTATAGAAGCTACATAGTCCATAAAGCCAAACAAACTGAAATGAGTATGGCAGGACTTCGAAGACAAATGCAAAACTGGATGTATATCAAAATATAATCTTAACATGCCTGTTCAAGCTTGGTTGTGTAGTTTCTTAGTTCAACAATAGTCTCCAGAGCTTCAGAGCTTTTTGGCTGAATGCTATTCCCATTAGAATGCTTTGACGATTCTTTTGTAGCCATGAGCTGTATAGAGAATGATAAGGATAAAAAAATGAACAAATACATTAACCAGTCATTAAAATCAAAGAAAAAAAATACCACACGACATTCAACGTTAGATCAAAATTGTCAAATTAGGTTATTTGGGTAAACTACTTTATTAACCCTCTAAAATTACAATGAGATCAACAAAATTTATTTTGTTGGAGACCAATAACCATTAGAATAAAAAGAGACAAATGATCAGATTAGGCTGAAATAATGATCTTGATCAATGTGACAAAACCTTTTCCTGGACATAGATTGTTTGGATTGTCTTTTCATCACCACACATTCTTGAACGGAAATCTCGAGCTTCGTCATCAGTTAATGAAGAAGAATGGCTCTGTGACAAAAAAAATACATAAGAAAAAAAAACATCTATTAGATATTTGAGCAGTAGTAAACCAGGTACATGGTTAGTATGGTGATATAAACATAACAATGATCAACAAAAAAAACTTCTCTCTACCATAATTGGGGTATGACTTTGCCATTCTTTCTAAAGTATAGGAAAAATTTTATGACTGTCTCAAATGAAAGGAAGAATCAAGTTCATGGAAAGTATGAAATTACCGAATAGCTATCTTGTGAGTGGTAAAAATCCTTTTGACTCATAGTCCTGCTCAGAACACCATTCTTCACTGCCCTATGTGATGAAGACTGCTGCAATACAATGTTGCCAGAAGTCTTTGGTTTGCTTTTAATGCTAGAGCTTTGAGATTCAACATCATTCTGTAGTTAATTAGAGACGGTCAAAATTATACTCATGCTTGGTTCATAAAAGAGTTTTGTTTACAATCCAGTGGGAAAAATGCAACAGCAATCATTGATGGCACAATTTAGTAGTTCGTATGGGATAATGTGCGAAGGAAATCAAAGCTTTTATCAGCAAAATAGATGCTTCTCCATGATCAAAGATGCGTAGTTACATGTTTCATGAGAGTTTCAATCTAGTAATCGATGATGACTTCGTCGCAGAATTGCGCATCGGTCGAAACTAAAACCAGCAAATTTAGTCAAAATTGACTTCGTGAAAGCGAGGAGACAAATACCTCCGAGTCGCTGTAGCGATGCCGAGCAACCGAGACGGATCGCCGACGCCTCGAGACGCGATCGGACACGCCCTTCGGCGGCACTGCCCGGCGATCAGGAGGCCTCGAAACTGACCTCCCACGCTGGCGAGACGACTCCGTCCCTCTCAAGTAGCTAGCGACAGAGCTCCGGCCCCGATTCCTGGCGCAGGAAGCGTCGCTTTCCTCATCCGACTCCGCCCTCGCCCGAAAGAACTCCTCCGCGAGGTCATCGACGCTGATCTCTGGGACACCGGCCCCGCGGACCTTATTGACGAACCTGCTGCGGGGGGTCGCGAAGTCGTCGGTGCCAGGAGGGGGCGGGGGGAAGCGTCCGGAGTATCGGCTGAGGCTCCTCGATCTGCGGTGGGTCCCGCTGCGGGTGGACTTGCTGGCGGCTCCGGCGGAGGGGGCGGCTTCTCTGCCCTTGCCTACCGAGGAGCGCCCCGTGGCCGACCGGAAGGACGCCGTCGCCATCGCCTGTGGATTCCCAGTAGATTAAGGACGCCAAGGCAGGGATTTCTGGACGACGGGGGTAGGCGGGGAGAGCGAGAGGAGGAAGACGACGACGGCGGCGGAGAGACCGAAGATTTTGATTTTTCGCATCCAATTTTTCCTTTTCTATAATTATTTTACTTTTCGACGTAGAAAAATTGTTGCTGGCAGTCACAACTCACAAAATCGAACTGATCAATTCACACGCCGTCCTGCCGCCCGGCTCAAATCAGGGATGCATCCGGTCACGAACCGGAAACGGTTCGAATTTATTTTGGAAGTTGCGAGGCGTTTGTAATTAAGAAATTAATATAATATTATGGAGGTTAAAATAAAAAATGGAAAGCGTTTATGGTTAATGGTTAATGATTTAATGTTGTTATTTTCAACCATTTAATGTCGACTTTTTTCGGAAAGCGTCTTAATATCTTCCATTGTCGTTCAATCTTGTGATTTTTTATGTATTTTTTTTTAAAACGATTGAATTTTGTGGAGGAATAAATTAACAAAAAGAATCCTTCGTGGATTTGTTTACGGCGTTATTTTAAAATAAATTTAAAAGTGAGAGGGATTAGGAATGGCGCCCAATTTAAATTTTAAAGAGAGAGTATGGGGCCCAGCTAACATGGTTGGCAGAGCACTTCATGGGAATGTACTCAGTGTGCGTCCTAATTGTTTTTTATTTTAAAATAGGGTTGAATATTTAAGTTAAAATTGAACTGATTCAATCCATTAACATTAAATTAATTTAAAAATGGATCGTTAAAATCGAACTGATATAAAATTAATTAATTTAATCACTTACTAAATTAATTAATTTATTTTATTAATATGCCATCATTAGTCGACTGTCGTATAAACAATCACCAATCGATTATTAGATATACTATATCGAGTTATGATTAATCAGCTTGATAATATTGAATCTGGGATGATTAATTCGGTCCTATAAAAATTTTTTACTGGATGGTAGGATAAATTAGAAAGTGCTGATAATGGGCAGTTCAGAATTTTAATATTTCACGATTACGCGTTCCATTTGAAAAAAATTCTATAAATTTATCATAATTGAGAATCTCTAGTTGTCCTTCCACTGTATCATAGCCAGTACTACTATATTGATTTATGGTGGCAAGGTAATTCACTCGCCCCTAGTGTCCTTGTCAAACCGTCTCAGGGCCAATACGGAAGAATTAAATCATGGAAACTACTAATTTGGATGTTGTGGCTAGTGCGTGAGGAAGAGAGGTATATTGGCTTTGTCAAATTTTAACCTCCAAATGTCATGATTGTTGGAGCAATCAACCCTAAGATGGTTCGGTGTGACCATGGGTTTTGATGTTTGGACAAAGGGTTTAAGTTAGGTTTTCCCTTGTGTTCTTATATGTGTATGTTGAGTGTGCAGGTTGTACAGGTTACACATATAGACTTGACTGGACGACCTCAGTTCGGTGAAGGGTGGCATGGAGACAAGCTGGAGGCTTGTGTGCGCACCTGAGGGACCTTGGTAAGCAGGGACGATGAGCTGATGGGCGCGGACTTCGAGGCGTACGTAAAGGGTGGCATGGAGGCAAGCTAGAGGCTTGTGTGCGCATCCGAGGGACGAGGGCCGAAGATGAAGAGGGCGTGAAGGCAATAGTCGAGGCTGCGGATGAGGAGTCAGTCGAGTCGTGAGGATCGAGTGCTGTGTGAATGTACTCGGGAAGGGTTTCAGCTAAGGACCAGTCGACTGTCCTGGGGGCAGTCGACTGGTAGGTGGCTGGTGAGCTGGCAAATTCGAACGTTGGGAGTGTCAACGGTCAAATTTGGCTGGCACCAGGGGCAGTCGACTGGTAGCGAGAAATCAGCCCCGAGTCCTATTTAAAGAGGACGTCGTGGTGGCTGAGTTTCTTGACGAAACTTGCTTGGATAGGGTAAGTTAGTAGTCTTGTGCGCTCAGTAGCTTGCAAAGGATTGTGGAGAGGTTTCTCCACCCACAAGGAGCGACACGTTTCTAGCCGGAGGTTATCCGGAGAGTGATCCGCCGAAGGATTGTTGGATTAGTCACCCGGCCGGGGTGGATACCAACTAAATCTGGTATTGTTAGCATTGTTATTTCTTTTATATATTATTTCCGCTGCTCTAACATCTATGTAGAGATCAAACGATTAAAAGAAAGTGCATTCACCCCCCCCCTTTGCACGCCACATCGATCCTTCAGTTGGTATCAGAGCGAAGGACCGCTCTTGATCGGACTAACCGCCGAGGGAGCATATGCTAGAGGAAATGGAAGCTGAAGGTCCACTTGGGGACGAGATCTACACACCACCGGCCTACAACAGTGAAGATTTTGCATATTGGAAGGCGAGGATCGAGACGTGGTTCGGAATGGATTGGGCATGTCGAATTACGCTTGAAGAGCCCTTCGAAGTTCCAAAGGACAAGCACGGGAAGAAGCTTCGTCCTAGATATTGGGACAAAGAGCAACAAGAACAATTCCGGGCCAATGAGAAGGTAACAAATATTTTGGTTGGTATATTACCTAACGACATCTTGAGTTGTGTAGGGTCATATCAAAGTGCATGTGAATTATGGAGCAAGGTGAAAGAGTATCATGAGACTCCTACAAAAATTCAAGAGCCTAAGGAGAAAAGCCCCGTGATTCAAGAAGAGGAAGAAGAAAGTGAAGAATCGTCAACCTCCTCAAGAAAAGAAGAGGAAGAGGTCTTCACCTCAAGGATTGAGAGGGAGGAGAGATCCACTTCCATGCCGGATCAAGAGGAGGCATCCTCATCATCAAAAGTTAAAGAAGTCTCAACCTCCACCAAAGTAAGGAACAAATATCACATTATATGCTTTGGTTGCAACGAAAAGGGGGGCACTATAAGGATAAGTGCCTAAAAGGTAAAAAGGAGGTACACCCTAAACCCATTGTAAATTCCTTTAAAGCTAATGTGGGTTGTAGGAATGAAGAGGCTCAAGCTAAGAAAAAGAGGATTAGATGCTTCACGTGTGGTGAGCTAGGGCACTACCACACCAAGTGTCCAAGGAAGAATGAGCTAAAAAAGATGGAGCACCTTAGGAGATGGGAGAAAGAAGAGAGAAGAAAGCAAAACTCACAACAAGGAAGGACTACAAGGGTAAGGGAGGTACCCTCTAACCCTAGTTTAAAAAGAAATTCGATTTCAAGTTCTTCTTTACATTTCAAGAATCATGTTAGTTACTCACCCATGCATGCTAGAACTCATAAAAATTGCTTAATGGTACATAACTTTGGTTTTAAATATCATGATAGGAATAAGGATAACAAGGTAGATACATACCCTAAGAAAAGCATGCATCATGATAGACCTAAGACTTGGGTACCTAAGGATCAAGGCATTGACCCCAAGAAGGGGAGACAGATACCTAATAAAATGGATAGGTCTAGGAATGTCCAAAGTCGACATATGGAATCCAAGGTTAGAGGGCTAAAAAGGGAAAATCAAGCCTTAAGAGCAAGACTTGATACATTAGAAAAAGCCCTAGAAAGATTCACGTTTGGATCTAAAGGTCTAGACATGGTGTTGGGTAGCATCAAACCCAACTATGATAGGTCGGGTTTGGGCTATCAATCCAAGACCTCCAAGGGCAATGGAAAGAAGTATGCTGGGAAAGCATACAATCTTAGTAAGGAGGGAAAGTCTAAGGATGGCAAGGGGATGCCATCCAAGGGTAAAGAGAGTGACCTAACCAAGGACAAGGTGTCCAAGGTTAAAAAGGTCAATTTTGTAGGTCAAGAGTCACTGGTGGCACACCGGTGTGGCCTAGTGTGGATGGAGTCACCTAGGGAGGTGGCTAGGGCTCAGAGCTCAAGGGGGAGCTCTACGAGTCTTTGGGGTCTATGGTAAATGGATCTCGAGAGTTGTTCTCCTAGGAAATTAGGTGAAATGTGCCAAAAGGGGTTGGAAGACTTGGGTAAGTCTTAATCCTAGGTTTTGACACATTAAAAAGGAGATTTAGGAAGAAAAAGGTGAAAGAGAAGTTATAATTGACAAAATTGAGGTTTAATGGATAAATACCATGTAACTCAATGGTAGAAATGAACTATGATCAAGGATAAGAGGATACATTGAAGAGAAGTGAGAATTAGAACTTTTGGAGATGAGTTATAATGATACACTTTAGGATAAGTTAAGTTTCCTGCCAATCTTAGGATTTAGAGTACATTTATTTGGAAACATATTTTTCCCAAGTAGATATTGGCTTCATAAATCTCCCCACAAAATTTCACATTTTTTGGAGATTTGTAGAATTTTTAGGGCATTTCTGAAAGTCGACTGAAAAACTGAAATTTCAGGTATCAGTCGACTGCCCCATGGGCAGTCGACTGGTCTCGAGCCCAGAAACATTCTGTGAGTTTTGGGAGTCGACTGCCCCAGGGGCAGTCGACTGGTCCATAGGCTGAAATTGAAAATGAGAATGTTGGCTAATCAGAAATTGCAAACTTGGTTATGGGATATGGTTTAGGATTAAAATTCTTGGTTATGATTTCACATTCCTTGAATAAAGTGTTATCCCATGATTTGATAAGAATTTATTGGATTTTATGGAAATCAAGAAGGATTGATAAGGTTCCCTAGGTATCTAAGATTTAGAGGTTAAACAGGGAACATTGAGGATAATTCCATGTGTCGAATTATGATGGGTAGATTTGACAAACACATGGAATTAGAAACGAATTTGAAAGTTGATACTTAATGCAAAATTCTTAAGAAACTTAGATGTGTACCAAAAGTCAAGCACACTTAATATTTCCATGATATCATATTTTTTTAGGATAGGGTATATCCTAGTAAGTGTGCCTGCAATCTTTAGAGTTTTTAAGATTGTGTTGAGTTCTTTTTGGCACCTAGGGAAAGATTGCTTGGGGCAAGTCTATGATAGTGTCAAAGGGGGAAGAACTCGGGTGTTGGGTTGGGGATAACTCAACATAGTATCTAGGAGGTTAAGTTGGGTAGAACTTGACCTGGGAAAAATGAAAATTGGGAGAAGGCATGGGTAAAGGGGGAGGTTGCCTCCTAGTTGCCCTGATTTTCATTTTGAAATTTTTGGGATTTGTATCAAACTTGGAAATGGTGATGGATACATGGGTAGATGTATTTTTTCCAAGTAGGTATGGGTACCACAAAGTTCTCCACGAAATTTGGGAATTTTTGGAGATTTGTGAAATTTCTGGCACGTTTCTGAAATTCGGCCAGAAAACTGATATTCAGAGTATCAGTCGACTGCCCTGGGGGCAGTCGACTGGTCAGGGCTGGTAGGGGTATCCAGCAGCTGACTTGGGGTCCAAATGACAAGGAACAAGTGTATAGGCGTCTAGTACACTGTGTTTAGTGTCATTGGGAATTTAAAGAACCAATAATTGGGTAATTATTGGGATCTTTTTGATGTATGGCAAAGGGGGAGAAATATTGTATTTAAGTGGGAAACCAATACCTTTGCTAGAAAGAAACCTTAGGTTTAGGGGGAGCTAAGTTTGAGGGGGAGCATGACTGCTCCCTTCTTGGCGTAAGAGGAATCTTGGAGAGGTTCTTAAAAAGCCTTTATAAGTCCAATGTAGGGGGAGCTTGGGAGAAGCTTTAAAAAGCCCGGTTTGTATGGAAAAATCTTAACTTAGAGGGTTAGGTGGTGAAATTCCTAGCTTGGAGGGCTAGGTGTAAAATTCCTAACTTGGAGGGTTAGGTGTGGGATGCCTTGGGATAGGATCCAGTTATGCATTGCATATGCATTCATTTAGCATGGTTTTTGCTACTTACTACTATCTTGCTTTCCTAACTTAAACGGATTGCCAAACATCAAAAAGGGGGAGATTGTTGGAGCAATCGGCCCTAAGATGGTCCGGTGTGACCATGAGTTTTGATGTTTGGGCAAAGGGTTTAAGTTAGGTTTTCCCTTGTGTTCTTATATGTGTATGTTGAGTGTGCAAGTTGTACAGGTTACACATATAGATTTGACTGGACGGCCTCGGTTCGGTGAAGGGTGGCATGGAGACAAGCTGGAGGCTTGTGTGCGCACCTGAGGGACCTTGGTGAGCAGGGACGATGAGCTGATGGGCGCGAACTTCGAGGCGTACGTGAAGGGTGGCATGGAGGCAAGCTGGAGGCTTGTGTGCGCATCCGAGGGACGAGGGCCGAAGATGAAGAGGGCGTGAAGGCAATAGTCGAGGCTGCGGATGAGGAGTTAGTCGAGTCGTGAGGATCGAGTGCTATGTGAATGTACTCGGGAAGGGTTTCAGCTAGGGACCAGTCGACTGTCCTGGGGGTAGTCGACTGGTAGGTGGCTGGTGAGCTGGCAAATTCGAACGTTGGGAGTGTCAACGGTCGAATTTGGCTGGCACCAGTCGACTGCCCTTGGGGCAGTCGACTGGTAGCGAGAAATCAGCCCCGAGTCCTATTTAAAGAGGACGTCGTGGTGGCTGAGTTTCTTGACGAAATTTGCTTGGATAGGGCAAGTTAGTAGTCTTGTGTGCTCAGTAGCTTGCAAAGAATTGTGGAGAGGTTTCTCCACCCACAAGGAGCGACACGTTTCTAGCCGGAGGTTATCCGGGGAGTGATCCGTCGAAGGATTGTTGGATTAGTCACCCGGCCGGGGTGGATACCAACTAAATCTGGTATTGTTAGCATTGTTATTTCTTTTATATATTATTTCCGCTGCGCTAACATCTGTGTAGAGATCAAACGATTAAAAGAAAGTGCATTCACCCCCCCCCCTCTGCACGCCACATCGATCCTTCAATGATGACAATACTCACGTACTAACTATTAGTCTATCCCGTAAGGACTTAGTATATCTCATTTATGGATGAATAGTTGGTTGATCCTAACATATTAATAATTGACTATTGATGAATCAGTTTAATGAAAATTTGAATTTTATAATTGAAATCGAATCTAAATAATCAAGTTTTTTCTTTTAAAAAAATTGAATTAATTTAATTGAATTTTCAAAATAAATAAGTTCGATTGATTATTTGATTTAATTAAGATTTTACTATCTACGAGTCTATTAAATATTAAATATTCAACTTTTCATGTTAAATCTATCAAAACCTTCAGACTTTAATTATAAATCTTTTGTTGTAGTTGTTGCTGTTGATTTTTGCACATGAATTGTGTGGACAACTGCTATGGTAGATTTATACGTGACATTTGTATGGTAATCTGACAATCCTCTTCATTTATCCAAATTTAGACTGCACACGGGGAGTTTCTACTTTTGTCTAATTATAAAACACAAACAATATTTATCACAAGCTTACGAACAAAATTTAGGAGTAAACCAAAAGGTTCAATGGAAAAAGTGTCAGTTGGCAATTACATAACACACAGGAGAATGTGCTAAGGGATAACACATTGATGTCAGAGACGTGTAGCAAACACTACATGCACCAGAACACACACACACACAGACTTGATAGTTGGATTTTAGCCTTCATGTAAGCGTTACAACACTTGCGGCAGCTTGGGCTCGTCAGTTTCATCCCATGGCATACTTTTGGGTCCATGCTCGAGCAGTCTCCTCGTATCGTGACCTCTGGGTCTTGTAGATATGGGCGATCTCGGGGACAAGGGGGTCGTCTGGGTTCGGGTCGGTCAGGAGAGAGCAAATCGAGAGGAGAACCTTGGAGATGGTCAGTGCAGGGCTCCACTGCTCCTTGAGGATGTCAAGGCAGATGCTTCCATTTGAGTTGATGTTCGGGTGGTAAACCTGCATGAGAGAGTGAGTAACTTCATGGCGATAATAACTGAATCCTGCCTGTGAAAAGGCAGATGTAATCATCATATAGGTTAAACAAACTTCAGAATATTTCTCGGAAAATTATCTTGGAAGAACAAAAAATGTAGATCTAGCATTGACACCAAAGTGAATAAATAACAAGTCTTTAGAGTGATTTGTAGCATTATCTACAAGTAGCTTTTTAAAGCTTTTATGTAGAATACTGAAAATACTCATAATAAGAACAAAATTGCAGTAAACAAATCATGAGTTCTAATCATTTCAAAAAAGTCTTCTTATTGCTTTTAATGAATTCATGTAGAATTATTTTGCTACTAATATCCAAATTATAAATTATATCTGCTTGTTTTAACTTTTAATAGGGCTTTCTTTAGGCTACCGCATACATCTTTGTTAAAATCTGTTGGATATTACATATCATCTTTAATCTATTAAATATCATTTATCATCTAATGGAATTTTCCTGACGGATTACAGATAATTTCTTAAGTTTTCATTTTTTACATTAATTCCAACACTTTTAACCCATAAAGCATAAAGTATGACTAAACATATAGCATGTTTTATAAATTTTCCTTTTAGCTATGGGGCACAAGATGACTGTGCAAGAATCTGAAAGCTTCTTTTCATTTTTATTGTTTATGTTAAATGATATCTTTAGCACTATCTCAATATTGAATAATAGATTTAAGATAGCTAACTCTTAAGAGGATTTCTATCTACCCAAGTTAAATGTATGTTATTCTTGTCGTTCAAACTATATTTTATATATTCAATCTTAGCTCTATTTAACTTAAAACTTTTGAAGTTACATTTACACGAATGGAATAGGATGGGGAGAGGATGGAGGAGGCAAAGTGATATAAAAGAAATATCCATAAGCGAAGGAGTTCCGTTTATAAATTTTTGACTCTATGCTCCATTAAAGTAAACTGAGCCATAATTTCTAAAGGCTTGTCCATATTTCATCTTTCATGATTATTTGTACTTTCATCAACTATCCTATTTGCATTTGTAAATAACACATGCTAAAGAGATTTTTAATTGATAAGTATATCTAGTACAATGAAGGGGAACCTTAGCTGCAGTGTGACCTAGAGGTCATGGATTCGAGTCTCAGAAATAGCCTCTTGCAAAGCAAGTTAATACTGCGTACAATAACCCTTCACCGGAATCCGCATTAGCAAGAGCTTCGTGCACTGGGCTCCAATTTTTTTAAGTATAGCTAGTACAATCATTTAAGTTACTGATTTAAGAGAGACAAGCTCACTAATGACATGTATGTATAAGACATTATGTTTTGGGAAAATTAAATTTTGAAGTGATACATATGCAAAATGATAAATTTACAAGGGTATATGTGCAATGTTTTTTGTCTAACTAAATATTCTCTTGCCTTGTAATTCACCATAATAACTATTTAGATACTCTTAACCATAATTTTTTTCACAAATTATAAAAGAAACAAGTCAAAAATTTTCATTGTTGATATTTCCACTAGTTGCCTCTAATTAAATAAATGACATTTATAATTAATTGCGTTAACAACAACAAAATTGCAGTTGCTACCCCATAAAGTTACCAAATTAGATGCATCTTAAACAGGAAAACTAAGAGATGTTAAAAAGTGGACTCCATTATCTTCATAAAGATAACCTATCAGGATAGCATCTGGCGAAAAGAACAAATGCACTGACCAAAGTCAAGAACTCATGATCTTGAAACGGATTCTAGATCCTCATCTACATTTAAGATGCAGCAAAACTTGAACTTCAAAGCATGAGTCATTATAATGAACAAATATCAAAGATTTAATTGTCTACTCTGATATTTTGACATTAGAATTGTAGAAATACAAAAAAATTGAAACCGGAAGGGGAGAAAAGCATCAGTTGAAAATAAAAACAATTGCTTTAATCATAGTTCATCAACAGCAATTTCACAAACTCTAGAATCGACAGATACCACTGAATGCAGTTGCAAACAGGAAGGGGAGAAAAGCACGGGAAAATGGAACAAAAAGCATATAATCTTGCGAAGTACCTTTGTTTGGAAGTTGACTTTAGGAGGCTTAAATGGATAGTCTGGTGGGAAATGAATCTTAACAAAAAACACCCCTCCTGAATAGGGGCTTTCAGTAGGACCCATGATTGTTGCCTGCCAATGGAACAAATCTTCTCCAACAGGCCCAGCACTGCATGATGTAGGAGGATCCTTCTGCAAGTCCAAGAGCTCCTTTTGAATTCTTCTGCTAGCCATTATTATTATTATTTTTCTTTAAAGGAAAACTCTGTAAATGACAAAGATCTCAATTATTTGTAGATAAATGGCATTTATCAAAACACTGAATCCATACAGAAAATGAAACAACTAAAGTGTACAAGAGCATTGTCAAAGAGATAATAAGAGAAACAGCAAGCTAGACCCTACGGAATTGTGAATGCCCCTACCTAGTGATGCCAACACTTGATTGCATAAGAAAAGGGGGGATGGGAAAAGAGAGTGTTGTTCGCATAACTAAACTAAAAAGTCAACTAGATAACCCTTCTCTAAAGTGAGTGTTGTTTACATGAACCCCCTCAATTTGTTTTTTCAGAAAAAGAGGGATTTCAAGATTCAGTTCGTTCATATAAGTACTCTAGTTAAAGAACAAAATTTGGGAAAATAAACTCAGAAATTGATTAAAAATTTACTATTTTCTTGGGTTTGCATCACCCTTGAATAATTTCAAGAAACCTACATAGGTAATTACGAGGATCTAGCATATAATCTACCTGAGTGCTCATATGTAGGAACATACTTGCAATGTTCCATGCAAGTATTTTAGTTTTGCCATGTGCACTGTTACTGGAAAACTCCAGCAATATAGCATCAAATCAAAACATTCAGATAGTTGAATAAAACAGTGATTACAAAGTCAGGACATGTAACTTCAGATGGTTAGATAAAACAGAAATTGCATAGTTGAGGCATCTAACTCATGCATTAGCTGAATAAAAGGAAGTTAATAAATTATTGCCTATCTATCAAAATTAGTCATGAAACTAGTAGTTCTCTCCTTTTCTCTCTTGACAAGATTATCGACACCAAAGAAACAAACAAGAAAGATGTGTGCCTTTGGCTTATATAAAAGCAATCTGGTAGTCTTGTAAGACAATGATCACCACCCTTTTCCGGTCATCTTTTTTCTAGATAATCTTGCATTTCCCTTGTCATTGTTTACAATAGATTCTATATATTTTGATATTATTTCAATATGGAATCAACAGTTTGAAAAAAAAAATGGAATGACCAGTAAATTGTTTAGGCACAGCCAGTAGCCTTTAAATAATCAAAGCCACACTTGCATCACAATCAGCAATTATCATGCATTTGACAACAGTCACCACACCTATAATTCTTCACCCTTCATTTATTTTAAATTTAATGATAAAAAGACTCTAGTTTCAAATGGTCAAACACGGTCAAAAGATTATTTTGAGTTAATTATGAGACTATCACTTTGATTTAAAAGATCCTGATACTATCGACAATATAACCTTAGATTTCAAAGGAGGGATAAGATCCATGGAGGGTTGTTCGATGGGAATTTTTCAAAAACGGGAACGTATTAGGCTCTCTCTCTCTCTCATATTCAAATGCCATAAAGCTTAATTGTTCGCCCCATGGGCATAGCTGAAATGGTAAGAGGTTAGTAGATTGCCACTGAAGGTCTTAGGTTCGAGTCACGGAGCTGGTGGGGTGTAAATCCCTGCACCTTGTGTAAAAAGTCTCTCCCCCCAACCTCTTACCTTCTCAGTCATCGTGATTTACCTCCTCCGTGTTAGTCGTGGGACGGACTGGCGAGGGCGCTAGGGGCGACCGTTTTGCCTTTTGCCACCATAAAGCTTAACCGTTCATATCCAACAAGAATAAAAGGCGTTTTCATAATAAAAAAGACCTTGTAAGCGAGTAAAACAATAAATCAATTAAATCCTCTCATATTCAAATGCCATATAGCTTAATCGTTCATATCCAACAAGAATAAAGATCAATGGGCGGTATGCAAACAGGAAAACTAAAACGAGCAAAGCAAATCACGGTCAACGAGTTTCATCTAAACCAAGCAAAAAAAAAAGCATGAAAGGTCTTCGGCCGGCAGATCCTTCAATCTAACAAGATCTCCACGAATCCCAGAAGTAAATTTCAAAACTTGCAACTAAACTTCAACGATCCCATCTTGCCCGACGACTAAAATCCCCCCTCTCCCCAAACAGAAAAAAAAACTGAAAAAAAAGCCGACAAGGAGGATAAGATGATCCTCAAAAACAATCAGCGTGGAAAGGAGGAAGTTTTAACTCACGTAGCAGGAGAAGTCGATCAGAGCGTTTGAGCTCAGGCCGCAGACGAAGTCTCGAGGTCTGACAATCGCAATTCTCCTTTTTCGATTAAAGAGGGGAAACCTTTTCTCCATCAGCTCAGCAATTGAACCGGTTTGGTGTGGCAGGTCCAAACCGGTCAAAGCCGGTTCAGCCAACGTTGGTGCTCCGGATTGAGAAATCAAATGCATGGATCTCAGCAACACAGCGGGTAGCGCCCGAATAGAGTGTTGCCTGTTCCCTTCCAACAGCAAATCCTCGTCCAGTCAAATAAGCGTTCTCCATAAACAACGCATCCCGCCAAGGACACACTATTACGGTACACCCAAACTTTGCGGGGGCCACCAAGGATCACCTATTACGTTGTTGGTAATCGGTGAGTAAAACGGAAATCGGCAAATAACTATTTTTAGCCTTCATTAAGGATACCTTTTCAATGCCGATGCCGTTTACTGCTCTCGTCCCGTAAGCCACATTCAAGCTTTCTCCTTCTCCCTTCCGAATCGGAGCGACCGAGTGGATCCCTCTCCTGCGATCCACCGACCTCTCTCTGTCGTCTGCCATCGCCCTCGTTCGGTATCGTTGCTTGATGGAGTGTTGAGGACCCTTGAAGGATCGGGCAACTGCCAAAAACCGTCTTTTGTCTCGACTTCTTTCTTTATTGTCCTTGATTCCTCTGATCCATTTGTTTGCATTACAATCTTCGATATTTGGGTTTTCTGTGGTACGTTTCCTTGCTTCGTATTGGCTTTTTTCGATTCGAAGAGTAAAACATGTTACTGAGGCTTTTTCGACGGTTCAAATTGTTAACCTATTCGTGAATTTTATGCTCTCGGTCTTCGTGAATTAAAGGTAATATATGAAAGCTGTCGTCTTTCGTTCCGTGGTATTATTTTTTCTTCAATGCATATATTTTTCCATTCTCATTGTGCATAGTTAGACCAATAGCCAGAGTTTGATCGTTCATAATCATTTCCTTGGGAATATCTACTTTAAAGCATAGTAGTTTGGTGAGTTTGTGTCAATATCTTTTTTTCCATTTATTCATCACAGGTCGATCATTTGAATATTGCTCTAAAATGGGCGCAACGCTGGGAAGGAACAGCTCGTTTAGTGGTGTTCTAGAATCAAAACTTGATGCGAAGATGGTTGAGGCTATGCAACGAAGAGCATTGGAAGGAACTGATGTGAAATCATTTAATAGTGTCATTATGAAATTTCCGAAAATTGACAAGAATTTTAGAAAATGCAAGTCCATTTTTGAGCAATTTGGTAAGTTGTATATTCATTGCAAAATCAACAAGTTCTGAGACTGGTTAATTTGATTTTTAATTCTTGCATTTGACACCAAAACGTTTGAAACTGAAACTAAAAAGGTTTGGCTAGTGATACATGCTCCTTTAATCAAACTCGACATGGGGGCAATAATACATGTTAGCTTATAGTTGGATTGCATGGTGCTGTACGATTCATACATGATGAGTCCTTTCTAAAGTGGAATATTGTTATATGCAATATGTATGCTAACAATGTAAGATATATTCCTTTTTTTAGCTGTTCATTGTATGGGCGTGTTGAAGGAAAGGAATAGAAATCACTCTCCCTTATTTTTTAAATTTAATTTGTTTTAGAAAAAACAATTGAATTCGAATTATTTTTATGCATTAGCTATCCTCCCTTTGACAAACACTCTCCATTGTAATTTCTGCTATTTATGCTCTCTTTTTTGTAATCAATTTAGATGAAGATTCCAATGGTGCAATAGATCTAGAAGAGCTTAAGCACTGCTTTCAGAAGCTAGAAATCTCCTGTAATGAGGAGGAGATTTCTGATCTTTTTTTGGCATGTGACATTGATGAGAACATGGGTATGAAATTTAATGAGTTTATTGTTCTTCTCTGCCTTGTTTATCTTCTCAACGAGCCGACAGTTGCAAAAGCAGTATCCTTCATAAAGTTTACTTCTTGCTATTTTTTTCTTGAATTATTATCTTTTTGGAGGCCATTCTATCATTTTAACAGTTGATATTGTGCATCCCATATGCAAAATGTTGTTTGGAGAAGTACAAGAGATTACAGTATCATTTTTAGATCAAATGGATTAGATTTTCTTAATGTGTGTACTTATTTAGTATAGACTCACCAACAAACCAGAATATGAAACATCAAATTTCATTTTTCCATGACCAAATTGCTAGAATTCGCGAATGGGTTTGGCGAATCTCGAGACAAGTTTTGAGGCACTAGTTAATGCATTTGTGTTCTTGGACAAAAACAAAGATGGGTATGTCAGCAGGACTGAGATGGTACATGCTATAAATGAGACAACTGCAGGAGAACGCTCGTCGGGACGAATAGCCATGAAAAGATTTGGTCGGTCGCTTTTCCTTCATTTATTATCTGATTTCATATATAAGTTAAATTGTTGTTTAAAGTTTCAGCTGATTTGCTAGACAATTAAGGATGCATTTCACTTCTACTCAACCGAACTCCGATATAAAGATCATCCCGATATATTTGCTTAATCTTGTTGTTTTGTTTGCCACAGAAGAGATGGACTGGGATAAAAATGGGATGGTGACATTTAAGGAATTCCTCTTTGCTTTCACCAATTGGGTGGGGATGAATGATGAAGTGGAAGAAGATGAGGAATGATTCTTGAGTGTTTCAAATGTTCAGTTGCCTCCAAACTCACCTCGCGCCGAAGCAAATGAAGATGAATATATGCTCGAAGGCGCTTTGTGCATACATTTATACTTCTTTTTTTATCTTCTTTTGCAATAATGGCAACTGTTTTCAGACTACTCTTTCAAATTAAATGCTCATATTTTGAGTTCTAACACTTTTGCTCCCCTGTTGTTTTATATATTGCATTTGTGTTATTACTTGAATCCAATGGATTCAATATTATCAACATCTCGATGATTTTCAAAGCAATTTTAGACGAATAGAATATGAGATATCATTGATAAGAGCATCAATAATAAGATAGGATATTTTTCTAAAATATCTATGGTCCCTATACCTATATCATCATTCAAATATCTTACTCCTCGAATAATTCAAATTCCATAATTAAATATTTCATATTTATGGTCCTACTAATTAAATATCTCATTTTCATTCCACCATCAAATATCTCATCAATCAAATATTTAAATAAAATTAGCTATACTTTTCAATTTAATATATTATATATAAATAAAATATATTAATTTTCTAATTTCAACATTGAAAAATAACAAAACAATTAAATCAACGAACTATTATCGTAGCCCCACCCTCACACCCACTCATAGCTAGAGGCTTTTGTTTTTTATTATTTTTTATAACGAAAATGAGAAATCATCGAGCAAAAAATGTCGTATTTTCTTCTCTGGCAATGGAGGATATTTGGAAAAATATCCCTCCGAAATATTTTCTATCGCGGTTGCCTAATCTAATAAATGGACTAATTTATCAATATATCGGTTAATAAAGAATTTAAAATAATTTGATGGAACCGGGTCGGGTAATTATTTTTGTGAACTGCGGAAGCTTTTCAATTCGCCGGTTCGAACCGCCACTGACCCAAAATAATATTTTACTCCCAAGGCTAGTGGCAATATCATCAAATCATGCGTTGTCAAAACCCTAGGTTCTTCTAGCTATAAATTTCAACCGAGGATGAGACAATCGCCTGCTCTTGCGGTGGCCGCGGATCTTCCGGCTGTTCCAACATGTCGAAGCGAGGTAACCTCAATTCTCTAGTCTTTGAGTGCAGGGATTGAGGCTTCGTTTGGTTTTGAGTTGGGTTTGTGCCGTCTGGGTCTTGTAGGTCGCGGAGGAACTGCAGGCAACAAGTTTCGGATGTCGCTGGGTCTACCGGTGGCGGCGACGGTGAACTGCGCTGACAACACGGGGGCAAAGAACCTATACATCATTTCCGTCAAGGGGATCAAGGGTCGTCTCAATCGCCTACCCTCTGCCTGCGTCGGTGACATGGTTATGGCCACCGTAAAGAAGGGAAAGCCTGATCTCAGGAAGAAGGTCATGCCGGCTGTCATCGTTCGTCAACGTAAGCCATGGCGCCGAAAGGATGGCGTCTACATGTACTTTGAAGGTATGCTGAATGATCACCATTTGCTGGTCTATTTAGATTATAAGTTTGTCTTGGAACAGATTGCAGATTTTCTTTGAAATCTGTATCCATTGGTTCTCCTAATGCGAGCATAATTTTGACCTCTGCAAACTGCAAAGTTTAAAGCGATTATGCTTAGCAAACATTCAGCTTGCGTTGGTTAAAGCAACAAATTTCAAGTAATGCATTTACTAGAGTTACGGACTACACAGCGGACGTGAGGGCGATGGTTGCATCTCCCAAATTCATAGGATTTACTGCTTATTGTTATCCTTGCCATCACTGTTATTTATTATTTGTATATTTTGGATACATGAACCTTAAGCTATCAGCAAGCGTACATGTCTTAGAGCGCTAGGTTGTATCACAACGGGTGAACTCAATTTATATTTTCCTAAAATTCACATACTTGAGATATGCTTTGTTTATTTAGGGTGATTTCAGAGGAGGCTTAGGTTCTTGCATTTGGTAACATTGGAATACACACTCTGTTACAATTTTTTTATTGCTCTTTTTTTTTTTTGGTCTACAAGCCTTTTGCTACTTTGCTATTGATAACTTTTGACTCGGCTCCTTGCATTCATGATTCTACATTGAATAGAATCATGAATCTTTGTCCAATGATTTTTTTTTTGTCTTTGGCTCATTGTTTCTCCTTTCTGTCTGCTTGAATGGATGCCTGTATGGAATGCAATGTTGTTCATGGTTGCATAATTGCTCCTTTCTATGCAAGTCTCCACTGGAATTGTGTTGGTTTATTTTTGTAATTCAATTATTTGATGTGAAATTTCATCCATTTAATTATCTTTCATTTCCTGAACAAGTTTTCTGGAATTGATGCCAGTGCAGTAGCATTGCTTTTGTTCTGCTTTTTGGGACATCCAGACCTTCACATGTATTCAATCATCTAATGATTTTGAATTTTCTTACAGATAATGCTGGAGTGATTGTCAATCCGAAAGGTGAAATGAAAGGTATGTAGATATTTTTTTTAGTGGCATTATATTGTCTTATTCACTATCATATAAACAAAGTACAAATCAATTTGCAAAATTCTTTACCATTTGACCCTAGCTATTCATGCCATCAATCAATCTCGACTCCAAACATGTCGCCTTGTTTTACTAGGCCTGGTTTAATTGTGCTTTTTTGGGAGGAGAGTAGAGGTTAACGCCAATTTAAGATGCCTCCCTTGTTTACCCTCTCCATGAGGCTTTTTTGGTCCAAACTTGTGTCTGCCTAAAAAATGGAGTTGGGTGTTGTGGAAGGAAGGGGAACATGTGGTTTCCCTTCCCTTCTAGCAACATGCAAGGTCTGTATTGAGCAGGTGGGATTGGGTGGTGTCCAGGAGGTTGTTGAGTGTGGTCACTTGTCTTCACAGAGCTCGTGTGGGTGAGCTCTATGCCCTCTATCTAGGGGAGGTCAGTGTGTGAGATGGCTCTGGGTGAGCTCTGTAGTCAGGCGCCTGTCTGGTTAGGAAATTCCACCTCTCTTTGCAATTTTTGAAGTAAACAGAACCTTAGGAATTTGTTTTTCTTCTGTTGTTTCTGCTCCTCTCTTCTCTTCCACCATCTGTAAATTGGGCCTTAATTTTGCCACTTAAATTCTTTATCTTTCAACGCATCCACATGATGTACCATTTTGTTTCCTTCAGGATCTGCCATCACTGGACCCATCGGCAAGGAATGCGCTGACCTGTGGCCAAGGATTGCAAGTGCAGCAAATGCAATTGTGTAATTAGAGGTTTCTTGGAATCAGCTGTTTGACTTTTTGGATTTCGGAGTCCTTTCGCTTCATTCAGGATATAGTTAAGAATCTATTTCTGCGTTGACTGTTGTCCAGAACATATTCACTGTGTGGATCGTATTTCTCATAATTCCGCCGTTTGATTTTTGAACTCTATTAATAATTTTCATCACCCTTGTTCATGAATGCCTCATACGGTGCTAGTTATCGATTATTGCTAGAGCTATTGTCCGTTATAATAGATCAATATTTATCTACTTGTGGTTTTGATTTTCTTAACTTTTTTAATTCAATATTTTATAATTAGTTTATGCTTATTATTTAAATATAAAATGATCATTTTATCTATGTATATATATTTTGTAAAGATTTATGTCCTATATCCTTGAAAAGCGAATAACAAAAAAAATCAAGATGTCTTAAAATCTACAGATAAATTCGAAGCGAAATTTGGAGCGTAAGATTATCGAGTACTCTATTAATTTTATCATTCTGTATTTATTCTTATCAATTAATATAGCATAACAATTTATGCGGGATATTATTTATTTAGTAAGATTTCAAATCGATTACTACTAAGATCCCACATTGTAGTAATTGAATAATGTTTTTTTAAATGATTGATTTGTGTTTAAAAAGTTATTATACTCGATATATAATATGAAGAATTAGATAAATATATAAAATTAATTTTATGTCCTTTATAGTTTTTTAGTCTATTATTCGATTTTGATTTATGCCAAATTGATATTTAAAAATATAAATATAATTATGAAAATACATAAGATCTAATTCTATGCCATTATATATTTTCTAAGTTCATCAGTCGAAATCAATTGATAGATGAAGAGAGATCGAAAGAATATGGAATCCAATTCTATATATTCGTCAAGTTCTCCTATTATTATATCATTCCTTAAATATGAATTTGGTATAGTGTGATATTTTTGAATACTAATCAGATTTTAAAATTTAAAGTTTTGAGTTATAAAATTATTCTCGATGGATAGATAAAACAATCTACCAATCAATTAGGAATAGTATTCATCAATCGATTTTGGTGTGTCAAATTGATATTTAAGGATATGAATATAATCAGAAGAACTGGATAAATACATAGAATCTAATTCTATGTTATTCTAAGCTCTTTATGTCTATCAATCGATTTTAGTTGATATCGATTAATAGACTAAGGGAGCTCGGAATAATATTGAATCAAATTCTAATATTCGACTAATTATCTTAATTATATTTATGTTCTTGAATATTAATTTGATATATTATATATTAAAAGTAATGATTTTTTTTAATACAAAGCTATAAAAATTCTCAATCTATTTGTTAAATATGACACTAAATAAAAACATAATAGGGGTGTAAAAGGGATAAATGCTAATCAAGAGAGGTAAGTGAGTTTGACTAAATTTTAGAGGGTTTAAACTACTAAAACTTTTATCCTAAGGGTAGGGTTTCGATTTCTTGAGTTTAAAGGACTTTTCAAGCGGATTTCAAAGCATACACGAAGGATGACATGGAAATGAGCCATGGGCTCGTATGCATTCGAGGGACGAGAGTCAAAGGAAGAGGGCTTCAGAGGGTGACTCTAAAGAGAATGAGAGTGAGTGTGTAAAAGGAGCAGTCGACTGGTAGGGACACCAGTTGACTGATCTTTCTGTGAGGTTATAATAGTGATATCTGGATGACAGTCGACTGATCTTTTTGTTCGGTCGAACAAAATATAGCAGTCGACTGGTCTGAGCGCCAATCGATTGGTCTATTCAAAATCCAGCCATCAAACTACCCGTTGGCTGGGCACCAGTCGACTGGTCTTGGTGGCAGCCAACCGATGTCGGGGCTAGGCTGTTTTGTTAACAACTCTCTCCTCAATTTAAAGAGGAGCTTGAGACTTGAGAAGGGTTAGTTGTTCTATTGTGAAAGCTCTTTGCTCAAGTGCTCAAGCTTCCATGTCCACTCTCTTCCTCCTAACCCTAGCTTTCATCTTGTAAAGAGGAAGAGAAATTTATGAGAGGTTGTTCTCCATCAAAAAGGAGAAAGCATTAACCGGAGATTGTCGGGGATTGATCCACCGATGGATCAAAGGTTCGTCCACCTCAAGGAGATGTCGTGGAGTAGGAGCAAGTAATCTTCGAATCACATAAAGGTTTTGTGTTAGCATTGATTTCATTGTTTCTTTCATTTCCGCTACAAATACTAACTTTGTAGAAAGAAATATAAATTGGGGGAATCGAGCTATTCACCCCCCTCTAGCCGGCATCCGATCCTCTACAAGTTGAATGCAGTGACTATCAAGAACAAGTACCCTCTAGCCGACATCCGATCCTCTACAAGAACAAGTACCCTCTACGCATACTAACTTTGTAGAAAAAAATATAAATTGGGGGAATCGAACTATTCACCCCCTAGCCGGCATCCGATCCTCTACAAGTTGAATGCAGTGACTATCAAGAACAAGTACCCTCTGTCACGGATTGATGATTTGTTTGATCAGCTCAGAGATACATTTGTATATTCTAAGATTGATCTGTGGTCTAGATATTATCAGTTAAGGGTTAGAGATTCGGACATTCAGAATATAGCTTTCCGTACCAAATATAGGCATTATGGGTTTCTAGTAATGTCCTTTGGGCTTACCAATGCTCTAGTAGTATTCATGGACTTGATGAATTGCGTATTCCGTGAGTATCTAGATTAGTTCTTCATATTGTTCATTGACTACATCTTGGTCTACTCTCGTTCTGAGGAGGAACATGCACAGTACCTTCGCATCGTATTAGAGACTCTCAGACAAGAGCGCCTATATGCGATGTTTAGCAAATGTGCTTTCTGGTTATCCTCAATCGGTTTTTTGGGACATGTGGTTTCTAGTGGAGACATGTTTGTAGCCCCCCAGAAGATCGAGGTTGTTACTAGTTGGGAGCAGCCGAAGCTAGTTTAGGAGGTTCACAACTTCTTGGGCTTGGCCGGTTATTACAGATGATCTGTAGAGGGATTCTCCAGTATCGCTATGTCACTGACATGCCTCACCAGGAAGGGCGTGAAGTTCACTTGGACAGCGGTCTGTGAGACCAGCTTTCAGGAGTTGAAGCGGAGACTGGTGTCGACACCTGTTCTCGCATTGCCATCGGGAGAGGACAGATCCGTGATGTATACCGATGCTTCTTATCAGGGGTTGGGTGCAGTTCTAATGCAACAGAGATGGGTAGTGTCTTATGCTTCTCGACAGCTGAAGGAGCATGAGAAGAACTACCCTATACATGATCTAGAGTTAGCCGCCATCATCTTTGCTTTGAGAATTTGGAGGCACCATCTGTATGGTATTACCTTTGAGATTTTCACTGACCATAAAAGCCTCAAGTATTTGTTCACATAGAAGGAGCTCAATCTTCGCCAGAGGAGATGGATGGAGTTCCTAATAGACTACGATTAGACCATTAGCCACCATCCAGGAAAAGTTAATATAGTTGCCGACGCACTGAGCAGGAAGTCCAAAGGGATTTTGGCCTATCACTGAGTATTAGTCATGGAGCTGGTTTAGTATTTTTCAGAGTTGTGCCTAGAGGAGCAGAGACAGACTGAGCATGGTATTCTTGTGACTATGGTTGCTCAATCGTCGATCAGGACGAGGATTCAAGGGGCACAAGCCGATGATCAACAGCTGCAGTTCCTTAGCAGTTGGATAGCTTCAGGACAGCAAACTGAGTTCACCTGAGATGATAAGGGTATTCTATACTACCAAGGGAGATTATATATACCTGAGTCACATTCGGTCCTAGAGGAGTCACTTCAGGAGACTCATCGCTCCCGATTTGCAATCCACCCAGGTGGGACCCGCATGTATCTAGATCTGAGGCGTTCCTATTGGTGGAACAATATGAAGAAAGATATCGAGGATTTTGTAACTAGATGTCTAGTTTGTCAGTAAGTTAAGGTTAAGCACCAGAGACCTATTGGACTACTTCAGAGGATCCCCATTTCCGAGTGAAAATGGGAGTACATCACCATGGATTTTGTAATGGGATTGCCGAGGATTCAGTGAGAACACGATGTGATTTGGTGATGTCGAGTTAGTTCGCACTATCAGACGGAGGATGCCCGAGGCACAAGATCATCATAAGAGTTAAGATGATCGAAGACGGAGACCTTTGGAGTTCTCCGTAGGCGACCATGTATTTCTACAAGTTTCACCCACGAAAGGGGTAAAGAGATTTGGCCTTCAAGGTAAGCTTGCTCTGCAGATATATTGTTCTTTCTAAATTCTGGAGAGGATTGGAGCAGTGGCTTACCAGCACTGCCACCCTCTCTTACTAGAGTACACGACATATTTCATGTATCTATGCTGAGGAGGTATGTGCTAGACCCTACACATGTGTTGTTGGACGTATCTTTTTTACTTCAGCTTGATACAACGTACGAGGAGGTTCCAGTGTGGATTCTGGGCCACAAAAGCGTCAGTTGCGGAACAAGACAATCTGCCTAGTTAAAGTCGGATGACAACATCACTCTTATTAGGAGGCTACCTGGGAGCTTAGGGATACGATCAGAGCTCGATATCCTCACTTATTTATCTGAGGTATGTATAGTTCATTTCCGTTCAACATTTATACTACATATGTATTGCTAGTATCTACTGTTGGTAAATAGTAAAATATAGGGACCAACTTTTTATTAGTTGAGGAGAATGTTAAATACGACACTAAACAAAAAATTAATAGGGGGTTAAAATGGGCAAATGCTAATCAAGAGAGGAAGGTGGGTTTGGCTAAATTTTAGAGGGTCTAAACTGCTAAAACTCTTACCCTAAGGTAGGATTTGGATTTCTTGAGTTTGAAGGACTTTTCCGCAAAAAGGCCATCACTTATAAGCTCCCCTTCTCTTCCTTTTCCCTTTGCCCGCAGCCAAGACAAACCCGATCTCTCTCCTCCTCGTCGCATCCACCACCTCTCCTCCTCTAGATCCCCCTCCTCCACGTGAAGCCAGCGAACCCAAGGCCGACTATCTTCTTCCTTTTTCTCTGCTTCACCCTGCTCTCTCTCTAGATCTAGGGCAGACAATTAGAGTGGAGAGGAGATGCTATGGGTTTGCATCGACGATTGTGCACTTCACCTCCGATCGGGTGAGTACTTAGATATGGAGTATTAGGTTTTCTTGACCTCGTGTGGGTGGTAATCATTGGATATGTGGATGATTTACAAGGGATCCTTCCCTTGGATTGTTTTCGGGCAAGTCTGAACCAAACCTTGGGGTCAACCATCGCCTGAGGTAAGGACTGGTTCTAGCAGTTGGATTTCTTGAGGATGCTATCTACTAATTTGAAATTTCACAAGTGAATCTCTGATCAAGCAGTGTTTTCGAAAATGGACTTCTAATTGAGATTCTCTATTTCGGATTGTGATCTATTTTGGAATGGAATTGCTAGGTTGTGTTGAGGTTCCTAGTTTCAATTTGGTTAGCTGATCTTGAGATTGATATGTTCTAAAGGATTTATTGATTTTGACTTTTGAATTTATCTACCATGAGTCTTGATTTTGTTGGAGTTATACGGTTGGTTTTTTTTGGCCGCAAATGGAATTTCCGATCTATTCAGGTTTATGTGTTGCATTACCAATCTGAAGTGGTGTCTTATTTGGGATCAGTGGTTGTTTTTTTTTGTTATTTATATCCAATATGCATCGATCTGCTTGGATGTTGTTCTGCTGAGGGATTTCAGATGGGGTTTTGGTGTTTGGAGATTGGTGGCTATGAGCCATAGTTGTGTAGCTAACGTCCTTGTACTAATTGGGAGTGGCCTCGTGGACTTGGTCTGTTTGATGAAGTGTTTGGATGTATGTGTTGTTCAACTTGTGCTTTGAGTTTTCTTGCTATTGTAGGATTAGAGTTAAACTCTAGTTTCTTTATATTCTGTCCCTGATTTCTGCCGTGGATTGTAAATAGAGCTTGGGTGAGTTGTTGGTTGGGTTATGGATTAGGTTATGATTTAGTGAACCTTGTGGTGCTATATCGAGAGCCTTACTTTGTAAATTTTGCATTGATGGGATTAGTATCCATGTTGGTTCCTTTGGTTTGATTTGAAATTTAAACCTAATAGCTAAACTTAACCATTTGGGTTCGAAAATCTAACATGAGTTTAATCTTGGTAGCTTAGAGTAATTAAGGATTGATCATTTAATTATGGTTAATTAAATGAAATAGGATAATTAAGACAATCCTAATTAATTAAGGTAGCTCGTTTAGCTATATATTACATGTTATTGTAGTTAAATATTATGTCTTTGATATAGGGCATTAATTGGATTTATTCTCGCTGATTATTAGACGGGAGTTTTTCTACGTATATGGATTCTTCTATTCGAGGCGGGTACTTCTTGCTTGTCAATTTAGAACTGCTTTATTTTATGCATGACTATTTATTGATTGTAGTAGGTCATATTACCTTAAATCTGCTCTTATAGTTTTTCTGCTTGATATTTGCTGCTTGACCCTTGAGATTATCCAAAACTTATATCTATACAGTCTCGTGTTTGACATTCTTACTCTATATGGTACATAGATGTGTAGGTCTATATAGAAGTAGTGGTATGTTGTATTATACCTCGCATTGATCGACTGTTACACATATTTTGCATCGATATACCTTGTTATATGATTTATAGGTCATGATACATGATTTATACCTGTGCATATCATATTGAGGTATAGATGAGGACTTGATGGGTGTTGTATGCGTTAGTGATATGCATCATTCTTGCATTGTTGCATGCTGACGATCATCAGCTCTTTTATAGTCTGAGTCCATCGCCAGTCACATTAGGATATGCACACACATCTACTCAGGGGTTAATGTTTACCAGAGAGTGTGTGCATTTGTCCTGTATTGCTCCTCTCGGCCGCTTTTAGATAATGGTTCCGGAGCGTGGTAGCAGTCAGGGATCTCTTCTCGTCCCAGAGACACGAGGAGATGAAAGCGAGACTTCCCCATTGCTTGGGATAGGAGGGTGTCCTCTGCCAGCATCCTGTCCACTCGGTTACTCCGAAACAGTGACACCAGGATGCGTACAGTTGTCACAGCCCTACCTACTAGCCCGTTCATTAATGATTGGTGACGATGGCTTGACTGGTGTCAAGGGTGACACATGTGATTGCATCATGTGCAGATGATACATTATGTATTTGCTTGTGTTTGTTGTATTTGATTGCTGCATATACTTAACATGCACATACAGGAGACATGTATATATTGGATTGATTGTGTATTGTACTTGCTTTATAGGGGTTAATTGTACCACCCTGCAGGATAGATGGATTCAAGTATCTATATACATATTTCAGTATTTATATTATGCATATTCTTATTCTCCTATGAGACTGTATCCAATTGTTTCTTTATAACTTGTTTAGCCATTTATATCGCCATGCATGTCTATCGCTATACCCGTAGAGTCCGCTTGGACTCATCACCATTCATCCTATTTTTATTTTCAGGTTGATGTCCATCAGGAGAGCCTGGTTGCCAGTCTCATGCTCGTGACGACTTCCATTTTTAGTTTTCTCCTTTATTTATGAATTTTTAGCATGTTATATTTCATACTATGTACTAGTTTGTTCGTAAACTTGTATTTGTGTGGTGTTTTACATGAATTATACTTTTGAGTCTTATGTTGGACTTCATGCGATGTGGTTTTGTTGCGCGTCTGCCCAGATGACAGCTCAAGTAAGTCGTTATTTGATTTATATCATGGATGTATTTTATTTATGTTTCGATTGAGATTGACCGTTATTTATTTTGATTTGAGGCTTGAGGTTATATATATATATATATATACACACACACTACATGGTGTTGTATAAATATTTCAAATTATTTGTCATATAGAAGAGATGATGTCTGATTATATATTAGACCAGCGGTTCTCTTTTGAGGGCATGCCATTATTAGTAGTAATAAATTTATCTATCAATTGGGAATGCTAAAGTAATTTTAAAATTTAAATACGTAATTCGAATATTTAGAAAATTATACTCTTCGTTAATTTGCCGATATTGAAATTGATCTGGTCCCTCGTAGTTAAATTATACAATGATTCTTCTTTGTTTTATCTAGACCCTTCAATAAAATACTTTTAATAAAACAATTTAATGTTACAAAGAAATCTTTTATAAACAATGAAATTTTTTTTACTTATTTTCAAGATACGATAACATACTATATTGAATATTTAATTAGTAGTATCCGTCCTTGCCCATGAATATTGAATATTTATTATTTTCGTATTGATTTAAAACGAATTTAAGGGGCGCTAAAACTATCGAATCACTTTTAAAATTTTGCCACTTATATTGAATATTTAACTTTTTTTTATTTCAACTCGGGTTTTGACAAAAACATTTGTTTTAAACTACATATTAATTATTTTGAATTAAAATTAAATGTTTTATCTGAATATTTTGAATATAATATATCTTTTTTTTTCTGTGCTTCAACTATATTTACTCTGTTTTTTTTTTCAAATTTATCATATTTTATAGCCTTTTAACATTTTAAATTAATAAAATAAATCATTTCACGTTTAACGATTAATATTATTTGGTTTGTTTAAAAGAATAATAAATACTAATGGATAAATGATTAAAATAATAAAAACTTAAAAATTTTAGAATTATTTATTTAATTAATACGGCATATATTACTCAATCCCTAATACTAATACTGCAGGCCTCCGCTCGGCGACTCCTCTTCCGTTTGCCACCGGAAGTCGCCTTACCAACGCCGATCTCCGATCGGTGGATTCGACGCCCTCTCCTCTCTTCTATTCTCCTTGCGGCGATCACCTCCGTCGCCATCAGTCTCCACCAGGTCTCTAGAATCGTTATTTTCCGTTTATGTCATTGATTTTCACACGATTTCAGCTTCCGTTTATAGGCTTCTAAGGATATGTAATCGTGCTTCGTCAAATTTTGATTTTATCTGATTTCATCGATTGCAGATATTTGTGGTAGTTGTCACTTTGAACTTAACTGAGAGGATACGGTAGATTTTACTGTTTCGAAGATGGCATCGGCAATAATTTCTTATCTGCAAAAAATATGGCCATTGTCAACGTTTAAGGCTGATGATTTGAAAATTTCTGATAGATTAGTTCGCAAACTTTCAATCCCAGATACGGCAAAGCAGTTCGTTTTGGCTCTGCGTGAACCTGATTCTGATGCTGTAGTATATATATTAGCTGCACAAAACTTATCGTCACAATCTGCCTTTGATGCGGAGGATCTAATCAAAGAAGTTAAGCCAAAGTCTGTGGTGGCTCAAATTTCACTGTCTGCGTTGGCTGATATCCAAGCGGTAGAGAAAGATGTCAGAAATGATCAAGCAAACCTCGTACCAACTTCATCAATTGGGGTGCTTAAAAGATGTTTCATTGAAAAAATCAGCAAGGATCATTATGAAAATTTTGCTGGGAGGCAGGTCTTGCAAGAGATCTTTGGGGTTGGATGTTATGGTCACTTCTTGTCCGCAAAGAGAGCTGCAGAAGAGATAGGTTCGAATTTTATGTTACTAGAGTCACCATATGACGGTAAGGAAAGTGAACATGCTGAAACATGTTCAGACAATAATAAAGATGGAGGTCAAACCTTAGGGTTGAGAATACAAGCAACCAACTTACTTCCTCCAAAAGTTACTTCGGCTACATACTTCGATTCTAAAAGATTGTGCTTAGATGATCCAATTAAGGAACAAATGGTTAAGATGGTGATTCCATTCCTTGAGTTAGCGGTCTCAAAAGGAGGTCAACCTGACTCTAATTTTGAAGAGGGATCTGGAAAAGATCAGCCAAAACTAGACTACAAGGTGCCTGCATTTGCACAGTCTTTCTACCCTTTATTTGCAGATCTACATGACATATTCATTGACCTTCCATCAATTGAAAAGGCTGTGGTTTCTGTACAGAGAATGCTTGTTGATATCAATGAAGGAAAACCAGTTAATACTCAAACGTTATCAAATGCATACATTTTCAGGATTGCAGTTGAGAGTTTAAGGATTGCCTTAAACAATGCTGCACGTCGTCCACTGGAAAGAACAAATAAAGCCAATCCTAGCGAATTGGAGTATTTTAAGCTCCCGTTGGAAGAGAAAGCACATGTTCTTTTTGTACACACTCTGAGGAATCAGGCAAAGAAGTTTGGATCTATTGTTGCTATAGTTGACACTAGTTGCTTGGCTGGTCTGCGCAAGCATTGGAACACGTCTTTGCCTCCCAAGGTGGCAGAATCAACCAATTTAGGTTCTACAGAACGCTATGATGATGATCTTGGACATGAAAAGGTGATAGAAAACATGAAAAGAAATGGTCTTCTGGTGGATAAGCCTGTAGTGGCAGTTAGTGCAGGAGCTACAGTAGTGTTGGGTGCATCTTCATTGTCTAAAGCAGTTCCTATGTCCACATTAATTAAGTTTTCCATGTATAAGATCCCTGCTACTTTGAAATTAGGCTTAGCACAGCTGCAAAGAACATCTATTATGAGTCTCAGTAAAGGTTTTGCTGTGAAACCCTTCACACAAGTAGTTGCTAGTGCAGGAGCCAAGACCTCTACTATGAAGGTGACCACATCAACTGTGAAAATCCGTTCTGTGGCACACACTATGATAGCAGCAGCTGAGAAGACAAGTTTGTTGGCTATGAGAACTTCGTTTTATGAAATTATGAGGAGTAGGAGTGTCCGACCAATTAGGTTTGCCCCATTGACTATGTTTGGGTGCAGCATGGCTGCATGCACTGGGCTTCTAGCTTATGGTGATGGAATTGAATGTGCTGCTGAGTCATTGCCTTCTGTTCCGATGATTGCATCTTTAGGTCGTGGTCTTCAAAGCTTGCATCAAGCATCCATGGAAGTGGGACTAACAAATGGCACCAAAATGCAGGAGGCTTTGCAGTCTTTAGTGCACAATTTGACGAAGATGAGAGCACAACGAATAAACTTGAGGTATTTATTGGTTAATTGGTTGCTGTAACAAGTGTCCTCGTACTAAAAGGATTTTAGGTCTTTTGCAAAGACTGTAACTTCTGTTTGTGCTTCTGCAGCACTGAAGCCCCTTAATTTGCTATAGAACAATGTCATAGTGATTTAGATTTCATTCATAATGGCTAATATGGGTTCAAGATCAAGTGGATTTATTGGTGTACTGATGGTTGGTTGGTGTACTGATGGTTTACCAAGACCACAGCAAATGCAATTCTCCTGGAACCAAGGTATTGCCACAATGATAAGTCTTGCTCTTAGGTCTGCAATGTAGGATATCACCATGCTGCAGCTTCTTTGTTGTTTCCAAAAATATACTTGTATTCAATATAATTTTTCATCTTTTTGTAAACTGAAATTGGTTTCCAATGGCCTTTGGATTTGAAGTATCATGTAGCTTGCTTTTAAAGCTTAGAAGCTTTACAATATTGGATATCATGAACATTGAGTGAGTTTATTTGGTTAACAGGGTACATAAAATCCCTAAGTAGTTGATTCTTTTATAAGAATTATCCCTAAGCAGTTGATTTCTTTTATTAAAAATTCACTATGTTAGATTTTTAGGATCAATACTCTAGTGTTATTTTATTTATAAAAGAGGAGAATATGCACAAATAAACTCTGTGATAGTTTACTGAAGTCGTAGTGATCATCTATTGGAATTTATTTTCAATTGATCAAAATTCATGAAACAACATGCAGGGGTCATTAGAAAATTTTTTGTGATATCAAATACCTATGTGATGCTCCTTAACCAGCAAATGAACTACCTGAAGGAAGTGACTTTAATGCGTGGAATGAGTAAAAGGAAGACAATTCTTTAATATCCATTCTACGATGAACCAGGCAGCAGACAAATTGAACCTGGGTTAACCGGCCCAGCCCCACGGAAGTTTCCCACCGGTCACCAGGGTAAATCGGGAAGCGCTCGCGGTGGCCAGTCTAGAAGCCCAGCGTCCCAGGGTTTGCGCCCCATTTGGAAGAAAAATTCTTGCAAAATGCGCCGTAGCTGTGGATCGAACCGTGAATGCCTGGGTTAACAACTAGTGACCTTACCGCTGCACCATAGCCCCGGGAGCATTTAATATCCATTCTAAATACAGTTCTAGTTAAGAATACATATTTATTGACATGGATAATTAATGAAATAATTTAATAATTAGTCATTGTGGTTTAGAATTTAGATTTACTAGAATATCATATTGTACACATATGGATTCATTGCAATCAAACATAGTAGGAAATGTTTCCCATATCTAATTCAAATCTATGGATACATAGGAAATGTGTCTAATGGATTCATTGCAATCAAACATGTCTGCCGTTAGTAGATTGACTGATGGTGACATTGACTAAGCAAAGCACAAATCCATACAAGCTAACATATTATTATTTTAAAAATATTTTATTATTATAGTTTACAATTATTTGATAATTAGTTAAGGTAATACTATTGCTGCCATTTGAAATTACTATTAATTTTATTTCATACCAACTCAGTAATAGGTCATTTGATAAGTTAGGTATCTTACTATTATTATTATTTTTCCATAAGATTAAACAAATTTTTAGTAAGCATTATCCAAGAGCTAAAAATTGCTAATTTAATAAACCAGTTGGTAAATAATAGTAATAATTGTTCAATACTAAATATTATTATTGTAATATTATAAGAAATGAATTATAATCATTATCATATTATTATAATATAATTTGTTGCAGTTAATGGAGCCTAATATTTGGTTTTCTTAGGAAGTTTTAGTTTTGTTCTTGTATTATACATTAAACGTTTTTTAATAATATTTTTTATTTCTTTGTCCAATTATGATCCCACCATTCCAATATGTTTGATGTTTAGATTTTTAGACTGACCGATACCCATACTGATTCCACCAATTATGGAATCAATGAATTGTCAAGTGTGTGATGAGGAGTTAGCTCGATTATTAATTATGGTGAGAAATTTGTTGCCCACATTAAAAATATTGACCAGGTAGCAGACGAACCCAATATGTTTGATGTTTAGATTTTTAGACTGACCGATACCCATACTGATTCCACCAATTATGGAATCAATGACTTGTCAAGTGTGTGATGAGGAGTTAGCTCGATTATTAATTATGGTGAGAAACTTGTTGCCTACATTAAAAATGTTGACCAGGTAGCAGACGAACCTGGAGTGACCGGCCCGGCCCTACGGAAGTTTCCCACCGGTCATCAGGGTAAATCGAGAAGCGCTCGTAGTGGGCGGTCTAGAAGCCCAGCGTCCCAGGGTTCGCGCCCCATTTGGAGGAAAAATTCTTACAAAATATATCGTAGCTAGGGATAACTTGTTGCCCACATTAGTTTCATATATTCATTATCATGAATTTGCTCATATGAATACCTGGTTGTCTGAGTACTTTATTTATTAGTCGCAGCTGTAATGAATTTCATTTTACAGCTATGGTGTGCCAAAAAGAGGAATTTCTGTTATTTATGCATTGTCATCACTGAAAAGTGTGTTAAGACCAAAATTTTCGAAGTTAGCTACATAGATCTTATTCTTCATAGTTTATTTTATGTGATGTATCAAAATGATTGGTCAGAGTGATCGACTTCAAGATTTATCTCAACGAGTTCAACATGCTTGTGAATGATTTTTGCATCTCATACGGTTACATTTTCCATTGTAGTGTTTCTTTTGTCGAAAGCTAAATCTGAATAAATCACTAACATATCGAAACACTGTTGTTGTTGTTATATCAAAACACTTTAGGAAGAGTTATCTGCCAGTTTGATGTGTTTGATTTCTGTTCTGTTAGCTTTTGAGGTTTATAGATCATTGACCTTGATTGGTTGGTCAAAATATGATGATTCATAATGCTGATTGAAACACACTAGTGTCGATGAGTATTCTTGATTCTCTCAGGAAGGATCATATTGCTGTGGGAGATACTTGTCCTACAACTTGGTTACAGAAACAAAATTTTTAACATAACTCTTATCCACCTGACCATTTACATTAACATAGCTCGCCAGAAGGTTGCAGAACACTAGCTGTAGTAACAAAAGATACCATTAATTTTCATCTGCAGAAGGTCCCTATTCTCTCCACTTTCAGAATGATGCAGGTGCTACCTCTTGTCGTCGGCAGGGCTCTTCGTATCGTAGTTAACAGTGAGTACATGTGACTTCTTGAACCATATTATTCTTAATATATGCAAAATTGTCTGTGGCACTGCAGATTCAGGAACTAATTTCTTTCCTTCTTTAGATAACATCTATGGAAGGTGGCTTTTATACCTTAGACCTTCGCCGACAACTTCTACGACCATTGCCGACATAACATGCCCGGGAACTATCTTCTGGAGCAGAGCAGGGCGGAGACGGCTCAAAGATTCTTTTTTGTGCTCGTAGAAGGTTGGGCTGACAATGAATGGAAGAGAATATTATTCATTTTTTCTTCTCAGTTGTATTTATTTTCTTTCTCACTTATTCCTTCAATTTAAAAGGTTTGGACTTCCTATGAATTATGTAAATAGGTATTTATTCATTCATAAATGTGAAATAGGATATTTGTCCTTGCAAACTCAATATTAATTATCCTTTTAATATTTCCAACCTCTCGTTGTTCAGATTAAATTCGAGTGAGTGATTATAATCAATTAAATTATAGCCTTGTAGGTGATTCTCATCTATTGCTAATTATAATCTTTCTAAAAGTCAACCATTGTGAGTGAGGGTAGTCCAATGTCGGCACCTAAAGTTGACTATTAATTCCAAGGTCTTCTTTATGCAAACGAAACATGTGACAATTTGTCCATCTATCACTCTGTTTGTGTACAAAGGCCAAGAAGATTATTTAAAAAGCTCATTTATAAATTACTGAATTTCATTAGTGAAAGATAATAAAATTGCAAAAGTTCATTTATATGAAATATTCAAATTCCATTACCCAAAAATATCTTTTCTATTATAATAATTGTTGGGCAAAAATTATGTAAATTGTTAAAATGATTTTTTTTAAAAATAATAAAAAAGATGTTCTATTATTTATTTTGTATTAAAAAATCATTTATTTATGTGTTATTGCCGTAGGTGTTATAATTTTTAAAATATCCATATTTATTTTAATACGGTAAATGATGTTATAAACTATATATGAGTGTTATAACACCTGCACATTAACAACGTCCAATTCTTTGAATGTGATTAATGAATGGATTTGATATAAAAAATTTAAAAATTAAGAAAATAAATTTTGAATATAAAGAATAAAAATAAATAAATAGATAATGAGTTATATAAATAATCAATTTTATTGTTAAAAATGAATGTGAATGTGTTAATAAAAGTAAAATGTCAATATAACAGATATGGTACATGTTATTTGAAAAAGTGAAATATATTAATATTCAAATCAATATGGACGTCATAATAACTATAGATAAGCTCCTACAACAGGTAATAATTAGCATTCAATGACTAAAACATAAAAAATCAACTATTTTATATTAATCAAAACTATTAAATATAAAAATTATTATATTAAAAAATTATTTAAATTAATTAAAATTATTTTAAACCCATTGTAACAGTTAGTTGTATTAGTTGTTATAACAGTATATATTATTTTAGCAGCTATTCTAATGGAGCTTTTAATTTTTTTTGAAAAAAATATATCTTTTTAAAGATTTACATAATTTGAGAAGCACTTTTAAATTTTAACTTTTACATAAAAACATATCAATTATAATCGTCATATTTGAATATTAGATTCTATTAGTGTACATACTCCTTCAAACAGACCAAAGAGTTGAGATTAAGATTACTTAAATTCGACTAATTAATTCCGTACTAGATTCCCATGATCTTATAAAGTCAACTCGATCGTGCATGCTAATCCATGACACAAATCTTTACATGATGCTGCAGTTCTCTTGCTCAGCACTACTCACCTCGTACGGGTATGGATGATAGTACGGTTGCCGGGGGGCTTGGTACGCATAATTATAGCTCACCGGCGGCGGCGGCGGCGGCGGCTGCGACCAGGTGGTGCTCTTGTTCTCCGTCCCCGCCGTAGACGACGATGACGACGGCTGCCTCTTGTCGTCCTTCCGGTCGTCGCCGACGCTGAGCAGCTCTACGGGGCCCATCTTCTTCCGCAGGACGACGGTGAGCGCCACCGAGTCGATCCCCTCCCCCACCACGGTCAGCCGGTCTCTGTCCAGCGACACCGACACAACGCCTGCCGGAACCACGATTAATCAGCATGCAGCACTTAACGAGACGGCGAAACTAGCGATTAACGAATTAATTACCGGGCAATCCTACGGCCGTGCGTAGAGCTTTGGATCGCCTCTTCGCATCCTCCATCGGCAGCCTCATCACCACCTTCTGCTGAACAACAAAACAGAACGATTTAAACTCACAATTAATGAAATTCATTAATTTTGGAGAAATTATCAACTCGCCTTAACCATCTTCGGTTGTTTGTTCATTTGTAGTGTCTGAAAGTATTTATAATGTGTGTATTTAAGGGCTCTAAGTCAGTCTATGATATCATCAAAGGAAAAGAAGAAACAATTTTGATCACACACGCCTTGAACAAACTCTTCTACACTTGGCTTTGCTTTCTTTACCTGACAGCTCCCGGAAAAGTTGTAGCTTGATTCAAGGAGCTTTGATCGCATACGATTACGAAGAACTGTCCGACGCGTGGATTTCCTTTTTGTTTTTCTAACATTGCTTGCTAGCTAAAACATCTTGCTCTGCTACTCGCTGCCCACAAAATCACTTGTGTGGTTGACTAACGGATGTAATTTTTGTTGGGGGTAGCTAGGTTTTACATCTGCGAGTCGAGGACTGAATTTACTGCAGATTAATTATAAAGATTCACCGTGAAGATTTTCTTGAACATTTTCAGAAGCAATCCGCATAAGATCGATCGAAAAAGGACATAAATTTCATAAAATCAGAGTTGATCGCTGATTACAAAGAGTAGCTACAAAAGAAGGAATGTTATGATCTCCGGCCATCACCACTACCACGAGCCTTGGCTCCAGAGGCTGCACTGCCACGGCGATCTCCGACGGCCTCTCGCCGTCAGCGGATGGCGACTTGCGAACGGAGCATAGCAAGACGAGGAGCCATGGCTATCAGAATCGCCATTGCTGTGATGCCTCCGAAGAGATAAGGAGTCGGAGAGTTGAAGAAAATGAAACAGAGGTGAATGTGAATGTCTTTCTCATAATAGGATTATTAATAATGATAAAATTTTAATTTCTTCATGATTAAATTTTTTTAAAATAGAAATTTCTCATATTAAGAATCTCTGAGATTTTGGAGAATAAATGTATTTTTAACACCTTCCCGCAAGCGAAACGGGGAGGCACACACCGTGAGCTTATCTCGAAGAAGAGCAAAACGATACGAGGATAACCCCTTTGTGAAAATGTTAGCAACATAATCTTTGGTAGAAATATACTGAACCAGAAGTGCCATTCGAGCAATGCGCTTATGGATAAAGTGAAGTCAATCTCAATGTGTTTCGTCCGCGTGTGAAAAATTGGATTGGCAATGAGAAAGATGGCGCCAACGTTGTCATACCAGAGAACTAGAGGTTGCAACATAGGAACATGGAGCTCACTGAGAAACGACCGGAGCTAGCATAATTCAGCAGTGGCATGCGCTAGGGCACGATATTATAATTCAGTATTGGAGCGAGCAACCACCTGTTGCTTCTTAGAATTCCAAGAGATAAGAGTGTTGCCAAGAAAAATACAATATCCAGTGGTAAATCGACGATAATCAGGACAACATGCCCAATCAACGTCAAAATAAGCAGTCAGACCCAGAGAAGATGATGGATGAATTAGGATATCATGGTGTGGGGTATGCCTAAGATACCAAAGAATACACTTAACAACCATCCAGTAAGAGGCAATAGGAGATTGCAAAAACTGACATACACGATTGACGACAAATGCAATATCAGGACGTGTGAGAGTAAGATATTGAAGGGCACCAACAATACTCCGGTAGGATTGAGGATCAGCCAAGGGGTCGCCATCATGGCGAGAGAGGGATGAACTAGAGGCAACAGGAGTGTGAAGAGGTTTGGATTGATGCATTTGGGCCCTAGTTAATAGATCAGTAATGTAGCATGACTGACTAAGGAATAGACCATAGGGTGTGTGAGAAGTTTCAACACTAAGGAAGTAATGTAGTTGACCCAGATCCTTAAGTGAGAAAAGCTCACCCAGCGTGCGAACGATAGAGGCGATGTGAGATGATGAGTTGCTCGTAAAAATTATGTCGTCGACATAAACCAGAATGTATGTCGTGACCTCAGAAGAGTGATAGACGAAAAGAAAGGAGTCTGATTTGGATTCGAGAAATCCAAGATTGAGCAACGATGTATGAAGTGTCTAATGTCATTATCGCGGAGCTTGCTTTAGATCATATATAGCTTTGTGAAGGCGGCAAACATGATCAGGAAAGTCAAGATGAATAAACCCAGGGGGCTAAGACATATATACCTCCTCATTCAACATCCCATGTAAAAAGGCATTACTCACGTCAAGCTGATGAATAAGTCATTTTTGAGAGACAGCAAGAGCCAATATTGTACGAACAGTAGTGGGCTTGACCACAGGACTAAAAGTCTCAACATAGTTAACGCCCGATTGTTGGTGGAAACCCTTAGCAACCAAGTAGGCTTTATGACGATCAATAGACTCATTTGCCTTCCGTTTTAGTTTAAATACTCATTTGCAACCAACAAGATTTTGATGAGCACTACGGGGAACCAAAGACCATGTACCATTGATGATGGGAGAATTGTACTCTGTAGTCATGGCATCTCGTCAAGCGGGATCTTTATTAGCACCAGAATAGTTGGTCGGCTCAAAATAATCAGTAGTGACAAGGAGAGTACGTGAACGAAGAGACCCATTACTCTTGGCACGAGTGGTCATGGGATGTAGAGAACAAGCAGGGACCCTAAGAAGACCCATGTCAGGCAGTGCCAGTGGAGAATCCGAGGAGGATGGAACATCAATCAGAGGTGGCGTATCCCTGGTAACAGTGGAGGGGTTATGAGGCAGGAATGATGAGCAATCATTAGCGGGTGTCTCGAAGCTTGCATAGGTACCCAGTACGATAAGGGGAGGGGATGTAGGTGGTGATGGAGCATGGAGAGATGTGGAGTCCCTGTGATCAAGAAAAGGAAAGGAAGTCTCATCGAACACCACATGGCGAGAGATAAATATCCTCCTGTAGGAATCTAAAGACAACGATAGCCCTTGTGAGATAAACTATATCCCAAAATGATACACTTGATGGATCGGAAAGCTAGCTTGTGACAATTATATGGGCGAATACGAGGAAAACAACTGCATCTAAAAATTTTTAAGAGATCGGTAATCAGGAGACCACTGAAAAAGCAACTCAAATGGGGAATAATAATCCAGTGTGGTAGAGGGAAGCCGATTGATCAAATATACCACAGTAAGAAAAGATTCATCCCAATAGAGTAAGGGCATAGAAGTGTGGGCTAGCATAGTAAGATCTGTCTCAATGATATGATAGATTTTGCGTTCGTCAACACCATTTTGTTTACTAATGTGAGGACATGACAAGCGATGTTGAATACCTTATAGTTCAGGAAGATTGTAGACTGGGCGAAATTCTCCTCCCCAATCAGTTTGTATAGCCTTGATTGTCATATTAAATTGATTCTCAACAAGAGCACGGAATCGAAAAAAAGTCGAGAGAACCTCATATTTGCTTTTAAGAGAATATATCCAAGTATAGCGGCTAAAATCATCCACAAAATATACAAAATAGCGATACCCATGTATAGAAAACTCTGGAGATGGTCCCCAAATATCAGAATATATTAGATCAAGAAGTTCTTTAGATCTAGAGTGAGACAACGGGAAATGTAGTTTATGAGTCTTTCCAAATTGACACGCATCACAAAAAGAGATAGTCTTATTGCCTGAAATAGGTAAACCATAATGAGAGATAACTAGATAAGTCGAGCAACCGTAGCGGACGTCGGATGTCCCAGACGATGATGTCATGTGCTAGTAGAAGAGCGCTCACTAAGATAAACAGACGGCTTGGTAGATGGCGCATCGGTCTGGGATAGGTGATAGAGACCATCGTTAAGGGTACCTCAAAATAGCTTCACCTTCGTAGCTTGATCCTTAATAACACAATAAGTTGGATGGAATTTAAAAAAGACGTTATTGTCAGTCGTAAAATGAGCAACACTGAGTAGGTTTTTAGTGATGGCAGACACATATAATATATTCCGAAGTTGTAATAGTTTGGCAGGACTAAAAATATACGAGTCATCAATATTTGATATGGGAAGAGTCGTACCATTGCTAACAACAATTTGTGTCGTACCTTGATACAGAGAATAAACTTACAGGTTCTCCAAATCTGGTGTAAGATGATTGGTGGCGCCTGAATCAGGATACCATGCAAGATCAGAAACTGTGGTAGGTTCAACTATCAAGGTGATGGTGGTGGAGGAGAATTAAAGTTTTGGTCGAAACGTCGTCGACATGATGTTGCAGAATGACCTCCGTCGTTGCAGATCTGACACTTTTGTGAAGTACGACAGTTGGTGGCGATATGACCAAACCTGTCACATAGTTGACACTTGGGTCGTCTATTTCCATTGTGTCGACCACCGCGGTAAGCACGACCCCCGCGTTGCTGATTATGGATCGGAAGCTCGTGGGTGGTTGGGTTCAGGTTTTCCGTGTTGGGTATGGCTTGGTGGGTTTCCCTAGCGAAAACTTGGTCGTCCTTGAGAGACCTCTCCATGTCTACGGATTAAAAATTAATCCGAACCGAGATCCATCTCCCAACGACCATCTCGTCATCGTATCGTTCGGTACGAATTACAAGTTGGCCAATCACAAAAATCGTGCCTTGTAATTCTCCTAACCGAACGACCGCGGAGAGACGACGAGTGGATCACCGGTTCTTGTATTTATGGTTGGGGTCAAGTTAATTAATTATTAGCTATGATACAAAATCAAAATAATTAACTAATTCACATGAAATAACGAAGCTAATCAATAAGGCACAAAATAACAATAGGAGCTAAGGAAAGAATTATACCTTCCCTTTTTCCTCGTAGTCTTCTACATTATGTCCCACCCTTCCCGGACGTCATGTGGGCAACGAGTTACCGAGAACCGAGATCATCAAGGCATTCCAACTGAGCTCTTCTTCTTGTCTTGGCTGAAACAAGAAACCCTAGAGGTTAGGGTTTTCCTTGCGCCGACTTCTTCCTTACTCTTCCCTTGCGCCGCTGGCCACCAAAGCCACTCGAGCTCCCCGGACCAGCTGCAGACCTTGAGAGGAAGGAGAAGAAGATGAAGAAGGAGAGAGTTCCTCACCCAACCGGCCGAAAACACCCTTCTTCCTCTACCTTGTGGCGCCGCCGTAACCTCCACTTGCGCCGCCTCCTGTCGGCCACCGATCCCTTCTCCCTCGCGCCAACCACCACAGAAGGAAGAGAAGAACCCTTCCTTATCCTTGTTGATCCCAGCCGAGTGTTGGTGGAGAAGAGAGGAAGAAAAGAGAAGGAGAAAGTCTCCTTCTCTTGCGCCGGCCGAACCCTAGAAGGGAAGAGGAGAGAGAGAAGAGAGGAGAGTGGCCTAGGGTGTCAACTCTTGGATTAATCCTTGGTTTCATGATCTCATGGGGTATTTATAGGACTAAGGTAGGGACCAAGAGGAGGAGTTGGATCTTGGCCCGCTAATGAATCTAAACCCGATCTATTAATTAAGATCCATTCCACTAAAGGATCTTAATTAAACTTCTTCACCAACCCCCATATTTTCATATGAGCTCCACATATTATGAGTCGTCCATCCCCCCGTGTTTAAGATATCGAATGCCTGCCAATTAATTTAAATTATCAGCCAATTAATTTAAATTACTGATAATTTAAATTAATTAACTTCTGGATCCTTGATTAGTACCACTCAACCTTATCATCATGTTGGATCAAATCCACCTGCAGGATTTAACATGACGAGCCTTTTGAGCTCATCAAGGTGGCGTCATCATCCCGACTCACCAGGACATGGATTCCGTCAATAATCAATGGTACACCATATAATTAATATTATTTCTCAACTTACCGGGCCTATCGATCAAACAGAATATATCTCGCCCATTGGTAAATCAAAGAAATAATAATTAATCATATGTGCCCGTTATTATATCGGGATTTAGGGATCGTACTGCATAATAAAATTTGAGGTCCTATCCAATTATCAAGCCAGTACAAATTGGATGACCTCTGATTTTGGTCCTGCTCAATGTACTCAAAGCACACTAGTGTAATTCTATGGTCAAGACCAACCACACCTAATTACACTACAACCATCCCAATGGTTTGTCCAATTCCATCTCGGCTGTGAGCCTCTACTTATACTAAGCAAGGAACTGTTAACATGATCTTCCGTGTGACACCACACACCATGTTATCTACAATGCAAAGTAAAGGATTTTTATGCATGTACTAATATAAACAAGCACCTAGTATTGTTATGATTCTCTTTTCAAAATAAAGATGATCTTATATATAAAGGAGAAAATCTTTTAGTATACACATCTATCACTCTGAATATGGGGCTTGATACTGACCCAACGAATGAGTGGAGTATGGCCTGTGAGGACTGTGAGCCCCCAAAGGGTTTATAGGAGAAAGCCTACCAGTAGAAGATCCCGTGAAATAACATCTGTCTGGAACGACGCCTTTGGGTGATTCGAGAGATAGATATGCCATGGGAGATGGCTCTGTTGGTGCTTGGATGGCTAGAGAGGGGGGTGAATGTAGCCAGACACAAAACTCTTGCTCTTTTTGGGTTCTCTGCAGTCAGGTTAGTAGCGGAAGCAAAACAAGAGCAGAAACTAACAGAAAACTAAGACAGAAACAGAAATAACAAACCAAATCGCTAACACGGCGATGTACAAGGTTCAGGGATAACTTGCCTCTACTCCTTGGCGTGCCCGTGAGGTGGGCGATCCCTTGATCGTCGGCAGATCAAGCCCCGGTGAACCCCGGATATCAAATGCCTCCTTCTCGGTGGAGAAACCTCTCCACAAGCGGTCTCAAGAATATACAAGATAAGCTCACGAGACACTAGAAGGAAAACTCTCACAAGGATGTAACAGGAATACTCAAGCACGAAGCAACAGAGAGCACAAACACAGCCCAGCCAAACTCCTCAAGTTTTCTGTCTGTTCATCCTTCCTTGCTCCTCTGCTTCCAACTTTGTCTTAAACTCCTGCTCCCATCACCAGGCTCTCCATCAACATCCACAGCCACAGCTTGACCCCCTGAGCACTTAGTCCACTGAAGACCTCTCCAGCTGAGCCTCCGTCAGTCGCCATCCGCGCGCCAGAAGCCGTTGAGACCTGAAACCAGTAAATAGACAAACCTGCACCAAGGAAAGTCCCCAGTTGACTCTCCTCCATTGTTTGAATTCTCCCTGTATCACCTGCACACTCATCAAAAGCTTAGCAAAGCGTATCACAAAGAAATTGGCAGTGTATTAGAGAAAACGCAGAGAAAACAAACGCGATCAGAGCGTTTGACATCGATTTCAAATTAGAGTTCAGCTACTGATCGGTCACCAGACCGATCAGAGATGAACCTGATCAGTCACCAGACCGATCAGGGTAAGTCCTGAATGATCAGGCTCCAGCCTGATCGGTCCACAGTGAGAAACTGGGAATCACGACTTCTTGTGATTGGTCACCAGACCGATCCAACAGCTGAAGGCAGAACCTTCAGCTTTTCCAACCAGCGCCTCTTGATCGGTCACCTGACCGATTAGGGTGTGCCCTGATCAGTCTGGTGACCGATCAGGTCACTCCTTGACCAATCAGGAGCCTTCCTGATCGGTCGCGATGAACAGTGTCGCGACACTTTGATCGGTCACGAAGATCGATCAAGGGTTTCTCCCTCAACCTTCTGATCACTCTCTGATCGTTCACCAGAGACTCCCAATTCAACACTCAATCAAAAGAACGAGCTCTCTAGCCTTCTCTCACTCGTGCTCAATCCTCCGGACCAAGACTCCGTGCCCAGCTTCACTCACCGGGACTTCATTCAACCTAGCTTCACTCACTAGGACCTGGCTTCACTCACCAGGGTTTCGGTCACCCGGCTTCACTCACCGGGACCCGACTTCACTCACCGGGATTTCAATCAACCTAGCTTCACTCGCTAGGACCTGGCTTCACTCACCAGGGTTTCGGTCACCTGACTTCACTCACCGGGACTCGACTTCACTCATCGGGATTTCATTCACCTGGCTTCACTCACCAGGACCCGGCTTCACTCACCAGGACCCGGCTTCACTCACCAAGATTTCAGTCACCTGGCTTCACTCACCAGGATCCGACTTCACTCACCGGGATTTCAGTCACCTAGCTTCACTCACCAGGACCCGGCTTCACTCACCGAGATTTCAATCACCTGGCTTCAATCACCAGGACCTGGCTTCACTCACCAGGGTTTTCATCACCTGGCTTCACTCACCAGGACCCGACTTCACTCACCAGAATTTTCGTCACCTGGCTTTACTCACCAGGACCCAGCTTCACTCACCGGGATTTCAGTTATCCTAGCTTCACTCACTAGGGTTTCGTGCCCAGTCCCCGACCAGGACTTAATCTGAATTCACTCAAGCAAACTTAAATCGGTGTCAACACCAAGACAACAATCAGGCAGACTGCATCAACGGGCTCGATGTCGTGAAACTGCTCCAGTCGCTGCTCATGAGTAAGTAGCATGTCGGTTAACTCTTCTATGCTTACGCCCTTCACTCTTGGTTCTTATGGCAACCACCATAGATTCATACTCGGGTCCGAGTCCCCCAAGAATATAGAACACCAAATCGGTCTCTGGAACTTGATGTCCAACACCTGTGAGATCATCCGGGATGGATTTCACCTTTTGTAAATATTCGGTCATGGATAGCCCATTTTTCTTCATCATCTGTAGCTGGAGTCGGAGTTGTATGAGACGTGCACTAGATTGTGAGGCCACCATTTTCTCCAATGATGCCCACAAGTACTGTCTTGAGGTGATGCAGGAGGAGCCCACGACTTGAGCAAAGACTTCTTTTGACAGTGTTGATAGAAGCTAACTGAGGAGACATTGGTTTGTTGCTCCCAAATTGCATATTCGGGGTTAGCCTTGATCTGTTTTACACCGGCTTCATTCCGAGTTACTATCGTCTCGGCTGGGATTGCAGACTTGCCAGAAACAAACTGGATAAGGCAATGACTTTTTAGCACAAATAGTACCTGAGATTTTCAAAAAGTGTAGTTCCTTTGGTTTAGCTTTGTTGATATTAGGGTAGCGAATGATGTCATGGTAGGTGTTGAAGGAATTCCGGCCATGGGATTGTTGGAGTTTTCCTTGCGCTCTGATACCAAGTTGAAGAAAATGAAGTAGAGGTGAATGTAAATGTCTTTCTCAGAATAGGAATATTAATAATGAGAAAATGTTCTTCGTGATTAAGTTTTCTTAGAATAGAAGTTTCTCATATCAAGAATCCCTAAGATCTTCGAGAATAAATGTATCTTTAACACGGAGTGTGCCACAGTTTTGATCTTGCTGAGCTCATCTCTTCTTCTTGTTCTTCTTGCTTAAGCTTTTGGTTTCGGCGAGGGAGTTCTATTTACAGAGAAGGAAAGCGAGTGGAGAAGATAGTGGAAGCACTTGATTGCTGAGTTATATGCTCAGCATATTCTCTGGACTGAAATCATGCAATCGAGCAAAGCCATATATCATCATTGCAGCTAACTTTCACAGATTAATTCATAGTGTGCAACTGTTCCTCCAGAAGCCAAGGCAATTCAGCTAGCTAGGGCTTTATGTCAACATCTTTAATTAGCACATGAATCACGCAAGATGCTGACATTGTCCATTTGCCACATCCTGGCATGAACATCGCCAGCCCCACTTGGGTGGGCTACTTCTTTGAGTTCAGTGAAAAGGTTTGTTGCCATGTAGCTTCTGTTGGAGATTTATTCCTTCAATAATTCCGAATATATCTCCTCGGTATTTGACTTAGTCGATTCACGACCGTCGGAACTTCCGGGAGGTTGCTTTCGGAGGAAGCAAACTGATTGGTATTTCACGTCAAGGCTAGTGTTGGACACTATCTCCATAAAACAATATTGCTCCACTACTGGTGCTCACGGATAGCAACAATTCGTTTCCAAGATACAACGACGTCGTCTCGGAATAGTAGCACTTCAAATTCCGAGACCGGCGAACCTTCCGTAGGCTTCTCGGACTCTCGATGCAGAAGAGGAAGGAGTGCAAATGCTTATAGATTGCAATGCTTGAATGAATGAAATGATCTAGTGGAGGGATCTATTTATATTGAGTGAAGAGGTAAGTACCCTTTGGTTCGGACAGATCTGGACCGTTCATAACGAAAGGGTATAACCCTTTAAAGGTCATTTAATCTCGTCCCTTGATCTGAAGAGTTATAACTGTTCAGATCCATCTTGATCTTGGCCGTTAGATTAGAACATTAAATCCGACGCCTCAGATCCATTCTCCCTGTTCACATTCAGATCTTTGATCCGACGCTCCAGATCGCACCTTCTTGCGATCTGTCCAGATCTTTGATCCGACGTCCACCATTGAGCGTATCATGAACAATTAATTTCTCATTCACCCTTATTCGGTTTTGAGCAAATAAATAGTCTAGATTTATCTACGCGAAACGTAGATTTCGATTTTGAAGTCAAACTTGACTTTCAACGATCGATGGCATCAAAATCATATCCATCAATCCTCCACATGAATGGAAATTAATGCATGTATTGCATGCTGACACTTACAAGAGTCCAATCGATAAGTCAATGCATCGGGAAAGGTAGCTTGTGGCTTTGAACCTTCCGTAGTGGAATGCTATCGAGCATACTAGGCTGCGCAGTAAACGTGATGTCTTGAACTGCTCAGCTGTTGGTGTATACTAAGAAAATAACACCCACACAGAGACTTATCTCACCCACTTTTAGTTCTCATGGTTGGTTCCGTTTCGGCCATGGACACCATCTTGGATTCATGAGTGTTTCATTGAAGCGGCCTGTCTTCACACTCACATAGGTGACACTTCTACCAAGAGTATCCTACCATACTCCACCTTAAAGGTATAGAAGTCATTAAAAGCATAAGCTTATCCTCATTACATATGGTAGGACAACACCAAATCATCCTAGGATTGGGATGGTAGAGATAATTATTTCTCTTGTGTTATTACACAACTTCTGTAACTTCGTTGTCCCATTGAACCAAGATCTTGGGATCTCAGTCAACAAGGTTGGGTTACCGCTACAGTCGTTTTTAGTTGTAGATTTTCAATCACATTCCTCTTGATGAGCAGTATACTTGATCTCGATTTAGCCCCTTCGTTAGGGGATCTGCCAAATTATTTTTAGATTTGACATAATCGATTGCAATCACTCCGTTCGAGATCAACTGCCTAATGGTATTATGTCGACGACATATATGTCGTGATTTACCATTATACATACTACTCTGTGCCCTTCCAATTGCCGATTAACTATCACAGTGGATAAGTACGACGGGCACAGGTTTTATCCAGCTCGGAATATCTTCCAAGAAATTCCGCAACCATTTAGTTTCTTCAGCTGCTTTATCAAGTGCTATAAACTCGGATTCCATTGTTGATCGAGCTATGCATGTTTGCTTGGTGAATTTCCAAGATACTGCTCCTCCACCGATCGTGAATATATATCCACTAGTGGATTTGGAGTCTTTTGTATCGGAGATCCAATTAGCATCACAATATCCCTCCAAGACTGCGGGATACTTTCCATAATGTAATCCGTAGTTCATAGTATATTTTAAATATCTAAGAACTCGCATCACTGCTTTCCAATGGGTGTCATTTGTATTGCTCGTAAAACAACTCAGTTTGTTGACCACACAGGCAATATCCGGACAAGTACAGTTTGTGAGATACATTAAACTGCCAATTATCCGGGAATATTCCAATTGCGATATGGGTTCACCATGGTTTTTCGCTAAGTGTTGACTTAGATCCATAGGTGTTTTTACAGTAGAGAGATCGTATGCATTGAATCTTTTCAATACTGACTCTACATAATGGGATTGTGTTAAATCTATCCCATCAGACATCCTGAGAATTTTAATTCCCAATATGACATCTGCTCGACCCATATCTTTCATGTCGAAACTATTGGTCAACATTTTCTTAGTACTCATGATGACATCATGATTACTTCCCATTATGAGCATGTCGTCTACGTATAGACAGACGATTACATAACTCTCAGGTGTGCTTTTGACATAAATGTATTTGTCACATTCATTTATTCTGAATTAGTTTGACAGCATTATTTTGTCAAATTTTTCGTGTCATTGCTTTGGTGCTTGTTTAAGTCCGTACAACGACTTACCAAATCGACACACCTTTCCCTCAGTTCCAGGAGCTATGAACCCCTCGGGTTGCTCAATGTAGATTTCTTCTTCAACTCACCATTTAAGAACACAGTCTTAACATCCATTTGGTGTATTTCAAGGTCATACAATGCTGCAATGGCTATCAACACTCGTATGGACGTAATCCTTGTCACCGGTGAGTAGGTATCGAAGTAATCAAGGCCTTTCTGTTGCTTGTACCCTTTAGCTACAAGTCTAGCCTTATACTTGTCAATCGATCCATCAGCTTTATACTTGCGTTTTAGTATCCACTTACAACCTAATGGTTTAGTACCAGAAGGAAGGTCTACTAATTCCCAAGTATGGTTATTCATGATGGACTCGATTTCACTATTGACAGCTTCTTTCCAGAATGGGCCGTCGGGACCAGAGAGAACTTCGCTTAGTGTTCTTGGGTCCATTTCTGACATGAATGTCATGAAATCCGGCCCGAACGATTTCTCAACTCTAGCCCGTTTGCTCCGACGTGGCTCTTCGCTTTGATTGTCAATAGCCCTTTTATGACAACTAAGTTCTGGAACATTATCTTTGTTAGAACTTTCGTTGTCATTATTTTGAATGTTTTCCTTCTTATTTGGAAACACGTCTTCAAAAAATATTGCATTCCGAGATTCTATGGTTGTACCCACGTGAATATCAGGAATGTCTGACTTATGAACTATAAAGCGATATGCACTACTGTTTTGGGCATATCCGACAAATATTGCATCGAACGTTTTAGGTTCGATCTTAACTTGCTTTGGCTTAGGTACTTCAACCTTTGCTAAGCACCCCCACACTTTCAAGTATTTGTACGATGGTTCGCGGCCTTTCCATAGTTCATATGGTGTTTTATCATTTTTCTTGTGAGGGATTTTGTTGAGAATGTGGTTTGCTGATAATATGACTTCCCCCCACAAATTCTGGGGTAAGCCTGAATTTATCAACAAGGCATTCATCATTTCCTTTGGTGTCCGATTTTTACGTTCAGCAACACTATTCGATTGAGGTGAGTAAGGTGCCGTTGTTTGATGGATAATTCCATATTCTGAACATAATTCATCAAACGGTGCACCATATTCTCCACCTCTATCGCTACGAATTATTTTAATTCGTTTTTCAAGTTGATTTTCAACTTCCGTTTTATAGGTTTTGAAAGCTTCCAGGGCTTCGTCTTTACTTCTTAAAAGAAAGACATAACAAGACCTCGTACAGTCATCGATAAAAGTAATGAAGTACTTTTTACCTCCTCTAGTTTGCACGAATTTCAAGTCACATAGATCACTATGTATTAATTCTAGAGGAGTCGTTGACCTTTCCACCGAATGAAAAGGTAGTCTCGTCATTTTCGCTTCCACGCACACTTCACATTTGTGTGTTTCGTCAACATCGATGTTCGGTAATAAATTTAGCTTGACGAGACGTTTCAGAGTATTATTATTGACATGCCCAAGCCGATCATGCCATAAATTAAAACACTCAATAACATAGCTGGAAGCTTTTAATTTATTACCATCAAAATTACGATGTACAGTCATTACAACCATCTTGAACAAATTTTGTTCTAAATACCCTTTTCCTACGAAGACACCGTTCTTCGTAAGCACAAAGTTGTTGAATTGGAACACTAGTTTAAATCCGGCTTTAACAAGTGCCGATCCTGAAACTAAGTTCTTCCTGATGTCGGGAACATGGAGCACATCAATGAGAGTTAGCTCCTTCCCAGACGTCATTTTTAGAACAACTGTCCCGAGTCCAACAATTGAGGACGTCGTGAAATTGCCCATATAGAGCTTTCTTCCACTTATCGGGGTGTACTTGGAGAACATCGCCTTGTCTGAACAGACGTGGCGGGTTGCTCCAGTATTGATCCACCACTACTTCGGGTTGTCCACCAAATTGGCTTCGATCACGACCGCAGTGAGATCCAGAGTGCTGAGATCTATGTCAGCGAAGGTTGCGACTTGGTTCGCAACATTCTTCTGGCTCTTAGTTGTCTTCTTCGGGCGTCTGCAGTCTTTGAACATGTGCCCTGACTTTCCACAATTGTAGCACGTGCCCTTGAACTTTTTACCTTGAGCCTTCTGGTTCGGTTGCTTCGGCTTCTTCGCTTTTGGTTCCGTCAGGTTGGACATCTCGTCGATTGTCCGCTTTGTTCCTCTAGAGTCGGATAATTTTCGATTATC
>JAGFNQ010002366.1:189561-218881 GCA_024364735.1 Boesenbergia rotunda | reverse complement strand
TATAGTCATATGAGGCCACAACTACCTGCATATAATCTCCTATGAGGACACCGCGCTCGATCGGTCAGCGTCAAATTCAACTGCCCGCATATAATCTCCTATGAGGACACCGCGCTCGATCGGTCTGCATCAAATTCAACCGCCCGCATATAATCTCATATGAGGCCATAACTGTCCGCATATAATCTCCTATGAGGACACCGTGCTCGACCGGTCTGCATTAAATTCTGTTGGAAATTTAATCCTTCAATAATTCCGAATATATCTCCTCGGTATTTGACTTAATCGATTCACGACCGCCGGAACTTCCGGAAGGTTGCTTTCGGAGGAAACAAACTGATTGGTATTTCATGTCGAGGCTAGTGTTGGACACTATCTCCGTAAAACGATATTGCTCCGCTACTGATGCTCACGGATAGCAGCAATTCGTTTCCAAGATACAACGACGTCGTCTCGGAATAGTAGCACTGCAAATTCCGAGATCGACGAACCTTCCGTAGGCTTCTCGAACTCTCGATGCAGAAGAGGGAGGAGTGCAAATGCTTATAGATTGCAATGCTTGAACGAATGAAATGATCTAGTAGAGGGATCTATTTATACTGAGTGAAGAGGTAAGCACTCTTTGGTTCGGACAGATCTGCACCATTCATAACGAAAGGGTATAACCCTTTAAAGGTCATTTAATCTCGTCCATTGATCTGAAGAGTTATAACTCTTCAGATCCCATCTTGATCTCGGCCGTCAGATTAGATCAGTTAATCCGACGCCTCACATCCATTCTCCCTCTTCACATTCAGATTTTTGAACTGACGCTCCAGATCGCACCTTCTTGCGATCTGTCGAAATCTTTGATCCGACGATCACCATTGAGCGTATCTTGAACAATTAATTTCTCATTCACCCTCAATCGGTTTTGAGCAAATAAATAGTCCAGATTTATCTACGCGAAACGTAGATTTCGATTTTGAAGTCAAACTTGACTTTCAACGATTGATGGCATCAAAATCGTATCCAATAATCCCCCATATGAATGGAAATTAATGCATGTATTGCATGTATGCATGCTGACACTTTACAAGAGTCCAATCGATAAGTCAATGCATTGGGAAAGGTAGCTTGTGGCTTTGAACCTTCCGTAGTGGAATGCTATCGAGCATACTAGGCTGCGCAGTGAACGTGATGTCTTGAACTTCTCAGCTGTTGGTGTATACTAAGACAATAACACCCACACAGAGACTTATCTCGCCCACTTTTAGTTCTCATGGTTGGTTCCGTTTCGGCCATGGACACCATCTTGGATTCATGAGTGTTTTATTGAAGCGGTCTGTCTTCACACTCACATAGGTGACACTTCTATCAAGAGTATCCTACCATACTCCACCTTAAAGGTATAGAAGTCATTAAAAACATAAACTTATCCTCACTACATGTGGTAGGACAGCACCAAATCATCATAGGATTGGGATAGTAGAGATAATTATTTCTTTTGTGCTGTTACACAACTTCTGTAACTTCGTTGTCCCATTGAACCAAGATCTTGGGATCTCCAGTCAACAAGGTTGGGTTACCACTACAGTCGTTTTTAGTTGTAGATTTTCAATCCCATTCCTCTTGATGAGCAGTATACTTGATCTCGAGTTAGCCCCTTCGTTAGGAGATCTGTCAAATTATCCTTAGATTTGACATAATCGATTGCAATCACTCCGTTCGAGATTAACTGCTTAATGGTATTATGTCGACGACGTATATGTCGTGATTTACCATTATACATACTATTCTGTGCTCTTCCAATTGCCGATTGACTATCACAGTGGATAAGTACGGCGGGCACAGGTTTTATCCAGCTCGGAATATCTTCCAAGAAATTTCACAACCATTCAGCTTCTTCAGCTGCTTTATCAAGTGCTATAAACTCAGATTCCATTGTTAATCGAGCTATGCATGTTTGCTTGGTGGATTTCCAAGATACTGCTCCTTCACTGATCGTGAATACATATCCACTAGTGGATTTGGAGTCTTTTGTATCGAAGATCCAATTAGCATCACAATATCCCTCCAAGACTGCGGGATACTTTCCGTAATGTAATCCGTAGTTCATAGTATATTTTAAATACCTAAGAACTCGCATCACTGCTTTCCAATGGGTGTCGTTTGGATTGCTCGTAAAACGACTCAGTTTGTTGACCACACAGGCAATATCCGGACGAGTACAGTTTGTGAGATACATCAAACTGCCAATTATCCGGGAATATTCCAATTGCGATATGGGTTCACCATGGTTTTTCGCTAAGTGTTGACTTAGATCCATAGGTGTTTTTACAGTAGAGAGATCATATGCATTGAATATTTTCGATACTGACTCTACATAATGGGATTGTGTTAAAACTATCCCATCGAACGTCCTGAGAATTTTAATTCCCAATATGACATCTGCTCGACCCATATTTTTCATGTCGAAACTATTGGTCAACATTTTCTTAGTACTCATGATGACATCATGATTACTTTCCATTATGAGCATGTCATCTACGTATAGACAGACGATTACATAACTCTCAGGTGTGCTTTTGACATAAATGCATTTGTCACATTCATTTATTCTGAATTCGTTTGACAACATTATTTTGTCAAATTTTTCGTGCCATTGCTTTGGTGCTTGTTTAAGTCCGTACAACGACTTAACAAGTCAACACACCTTTCCCTTAGTTCCAGGAGCTATGAACCCCTCGGGTTGCTCCATGTAGATTTCTTCTTCCAACTCACCATTTAAGAACGCAGTCTTAACATCCATTTGGTGTATTTCAAGGTCATACAATGCTGCAATGGCTATCAGCACTCGTATGGACGTAATCCTTATCACCGGTAAGTAGGTATCGAAGTAATCAAGGCATTCCTGTTGCTTGTACCCTTTAGCTACAAGTCTGGCCTTATACTTGTCAATCGATCCATCAGCTTTATACTTGCGTTTTAGTATCCACTTACAACCTAATGGTTTAGTACCAGAAGGAAAGTCTACTAATTCCCAAGTATAGTTATCCATGATGGACTCGATTTCACTATTGACAGCTTCTTTCCACAATGGGTCGTCGGGACCAGAGAGAGCTTCGCTTAGTGTTCTTGGGTCCATTTCTGACATGAACGTCATGAAATCCGGCCCGAACGATTTCTCAACTCTAGCCCGTTTGCTCCGACGTGGCTCTTTGCTTTGATTGGCAATAGCCCTTCTAAGTTCTGGAACATTATCTTTGTTAGAACTTCCGTTGTCATCATTTTGAACGTTTTCCTTCTTATTTGGAAACACGTCTTCAAAAAATATTGCATTCCGAGATTTTATAGTTGTACCCACGTGAATATCAGGAATGTCTGACTTATGAACTATGAAGTGATATGCACTACTATTTTGGGTATATCCGATAAATATTGTATCGAACGTTTTAGGTCCGATCTTAACTTGCTTTGGCTTAGGTACTTCGACCTTTGCTAAGCACTCCTACACTTTCAAGTATTTATACGATGGCTCGCGGCCTTTCTATAGTTCATATGGCGTTTTATCATTTTTCTTGTGAGGGATTTTGTTGAGAATGTGGTTTGCTGATAATATGGCTTCCCCCCATAAATTCTGGGATAAGCCTGAATTTATCAAAAAGGCATTCATCATTTCCTTTAGTGTCCGATTTTTATGTTCGGCAACACCATTCGATTGAGGTGAGTAAGGTGCCGTTGTCTGATGGATAATTCCAGATTCTGAACAGAATTCATCAAACGGTGCACCATATTCTCCACCTCTATCGCTACGAATTATTTTAATTCGTTTTTCAAGTTAATTTTCAACTTCCGTTTTATAAGTTCTGAAAGCTTCCAGGGCTTCGTCTTTACTTCTTAAAAGAAAGACATAACAGAACCTCGTGCAGTCATCGATAAAAGTAATGAAGTACTTTTTACCTCCTCTAGTTTGCACGAATTTCAAGTCACATAGATCACTATGTATTAATTCTAGAGAAGTCGTTGTCCTTTACACCGAATGAAAAGGTAGTCTCGTCATTTTCGCTTCCACGCACACTTCGCATTTGTGTGTTTCGTCAACATCGATGTTCGGTAAAAAATTTAGTTTGACGAGACGTTTCAAAGTATTATTATTGACATGCCCAAGCCGATCATGCCATAAATTAAAACACTCAACAACATAGCTGGAAGCTTTTAATTTATTACCATCAAAATTACGGTGTACAGTCATTACAACAATCTTGAACAAATTTTATTCTAAATACCATTTTCCTACGAAGACACCGTTCTTCGTAAGCACATAGTTGTTGGATTGGAACACTAGTTTGAATCCGGCTTTAACAAGTGTCGATCCTGAAACTAAGTTCTTCCTGATGTCGGGAACATGGAGCACATCAATGAGAGTTAGCTCCTTCCCAGACGTCATTTTTAGAACAACTGTCTCGAGTTCAACAATTGAGGGCATCGTGAAATTGCCCATATAGAGCTTTCTTCCACTTATCGGGGTGTACTTGGAGAACATCGCCTTGTCCGAACAGACGTGGCGGGTTGCTCCAGTATCGATCCACCGCTGCTTCGGGTTGTCCACCAAATTGGCTTCGAACACGACCGCAGTGAGATCCAGAGTGTTGAGATCTATGTCAGGGGAGGTTGCGACTTGGTTCGCAGCATTCTTCTGGCTCTTGGTTGTCTTCTTCGGGCGTCTGCAGTCTTTGGACATGTGTCCTGACTTTCCACAATTGTAGCAGGTACCCTTGAACTTTTTACCTTGAGCCTTCTGGTTCGGTTGCTTCGGCTTCTTCGCTTTTGGTTCCGTCAGGTTGGACATCTCGTCGACTGTCCGCTTTGTTCCTCTAGAGTCGGATAATTTTTGATTATCCTTCTCTATTCGCAGCCGCAGGATGAGGCCTTCAAGTCCCATCTCCTTCTGCTTGTGCTTTAGGTAATTTTTGAAATCCTTCCATGACGGAGGGAGTTTCTCGATTACCGCAGCAACTTTGAATGACTCGTTCAGCGTCATTCCTTTGGCGTCTAAATCATGCATTATCAGTTGCATGTCTTGGACCTGAGACGTGACGCTCTTGGAATCCACCATTTTAAAATTCAAAAACCGGCCGAAGATGAATTTCTTCAGTCCGGCGTTTTCGATTTTGTATTTCTTCTCCTGTAATTCCCACAGTGACTTAGCCGTCTCCATTATGCAATATACGTTATATAGCGTATTGTCCAGCGCATTAAGAATGTAATTGCGGCACAGGAAGTCTCCGTGTGACCACCCATCACGAGCAGCCTGGCACCCGGAATTATTTTCTGTAGCGGCTGGCGGGTCTTCACGCAGGAACCGTACAAGGTTCAGCGTGGTTAGGTAGAACAACATCTTTTGCTGCCATCTTTTGAAGTCAGCTCCGTTGAATTTCTCCGGCTTCTCGGCGTGAGGGACGGCGGTGGGTATATCGTTGATTTTGAAGTCGGCTCCGTTCGACTTCTCGGCGTGAGGGACGATGGCAGTTGGTACATCGTTGATTCTGGCCATATCAGTTTGCCGAATAACTTTATTGTAGATCGGATTCTCTCAATTTGGTGTGGTGGTGTAGTTGGTTACCACTTCAAATTAACATAAAGAGGTCTTCAGTTCGATTCCTCTTGATGTCAATTATTTTATAATAATTGCACCAATATCATTTTACGATGTTGGAAATTTAATCCTTCAATAATTCTGAATATATCTCCTCGGTATTTGACTTAGTCGATTCACGACCGTCGGAACTTCCGGGAGGTTGCTTTCGGAGGAAGCAAACTGATTGGTATTTCACGTCGAGGCTAGTGTTGGACATTATCTCCGTAAAACGATATTGCTCCGCTACTGGTGCTCACGGATAGCAGCAATTCGTTTCCAAGATACAACGACGTCGTCTCGAAATAGTAGCACTTCAAATTCCGAGACCGGCGAACCTTCCGTAGGCTTCTCGACTCTCGATGCAGAAGAGGGAGGAGTGCAAATGCTTATAGATTGCAATGCTTGAATGAATGAAATGATCTAGTAGAGGGATCTATTTATACTGAGTGAAGAGGTAAGTACCCTTTGGTTCGGACAGATCTGCACCGTTCATAACGAAAGGGTATAACCCTTTAAAGGTCATTTAATTTCGTCCATTGATCTGAAGAGTTATAACTCTTCAGATCCCATCTTGATCTCGGCCGTCAGATTAGATCAGTTAATCCGACGCCTCACATTCATTCTCCCTCTTCACATTCAGATCTTTGATCTGACGCTCCAGATCGCACCTTCTTGCGATCTGTCCAGATCTTTGATCCGACGACCACCATTGAGCGTATATTGAACAATTAATTTCTCATTCATCCTTAATCGGTTTTGAGCAAATAAATAGTTCAGATTTATCTACGCGAAACATATATTTCGATTTTGAAGTCAAACTTGACTTCAACAATCGATGACATCAAAATCGTATCCAACAAATTCAACTGCCCGCATATAATCTCATATGAGGCCACAACTGCTCGCATATAATCTCCTATGAAGACACCGCGCTCGACCGGCCTACAATCAAATTCAACCGCCTGCATATAATCTCCTATGAGGCGAAATAAGGCCGAAGTTGGCTTCGCTCATAATCCACCGCGTGTAATTTCAGACACAACAAAAACCGTCCCATCACCGTATATAATATTTTTATGAGGGGAAAGGAAGGAAGGATGGATGAGGCCGACCGGTCTGCATCAAATTCAACCGCGTGCGTATAATCTCCTACAAAGCGGAATAAGAGTTGGCGACATGCAATCGCCCGTGTGTAATTGTAATTGCAGACACGGGATGTAATCCATCCGTGTATTAGAGACGGTAGTATAAGGAAGGGAGGGAGGATGAGTTCGGCATGAAATTCAATCGTCCGCATATAATATCCTATGAGGTGGAATAACGAAGGAGTCGGTACACATAAATTTCAAACACGAAAGAATCAGGAAGACAGGAAGGAAGGATGGGGCTGACCGGGGATGAGTTCGGCATATTCAATAGTCCGCATATAATATGCTATGAGGTGGATTAAGGAAGGAGTCGGTACACATAAAATTGGAAAATATCCTACGAGGTGGGGAAGTCGGTGCACATAAAATTGCCTCAGGGTGGTCAACATGGTGCCGGTGCATAGGTCCCCACCTCAGGTGGGGCCTTTTTTCTTTTTTTTTGTAACTTTTATAATTTTTTTAATAATCGGCAATGAATACTAATAAAATAATATCAAAAATTAATAAAAAAGAATATAAATATAAAATTTAAAACATTATGTATTTTTTTGGAAAAATATAAAAAAATATTCAAGGAGATATTTTCTTCCTCTTCATCCACCTGGGTTAATGAATTTTTTTTATAACATCATTTTATTATATTTTATATAAATATAAAGATTTTTTTTTTCTGGGCGTTCAAAATCTAAGGCCGGCCCTGCATGGAAGAATCAGGAAGGAAGGATGGACTCATGCACAATTACGAACACATACCCAAGGGCAACGGTGAAGAGGTGCGAAGCAAGCGTTAACGGTGGTGCTGACTGCGGTTCTAATTTGACGGTTCGGAATCATTGATTTGATAATGAACCTACGATTTTAAGAATGCCAATTGTTATGCGGGGGTGGGGGACTCTTGGACTTTTCTGGCTCGACTCCCTCGATCACCGAGGATCACGCCGATAGGACGAACACCAGCCGACTCCCTCCACTTCTTTCCTCGCACGCACACCGGCGCGGACAAGTCACCTTCTCCCCTTCTCTATGGGGGATCACGCCGCCATCTTCTTCGCCGCCGGTTAAGTCACGCCATAGGTACAATGCCGACCTGTACGGGATCATAAACCTGCTAGAGGGCGATAGAAGGATGAATAGCTCGTTTCTTTCAAATCATATTTTTTTCTACAAAGTTAGTAGCGTAGCGTAAATATAATAAACAATGAAAATAATGCTAACACAAAATTTTTACGTGATTTAGAGATTGCTTGCTCCTACTCCACGATATATCATTGAGGTGGATGATCCCTCAATCCTTTGGTGGATTAGTCCTCGGTGTTGAGGCAATCTATGGTCCGTGGAACTATGTGTTTTGATGTTTAGGCAAAGGATTTAAGTTAGGTTCACCCTTGTATTTGATATATGTATTTGAGTATGCAGGTTCTGTAGGATATGCATAGACTCAACTTGATAGTTTTGGGTCCGGTGAAGGATGGTGCATCCGAGGGACCATGGACAAGGCAACAACGATGAGCTGGGGGAAGCACACTTCGAGGCATACACAAAGGATGACAAGTGAAGACGAGCCGCGAGCTTGTATGCATCTGAGAGATGAGAGCCAAAGTGAAGAAGGCTTGAAGGCAAGAGTCAAAGTCGCAAAGGAAGAGTCAAGAGAGTCATGAGGGTTTGACTTGTAAAAATACGGTTAATTAATAATAATAATAAAGATATAATAAATAAAATAAAATAGGTAAATAAATAAATACATATAGTTATATATATAAATTTATATATAATTAATATAAAAAGGAATTAAAAATTTAGAAGTAATCATGTGAAAAATTTGGAATAGTTTGTTGGAATTTTTGGAAATAATTGTGAGATTAATTGGGTGTAAAATTGGTTAATTAGGAATTATTTAAGGAAAAGATTTATTTTCGGAATTATATTATATATATATATATATAATATATATATATATATATATATATTATTTTCGGAATTTTTCCCCGTGCCCTAGCCTCTCTCGCCGAACCCTTTTCCTCTTCACCTCTCCTCCGCGATCTCCACTCGGGCGAAGGGTTTGTCACAGTCGGCTGAGCCAGCCGCCTCCTCTCCGGCCACCAGCGAGGGCAGCACCTGTCCGGTGATGCCATCCTTCTCCTCCTCCTTCTCAAAGAAAGCCGACGACGCCTAAATCCTCACGATCTCTTTCCTGCTCTTGTCGGCGGCGAAGTTTTCTGCTATCTTCGCCGACCATTGTCTTCGTCGAAGCCGACCTCTACACCCCAAATTCTTGCAAGGATTTCTTCCTCTCCATTACCCGCTGCCGCTATTGTTTTCGGGAAGCCGTCTCCGTCGACCACCACTTAGGTAAGATGATCGGTGATGATTTTATTTGGTTTTAGGGCATAATTTCTTGATAGGAACTTTTGAATCGTTTTCATAGCAATCGGTTTTGGGAATCTAGGGTTGCTCTGTAAAATTCCTACGGCTTGGGTTTGTTTCGGTATGTCTCGATCATGTAGGTTAGATTTGGATTTAGGTTTGAAGATGGTTTTTTTTTTGGTAAACTTCCAGTGCTGTCGTGAAGAAGGAATTGGCATCCTCTTGCTCTATCAAATTCAAACATTCTGCCAGTTTCTGATAAATGCTTTTGGCATCCTTTTTCTTTAAAGCGTGGTCTTTCAATGTGTTATCAGAAAATACAATGTTGGTGTTGTAGAGTTTATTTGGTTCGGAATTAATTCGTTTTTAATGTTATGCTAGTGTGAGTTAACAGTGGAGCTTAGGTTAAGTTTGGGTTAGATCTAAATGGAATCGTGGGTTGGTTTAAATGGGAAAATGATAATTAAACTAAGACGTTTTAGTAGTTGTTCTTTTAGGAGGGCATCTCATTAGGGTTTGACCTTAATGGTGTGTGGTAATTAATTTAGCTATTTTATTTCTTGTATTGATACAGGACGTTGATTCAGATTTGTTTCGCGTGATCGTGAGTTGTACTTGGATACGCTCTACATTTTAAGGCGGGTACTTCTCCCTTGATTCTTGTAGTTTCGTTTACCTTAAATGCATGGTCGTTTTACTTCTTGAGTAGGTTTGGTTTATCTTAAATCTATTTGCCTTGTTTTCCTGCTTGCTACTTATTCGTGCTTGACCTTTGAGTGATAATTCCAAATTGTTCAGTTATACAGTCTCATCACTTGGCTTCCGATATAAGAGTACCACGTGTACTATAGAATAATCATTTGACCTATCTAGGGTTTGATTGACATTAGATAACCCTACCCAGTAGATTAGTGCATGTTTATTTACTTTGGTGTTATTTGTGTTCTTCGTATCGTATTGATTCCCTGTTTTGGATCTGATTGAGGTTATGTATACTAGTGACATGCATCATAGCATTCAGGCCGACGACCGCGGGCTCCTTGGTGGTTGAGACGGGTCATCGGGTATATTTTCCTGTTGTGTCACACACAGTCGGAGTTGTGTGCAAACAGTTGATACTCCACAGGTGTTAGGAGTCCCCATAGGTGCTTCGGGATTTTTCATATCAGGGCCACGGTTGTCGTGGTGTATTTGCATAGCCACAGGTGCTTGGCGCTTGTATCTGATCCACTCAACCTAATGGTGGTTGGTGTGTGTACGGTGCAGGTCATGACATCATATACATATTATGCATTGTGCATTTGCTTGTGTTTGTTGCATTTGTTTGAGCTATGACTTGTTGCATTTGATTGACATGCATATACGGTTATGATTTGCATTTTATATGATCTGGATATGTTCAGCAGTATTAGGTGTTTATGGAGGTGTTAGAGGGGATTTCTGATTTTGCCCCTACTTACATGGTTTCAGGTATGATTTAATTTGTATGGATGCATTTGGTTTATGTTCTTTATTCCGGGAGACTGTATACCCTTTGGCCATCTTTATGCTTGCTTTACCCTTTTACATACCATGCATTTATCTGTTCTTATACCCGCAGAGTTCCACCCGGAACTCACCACCCTTTGTTCTCCTTTTTGTTTCAGGTAGTCGATAGCTGTGTCTCGTGCCGCCAGGAGAGGATCCAGCTGCCAGTCTTTCAGTTTGAGTATTAGTTTTATTGGTTTTCGTACACTCGTAGTCGTTTTATAGCATTATTGTTGTTTTTGGTTTTATTATCGTTTTGGATGATATATGGTTTTTCCTTCGAACATGTACTTATTTATTTCCGCTGGATTTTGGTTTGCTGCGCTTAGCTATGGAGATTATATTTATTATGTTTATTATTTGTCAGTGATATTATTTAACTGCGTGGTTGTGTTGGTGTGAACGCCAGCCGAGTGTGGCTGAGCTATATTATTATGGTTGAGGTGTGTGTATGTATGAAAGTTTCAGATTGTCCGCCATACAGGGGAGGTGTTGGCCGATTTTCGAGCGAGCCCTGGCCTCTGGGGGCGTGACAATTTAGTGGTATCAGAGCTTAGGTTGTCGAGGTATTTTGGGTTCCTGTGGGTTTTACGAAGTTATTTTTGGTAAAGTTTCGGAGTGTCTGTTTTACACGGTTTGCGATGTCGTATGTATTTGTTTTGAGATTTTCGAATTTACTAGGCTTCCATCGTTTTTCTTGGTTTCGGATTTTCGAAATTTTGAGAAATCATTTTTCTCGACTGGGATGTGTTGGGACTTGGCAGCGATGGACTTCTTCTGGCAACGAGCAAGTAAGTTGATACAGGAATTTTAGATTGTTATTCTATTAATATTTGTTTTATCTTAGCAGGTATGCCTCGTCGCATAGAGTTGACTCCCCCTCGTGGACGTGGTCAAGGACGACCACCTAGGCGGGCGCGAGGGTCAGTAAGGACTGAGCCTACTGAGCAAACGGCAGGGTCTCCGGAGAGATCCACTGAGGCAGCACCTGTCACTCAAGGACAGACGTTTCAAGGTGTGTCAGAGGGTCAGGATCCCCAGACTGTGGGGGTTCCTCCCCCAATTCCACCAACGTTCTCTACTGTTCCACCGGTGGTACCTACCCCGGTGTTTTCTCCAGTTACACCAGGGGTACCTACTCCCGTGATTTCCACTATTCCACCGGTGGTAACCGCTACAGTAGGTCCTTCGATTCCACCGGTAGCAGCTACCCCGGTGTACCCCACTATCCCTTCGGCAGGGTGGTCAGCCGTACCACCTATGGTATCTGCAACAACTTTTCCAATAGCACCTCCGGTGGTGTCTACCGCCCCGGTAAGTTGCACCTTGGACAGATCACGGATTCCTGCTTTGGCAGCAGCTGTGAAGGACCGGTTTACTTTATTTCATGGAGGAGCAGACCCGAGCGTAGCCCGCTCTTGGATTGAGACTATGGAGGGTACTTTCCGTTATATAACGTGCTCTGATTGGGAAAGGGCTGAGCTTGCGGCATATCACTTGCGCGATGAGGCCGCCACCTGGTGGGCTATGCAAAGCACAGTCATTGGCGAGCAGCATGTCACTTGGGGTGCTTTTAGAGAGGCATTTGAGGGGCAGTTCTTTCCGACTGCATATCGGATGGCGAGACGGCAAGAGTTTCTGAACCTCGTACAGGGAGATCGTACCGTTATGCAGTATAATGCAGAGTTCAACCGATTAGCTGAGTATTGTCCGCAGCTTGTTGCAGAGGATCGGGAGCGGATGGAGCAGTTCACCCAGGGCCTTGCTGGGTATATCCAGATGCGGATGGCTGGTTTGGTCCCGACATCTTATCGGGAGGCATTGGACAAGGCTCTTATTATCGAGATGACCCAGTTGAGACTTTTCGGAGATAAAAGGAAGGGTAAGCAGCCGATTCAGGAGACAACTCAGCCTCAGCAACAACATAATACTGGTCATAAGCGTAGTAGGGGTCAGAGTTCACAAAATACTTTCGAGGCGGATCGTTATTCACAAAAGACAAGGCCTGCAGCAGGACCTCCTTATTCCTCTCAGCAGAATTGGGAGCAAAACAAGAATATGCCTCACTGTTTCCGGTGTGGGTCTAGGGAGCATAGTAAAGCAGAGTGTCCAGTAGGCCAGAATGTATGTTACTATTGTAAAATGCCAGGACATCAGAGTAGAGATTGCGCACTTAAAGCACAACACGAGACGGCGGTGGTTCCCGCTCAAGGCGATCAAACAGGACAGCAAAGACCACGGGGAGATGGCCGAAGGCAGCAGACGACACATCGACAACAACGAGCGGTACCTTCACCTGTTCAGATCTACTGCATGTCAGGACATGAGCGCATCCCTACACCAGTGGCATCTCAGTACTCCATGACAGGCTCTCATCACCAGCCATACCCAGCCTACCAGCCCTCAGCTTATCAGCCTCAGCAGATGGTCGAAGCTACGACCTACCAACCGCAACAGATGATTGAAGCCACAATGCATCAGCCTCAGCAGTTAGTGGGATCTCCAGCACCTCAACATATGCGGCATGCCACAACTCAGACGATTCAGCCGCAACCTATTCAGGCGATGCCACCAGCAGTTCCGGAGATGGACCGTATTCATGCTATTACTAGAGAGGACGTGCATCGGGCCGATAGATCGACATTCCGTGGTAAATTTTAATCATGCATTTCCATTGAGATATTTGTTAAATACCAATAGTCTGCGTTTCTATATACCATATACATTCATAGGAAAGAACGATAGGTATTCACGTGTAGGACACAGTCGGGATCTGTGTCTTTATTATTTAGAAAGGTATGAGATAACTTTTATTTTTGTAGGTTTGTTGATCAGTTTCTGTATGGTATGAATTAGGTGTTGGTAATCTTAGGATTAGTATGGTAGATAACTAGTAGATCCTCAAACATGGTTGGGGTTGACCATGAAAACGGTTCGTTGCAATGGTTACGTGTACGACCTAGTACCTCCGATTGCCGAGTCGAGAGCTAGGAATTAAACCTGTCAACAATTTAGTGGGAGGTTAAAGGTTACAGCCTTTGCGGGCGTAGTGGTGATTTTCACTTAGTATTTATATTATATATGAGGTGTGAGCACATGCTTGGGTTAATAGCGAAATTTGGGGGACCAAATTTTTATTAGTGGGGGAGAATGTAAAAATACGGTTAATTAATAATAATAATAAAGATATAATAAATAAAATAAAATAGGTAAATAAATAAATACATATAGTTATATATATAAATTTATATATAATTAATATAAAAAGGAATTAAAAATTTAGAAGTAATCATGTGAAAAATTTGGAATAGTTTGTTGGAATTTTTGGAAATAATTGTGAGATTAATTGGGTGTAAAATTGGTTAATTAGGAATTATTTAAGGAAAAGATTTATTTTCGGAATTATATTATATATATATATATATAATATATATATATATATATATTATTTTCGGAATTTTTCCCCGTGCCCTAGCCTCTCTCGCCGAACCCTTTTCCTCTTCACCTCTCCTCCGCGATCTCCACTCGGGCGAAGGGTTTGTCACAGTCGGCTGAGCCAGCCGCCTCCTCTCCGGCCACCAGCGAGGGCAGCACCTGTCCGGTGATGCCATCCTTCTCCTCCTCCTTCTCAAAGAAAGCCGACGACGCCTAAATCCTCACGATCTCTTTCCTGCTCTTGTCGGCGGCGAAGTTTTCTGCTATCTTCGCCGACCATTGTCTTCGTCGAAGCTGACCTCTACACCCCAAATTCTTGCAAGGATTTCTTCCTCTCCATTACCCGCTGCCGCTATTGTTTTCGGGAAGCCGTCTCCGTCGACCACCACTTAGGTAAGATGATCGGTGATGATTTTATTTGGTTTTAGGGCATAATTTCTTGATAGGATCTTTTTATTCTTTTTCATAGCAATCGGTTTTGGGAATCTAGGGTTGCTCTGTAAAATTCCTACGGCTTGGGTTTGTTTCGGTATGTCTTGTTCATGTAGGTTAGATTTGGATTTAGGTTTGAAGATGGTTTTTTTTTTTGGTAAACTTCCAGTGCTGTCGTGAAGAAGGAATTGGCATCCTCTTGCTCTATCAAATTCAAACATTCTGCCAGTTTCTGATAAATGCTTTTGGCATCCTTTTTCTTTAAAGCGTGGTCTTTCAATGTGTTATCAGAAAATACAATGTTGGTGTTGTAGAGTTTATTTGGTTCGGAATTAATTCGTTTTAATGTTATGCTAGTGTGAGTTAACAGTGGAGCTTAGGTTAAGTTTGGGTTAGATCTAAATGGAATCGTGGGTTGGTTTAAATGGGAAAATGATAATTAAACTAAGACGTTTTAGTAGTTGTTCTTTTAGGAGGGCATCTCATTAGGGTTTGACCTTAATGGTGTGTGGTAATTAATTTAGCTATTTTATTTCTTGTATTGATACAGGACGTTGATTCAGATTTGTTTCGCGTGATCGTGAGTTGTACTTGGATACGCTCTACATTTTAAGGCGGGTACTTCTCCCTTGATTCTTGTAGTTTCGTTTACCTTAAATGCATGGTCGTTTTACTTCTTGAGTAGGTTTGGTTTATCTTAAATCTATTTGCCTTGTTTTCCTGCTTGCTACTTATTCGTGCTTGACCTTTGAGTGATAATTCCAAATTGTTCAGTTATACAGTCTCATCACTTAGCTTCCGATATAAGAGTACCACGTGTACTATAGAATAATCATTTGACCTATCTAGGGTTTGATTGACATTAGATAACCCTACCCAGTAGATTAGTGCATGTTTATTTACTTTGGTGTTATTTGTGTTCTTCGTATCGTATTGATTCCCTGTTTTGGATCTGATTGAGGTTATGTATACTAGTGACATGCATCATAGCATTCAGGCCGACGACCGCGGGCTCCTTGGTGGTTGAGACGGGTCATCGGGTATATTTTCCTGTTGTGTCACACACAGTCGGAGTTGTGTGCAAACAGTTGATACTCCACAGGTGTTAGGAGTCCCCATAGGTGCTTCGGGATTTTTTCATATCAGGGCCACGGTTGTAGTGGTGTATTTGCATAGCCACAGGTGCTTGGCGCTTGTATCTGATCCACTCAACCTAATGGTGGTTGGTGTGTGTACGGTGCAGGTCATGACATCATATACATATTATGCATTGTGCATTTGCTTGTGTTTGTTGCATTTGTTTGAGCTATGACTTGTTGCATTTGATTGACATGCATATACGGTTATGATTTGCATTTTATATGATCTGGATATGTTCAGCAGTATTAGGTGTTTATGGAGGTGTTAGAGGGGATTTCTGATTTTGCCCCTACTTACATGGTTTCAGGTATGATTTAATTTGTATGGATGCATTTGGTTTATGTTCTTTATTCCGGAGACTGTATACCCTTTGGCCATCTTTATGCTTGCTTTACCCTTTTATATACCATGCATTTATCTGTTCTTATACCCGCAGAGTTCCACCCGGAACTCACCACCCTTTGTTCTCCTTTTTGTTTCAGGTAGTCGATAGCTGTGTCTCGTGCCGCCAGGAGAGGATCCAGCTGCCAGTCTTTCAGTTTGAGTATTAGTTTTATTGGTTTTCGTACACTCGTAGTCGTTTTATAGCATTATTGTTGTTTTTGGTTTTATTATCGTTTTGGATGATATATGGTTTTTCCTTCGAACATGTACTTATTTATTTCCGCTGGATTTTGGTTTGCTGCGCTTAGCTATGGAGATTATATTTATTATGTTTATTATTTGTCAGTGATATTATTTAACTGCGTGGTTGTGTTGGTGTGAACGCCAGCCGAGTGTGGCTGAGCTATATTATTATGGTTGAGGTGTGTGTATGTATGAAAGTTTCAGATTGTCCGCCATACAGGGGAGGTGTTGGCCGATTTTCGAGCGAGCCCTGGCCTCTGGGGGCGTGACACGATCAGTAAGGTTCCCAAAACCCACTGGATGCTCCCTGATCGGTCACCAGACTGATCAGGAGCCGAGCAGTATGGGAACTCAACTCACTGTATGCTCCCTGATCGGTCACCAGACCGATCAGGAGCCGAGCAGCAAGTGAACTGCATGCTCCCTGATCGGTCATCGGACCGATCAGGAGCTGAGCAGTAAGGTTCCCAACTCAATGTATGCTCCCTGATCGGTCACCAGACTGATCAGACATAGCTGGATCGGTCACCAGACCGATCCACGAGAGAACTTCGTGCCAACTTCCTTGATCGGTCACCAGACCGATCCAGGCAAGGTTAAAACCATTCTAAGTCACGAGAACAAGCCTCCAGCCTATCTCTGACTCGTGCTTGATCCCTCGGACCAGGACTCCATGCCCAGCTTCACTCACCAGCACTTCAACCTAGCCCTCCAAGCTAGGACCTGGCCCTCCAAGCCGGGATTTCAACCAACCTAGCCCTCTAAGCTAGGACCTGGTCCTCCATGCCAGGGTTTCATCACCTAACCCTCCGAGTTAGGACTTTTCACACCTAGCCCTCCAAGCTAGGACTTTTCACACCTAGCCCTCCAGGTTAGGACTTTTCCACACATAGCCCTCCAAGCTAGGACTTTTCCACACCTAGCCCTCCAAGCTAGGACTTTTCCACACCTAACCCCAGGTTAGGATTTTTCCACACCTAGCCCTCCAAGCTAGGACTTTTCCACACCTAGCCCTCCAAGCTAGGACTTTTCCACACCTAACCCTCCAGGTTAGGGTTTCATCCAACCTAGCTTCTCAAGCTAGGACCTGACCCTCCGAGCCAGGCTTTCATCCAACCTAGTCCCACTAGGTATGCCAAGTCCACGACCAGGACTTAATCCCTATCATCTCATCATCCTAAACTAAAATCGGTGTCAACACCAAAACAACAATCAGGGTTAGACTGCATCAACAATCTCCCTCTTTTTGTTATTTGACAACCCGATTTTACGTTTAGGGATTTGAAGTCAATAGTTGTAAATTCCACACTCATAGGGGAATCAGGGTCCTCCCCCTACAATAATTAAGCTTGTAATCGTCCTAAACTTAACTAACCACACTCTCCCCCTTTGTCAAACACCGAAAAGGGTCTAGAGGTGTTGTTAAGTTTAACCATACTCCCCCTCAATCCTAGGGGTCTCCCAAATCAACAAAAGGTATGGATAATTTTGAGGGCATATGAAAACATATGACAGATATAAAGCATGGCAAAACAATCATATGTATCACATGAACATGGAGCAAGAATAAGCATAACAATGCATAATATAGCACGACATACATAAGGATGATCATAATGTCAGATGAACAATTATATAAACTAACAATAAGCATAATATAGTAAGTCAAATATGAAAATCAGTCATAGCGTCAGATGCATCACATAGCATCAAAAATATAATCAAGTACAACACCAAAAACATGATAGGTAGATCACAGACATATCGCCATCGAGCCAAAACAGTCATCACGAATCATGAAACCAAGATCAAGTCAATCCTCAGCAGAGTCGTCATCAGATATATATATAACGCTCCCTGGTGCAGTGCAACTGGAAGGCGCCGCTCCAGAGGATGAAGGCTGGTACGGATGACCAGCTGCCCAACTATGCCACTCCTCCTGCCATGTCTCTTGCCAAGAGCGAATACCAGAAACATCGGACTCCAGCGCGAGTAGTCGACGATCGAAAGAGTGAAACTTGGAGCGGACCTCCTGTCTCCAGAGCTCTGAGACATGCAGACCATGCTAGATCGTCTGCTCCAACTCAGCAATCTACCAGCGAAGGTCAGGATCCGACTCATAGTAATCCTTAGCATCAGCGGGCGGCTCCTGATCATGGGCAGCTCTAGGTAACTCCCCCACATGTCTCCTATCCTTCCACCTCAGCCCTTCGGTCCGACAACAATTCCAGACTGGGCCAATGTGCGTCGGTCAAGTCGGCAGTCCTGCCGAACCATAGGTATGATGCTGCCCTATGAGATGTCGATACCAACCAAATGCAGCCAGGCAGTAATGATATGGCCAAATGGCATGTAAACCGTCTGACCGTACATCATACTATGGAAGATGATGGAGAAGTAGATGCTCTTCACTATATCAAAGTCTAACCGCCGATGCATCCTGTAGAGCATCAGGCAGTGAAATGAGCGAATTTCATCTAAGTGCTTCGAAGTAGCAGGGATGATACAATTAGTGATAATCTTATACAAGACATAATCAACGGGGGAAAGGCGGAGAGTGGCAAAGGTCGAAAAATCACCGGCAGGCTCACCGGGACCCGTCGGCCTGGGATGACCAAAAAAATGCTCATGGGTAGAGTCAGGTGTGACTCCCGCAAAGGGAACCGGTAGAGGATCTGGAAGATAAGAATAGAGAGGAAAGTCATTATCTGATCGGCGACAGTCAAGGAAGGTAGCGAAAGCAGATAGATCAAAGTTAAGGTTGATACTGACGACACGGGTCCTCCACCCCGTACCCTCTCCACTGACCATGTTATTATAGAATTCGGAGACCAAATCAAAATTGATTGGCCTCTCAAGAAAAAGAATGGATTCAAGTTCATAATGCTCAATGATTTGTCGTACCGACGGACAATGTTCGTAAATGAATGCTCTATCCACAGTTCGACAGGGCATGAGTTTGAAAGTGTGATATTGAAAGGCAAGTGCGTAATGAATATTTTGAAATCTGGTATGAGGGAGTGGTTGAGGTCTTCGATCAGGGGCAGATGATGAAGGGCCTTTGCCCTTGGAGGGCCCATCAGCGGGTTCCTTGCCCTTAGTGGATTTCCTAAAGGGTTGGAATCATTAGGTCAATTTAATCATGATGATGATCACAAGATGATATGGTCAAGATTAGGTTTAATCAGTAGGGTTAAAGTCATGGTAAGATCACGGTACCAAATTGAATGGATCGAGTTGATAATCATGGCACAAATTAAAGGATCACAAAAGGTAAGATTTTATCAAAAAAATAAGATTTGATCATATGGGAAGACACACACGGCACACACCCAAAATAAACCCCAAAATCAAACATCACGGTTAGTTCACCACGTATTATGATATTTGAAGTAATCAACAAGATGAAAGAAGGAAACCCTTACTTAGGTGTCATTGTTGAGTTGATCGATTGTTTGAGAAGAACAAACTGTGCACACGCACCCCAGCGACTCACAGCTGAAACCGAGCGCAGGCAAAGAACTCAAGAAGGAAACTTGCGCAGACAGAGAACTCGCAAGCCAGAGACCCAAGGTTGAGATGGATTCGCCAAACACTCGTAGAGAGGAAGAGGAAGATGGACTCGCACGAACAGGGAGGTGTTTCGGTGCTAGGGCTTGGGAATGTAGGGTTTACACGAAGTTAATAGGTTGGTGGATCGGTCCACCAACCGAAATTTAATGCGATCGAACGGATCACCGTTCGATCTGGGAGCGCCCAGACCGATCAGGCTCCAGCCTGATCGGACTAGCCTGGTCCTGATCGGTCGGGTGACCGATCAGCCAGGCTCCTGATCGATCGGCTGATCGATCAGGGAGCGAATAGTAGGTTTGGGAGGTTTTTCGTGAGCCTCTTGATCGGTCTGTGGACTGATCACCACAAGGTGCCAGATCGGTCTGTGGACCGATCCAGGCCAACACAGTGAGTTTGGAGGGGGATATCTCAATTCAGCTGGATCGGTCAGTTGGACCAATCAGACATACTCCTGATCGGTCCGGTGACCGATCAGGCTCCCTGAATTTTTTTGATACGATCTGAAATTTCAGTTTCAGACTTCCTATCATTTTCTGATAAGATCAGATGAAGATTATCGATCTTGAAGGTGATCCCTTGACTAGAATTGATACTTTAACAAAGATCAAAGGTCCTTATGGGTCTAAAAAAACAATTTGCTCCACCCAAGTGGAGTCAAACTTAATCACAAACATGCAATCACTTTTCAAACAAGTTTGTATCAAATTCAAGTCTCCAATCAAGTTTCCTTGATTGGAATATCCAAGTATGATCATGGAGACAAGTACACATATGTTATGCATTAGTTTTCCCCATACTTGGTCAACATAGTGATTATTGTCTCGTCAACCTAATTTCTCAAGTGATGCATTGATATTTTGAGAAATTAAGTTGATCCTAGCATCTCACCCCATTTCTAGCAAACAAAAATATTTTGGTAAACCTTATAGTTTGTGTGAGATGTCCCCAAGTTACCCAATTGTTCCCAACAATTTGAATTGATCATGAAGGGTTTTGAATGCTCTTAATTTCTATGAGGCACGACACATTCCCAATTCCCTTCATAAGAAACTAAATTTATTCTCGGGAAGTGATTTAGTGAAAATGTTCGCTAGATTTGATTTGGACTCTACATGGGAGAGTACAATATCTCCTCTAGCAACATGATCCCTAATGAAGCGGTGACGCACTTCAATATTCTTGGTTCTTGAATGATGGACTGGATTTTTTGTTAAGTTGATTGTGCTTATGTTATCACACAACACTTGCACACCCTTGTAAGTCAATCATTAGTCCTCTAATGTATAAATCATCCACAACAATTGTGACACACTTTCTCCCATGACGATATATTCTGCCTCGGTCGTGGAGAGAGCAACACAATGTTGCTTCCGACTTGACCAACTAACTAGTGATGATCCTAGGAATTGGCAACCCCCACTTGTGCTTTTCTGAGCCAACTTGCACCCAGCATAGTCGGAATCGGTGTAGCCAATTAGGTCAAATGACTCGGTACGGGGGTACCCAAGACCAACTCCAATTGTGCCTTTAAGGTATCTCAAAATTCGTTTAATAGCAATTAGATGAGATTCCTTGGCACATACTTGATACCTAGCGCACATACCCACAACAAAAAGTACATCAGGTCGACTAGCTGTGAGGTATAGCAAACTCCCTATCATGCTCCGATATTAAGTTAAATCAATAGGTTTACCACTCTCATCATTGTCTAATCTTGTGTTAGTGGCCATTGGAGTGGTTACCTCTTTAGAGTCACTCATGTTGAATTTTCGAAGCATTTCGTGAGTATATTTTGACTGATGCACATGGATTCCATCTCGAGTTTGTTTGATTTCGAGTCCAAGGAAGAAGGTCAATTCTCCCACAAGACTCATCTCAAACTCACTCTCCATGTGTCTAATAAACTCATTCAAATAGCCCTTATTGTTTGAGCCACAAATTATGTCATCGACATATACTTGGCCTACCAATATATTGTCACCATCTCTCCATAGAAATAGTGTAGGGTCTATTTGTCCTCTCACAAAATCTTTTTCAATGAGGAAGGTCGACAACCGCTCATACCAAACTCGGGGTGCTTGTTTAAGGCCATAGAGTGCCTTTTTGAGCTTGAACACGTGGTTTGGAAATTCGAAACTCTCAAATCTCGGTGGTTGTTCGAGATAGACCTCTTCTCTTATGAAACCATTTAGAAAAGCCGATTTGACATCCATTTGATATAACTTGAAACCTCGATGTGCTGCAAATGCAAGCATCAATCGTATGGACTCTAATCGTGCCACGGGAGCATAGGTCTCATCATAATCAAGGCCTTCAACTTGACTGTAGCCCTTGGCTACTAAGCATGCCTTGTTTCTTATGATTTCTCCCTTATTATTCAATTTATTCTGGAAGACCCATTTGGTTCCAATAATAGTGGTCTTCTTAGGTCTAGGGACTAAATCTCAAACTTGACTTCTTTCGAATTGACTTAGCTCATCTTGCATGGCAATGATCCAATCGGGATCATTTAATGCTTCGTCAATTTTTCTAGGTTCAGTTTCGGAAATTAGGGCAACTTCATTAGCCTCATTACTAAAGAATGATCTAGTCCTAACCCCATGGTGGATGTCTCCAACAATTTGGTCTTGGGGATGACTAGAGGCTAACCTAGTTTGCCTTGGTGTGGGAGGTGCTTCTTGGATGGTGTCACTAGACACAAGCTCAGCCTCAGGATCCGGTTGATCTATGTGTTGTCTAGGCTCACCGTCATCAGATTCATCACCTTCTACAACACTTGGATTTTCATTCAAACTTAGTCTCCTAAGTTCGAATTGGACTCCATCTTCTGGTTGATCATTTGATTTTGAAATTTCTTCAAAGACAATATCAGAAGACTCTTCGACCAATCTTGATCTCTTGTTGTAGACTCGGTAAGCTTTCCTGACGAGAGAGTAACCGACCAATATCCCTTCATCAGCTTTTACTGTGAACTTTCCAAGATGGTCCTTGGTGTTTAGAATGAACACCTTACAACCAAACACCCTAAGGTGTTTAACCGTAGGTGGTTTTCCAAACCAAAGTTCATGTGGAGTCTTTTCAAGAAATCTGTGGATGAGGACTCGATTTTGCTCATAGCAAGCTGTGTTCACAGCTTCAGCCCATAAGTAACTCGTTAATGAGTACTCATTGAGCATGCTTCGTGCAGCCTCTTGTAGAACACGGTTCTTCCTCTCTACAACACCATTTTGTTGTGGTGTTCTAGGAGTAGAGAACTCATGTCTATACCCTCTATCTTGCCAAAACTCTAAAAACCTTTGATTTTGAAATTCACCTCCATGATCACTCCTTATTGTTTTAATAGTTAATGATTTTTCGTTTTCAACTCTTCTACAAAAAGAAATGAAAACATCTAAGGTTTGATCTTTATATTTAAGAAAATAGATCCAAGTATATCTAGTAAAATCATCAATGATCACAAAGCAATATCTACTACCATTCAAGGATATAATAGTACTACAATCAAACAAGTCCATATGAAGTTAATCTAATGCGGTAGATGTACTTACAGTGCTTTTACCTTTATGTGCAGATTTTGTTTGCTTACCCATTTGACATGCATCACAAAGTTTATCCCTTTCATACTTGATGCTTGGTAAGCCACGAACTAGTCCCTTGTTGGCCAACTTCCGGATGTTCTTTATATTCACATGTGCTAGCCTCCGGTGCCAAAGGGTAGACTTATCTTCTCTCGACATGAAACACTTAACAAGAACATTAGTAGCACTTTTAAATGAAACTTGGTAAATGTTATCTACTCTTGTGCCTACTAGTATCGTATCAAAATTGTCATGTTGTCTAACTAGACATTGACTTGATTGGAAATCAATTGTGTAACCCGCATCACACAATTGACTGACACTTAGGAGATTAAATGTCATCCCCTTGACTAGTAGGACATTCTTAATCCTAAGACATTCGGATATTTGAATGTCTCATATTCCTATGACCTTAAGACTACCATTGTTACCAAATGAACATTATCTCTACTTTTTTTTTGAAGGGTGGTAAATAGAGATATATCACCGGTCATGTGTTTGGAGCACCCACTATCAACGAACCAAGTTGATAGATGCTCCCCCACAATCACAACCTACACAATTTGAAAAATAGAGGATTTAGGTACCCAAATCTTGGGACCTAAAGCACCTACTAAGCAAGACTTAGGCACCCATGCCTTGACTACTTTCCTTTAAACCCTAGGTGTCTTAGCTTGTCTAACATCAGTCCTAGACATTAAAGACACAAAAGATGATTCTTTGGGTTGGTAACCATTACCGGCCCTATTGTAGACTGCCCTTTGGGCATTCAAAATCATATTTAGAGTCTTTGAGCTTGTTGAGAATTTCTCAAGAACATTCTTGAGTCTCTCAACTTCACTCTTCAAAGATTTATTTTTGTCCTCTAGCATTTCTACATGTAAATCATCCACATCATCATCCTTAGAGGATTTCAATTGTTCAACCTCAAGTCTCAATGATTTAACTTTAGCTTTTGACTTTTTCAATAAATCGGTTAAACATGCAATGATTCTATAGCACATATCAAGTTCGGGAGTGATTACCTCTTCATCATCCGAAGATGATGAAGCCGCGTTTGATGAGTCACTCGATTCATCACTGCTTTCTTGATCCTCCAATGCCATAAGTGCCACATGGCGTGTGCTCTTTTCCTCCTTCTCTTCATCGGATGAACATGAGGAGGATTCATCCCATGTGGCCTTTAAGGTCTTCTTCTTCTTCTTGGATTTATTCTCCTTCTTCTTGAGCTTTGGGCAGTCCTTCTTGAAGTGCCCTTTCTTGCTATACTCATAGCAAGTAATATTAGATTTATCAATCTTAACTTCACTAGGGTTACCTTTACCCTTGAAGCGCTGGCTCTTCCTCATCATTCTTCTAACGAAATTGGCCATCTCGGAGGAAGAAAATCCACTGCCATCCTCCTTGGAATCGAGCTTGGACTTGGACTCGGATGAAGATGAAGAGACTTCCTTCTCCTTCTTCTTCTTGTTGGTCTTTTCCCCTGCAACTAAGGCAATCCCCTTCTCCTTGGGGTCTTTATTAGCCATTTCATGTAACTCCATTTCACAAAATAAGTCATCTAACTTTACAATTGATAAATCCTTGGAAACTTTGTAGGCATCCACCATGGATGACCACAAAGCATTCCTTGGGAAAGATTTTAACATATACCTTACAAGGTCACGGTTCTTGACCTTTTCATCAATAGAGTGGAGACCATTAAGGACTTCCTTGAACTTACCATGTAGCTCACTCACGGTTTCATTCTCCTTCATGGAGAGGTTTTGGAGTTGGTTAAGAAACAAATCCCTCTTGGCGATTCTTGAGTCTCGGGTGCCTTCATGGAGTTCAATAAGCTTATTCCACAAATCTTTTGCACTTGAAAAGGGGTCAACCTTGATCAGTTGATCTTTATTCATGCCACATTGCAAAGTCACCACCGCCTTCGCATCAGCTTCACTTTTCTGGGTTTGCTCAACCGTCCAACGCCATGATTCCAATTCTTTTCCTTCATTATCCTTTGGATGGGAAAAACCCTCCTTCATAGCGAACCATGTGTTGATATCCATCGTAAGATAATATTCCATCTTCGATCTCCAATATTGAAAATATGCTCCATCGAAAAAGGGAGGACGGGTGGTGCTAAATCCTTCTCTCAACGCCATTGTTGATAGCTCTCGGTTGTTAATCCGCTTGAACAGAGCCCCAAGGTCTGATACCACTTGTTGGAACTTGGATGGCTAGAGAGGGGGGGGGGGTGAATGTAACCAGACACTTAAAACTTAACCGTTTTTGAGATTTCTCTGCACTTGAAAGGTTAGGCAGCGGAAACAAAGAAGCCAAACAAAAATGTACAGAAAAGTAGAGCAAATCAAAACGCTAACAAGGATCGTTTACAAGATTCGGGGATAATTTGCCCCTACTCCTTGGCGTTCCCTTAAGGTGGGCGATCCCTTGATCGTCGGCAGATCAAGCCCCGGAAAATCCGGATAGAAAGCAACTTCTTTCTCGGTGGAGTAACCTCTCCACAGCGTTTCAAGATGATGAAGTATTAAGTACAGTGAAACAAGAAGGCTTACAAAGCACTAGGAACCAAAGAAAAACAAGAGAACTTCTCCCGAGCTCCACTCAGCACAGATCTCAGGCAAGAACTCCCTTCTTCGTGTCTTCTTGCTGATGGACTCGCCAAGCTCTCTGTCTCCTCCAAGTGCTCAAGTATCAGTGTGTTGCTCAAAGCTTCAGGATGCAGAGTGTTTGCAAGTAATGGAACAACGCTTGTCGCTAGAGATGATCAAGTGTTCTGCTGAGTTGTTGTGTAGTCTTCTTCACCACCAAGCGCTTAAGTCTATCCCACTGATCCCAGGTCACTGCCATCTCACTGCAGCCTCCAGCTGCACAACTGCAACTGCCCACCCACTGAGCTCTCCTGGACTCCCTAAGCTTCCCTCAGACTAGCCCCAGTCAGCAGCTCTAGCAGCGCCAGGCATCCGTTGCAACTTGAGATGGAAAACAGACAAACCTGCTCCAAGGAAAGACTCCCATTGACTCTCCTTGAATGTTTGAATCTATTCCTGTCACCTGCACACTTAATTAAAGTATTAGCACAGCAAATCAAGCAGAGAATCAAATATCAAAGATTAAGAGCAGATAAAACAGACGTGTTCAAACGTGTTCAGAGCGTCTGACAGCGCGTTTGAATTAAAGTGATTGGTCACCGGACCGATCCAGGGGTTGTGGATCGGTCACCAAACCAATCCACAGCTTTGCTGGAACTCCCAACTTTTGCAGCCACAAGGGCCTGATCGGTCACCAGACCGATCAGGCTGTGACCTGATCGGTCACCAGACCGATCAGGAACCCCTCCGACCGATCAGGCTCCAGCCTGATCGGATATAGGGCGGAGTACGCAACACTTGATCGTTCACCAGAACGATCTGAACAGTATTCCAGATCGGTCACCAGATCGATCAGGAGTCGATCAGTAAGGTTCCCAAAATCCACTGGATGCTCCCTGATCGGTCACCAGACCGATCAGGAGCCGAGCAGTAAGGGAAATTAACTCACTGTATGCTCCCTGATCGGTCACCAGACCGATCAGGAGCCGAGCAGCAAGTGAACTGCATGCTCCTTGATCGGTCACCAGACCGATCAGGAGCCGAGCAGTAAGGTTCCTAACTCACTGTATGCTCCCTAATCGGTAAGCTTCACTCACTGGGACTTCAACCTAGCCCTCCAAGCTAGGACCTGGCCCTCCATGCCAGGGTTTCATCACCTAACCCTCCGAGTTAGGACTTTTCACACCTAGCCCTCCAAGCTAGGACTTTTCACACCTAACCCTCCAAGCTATGACTTTTCCACACCTAGCCCTTCAAGCTAGGACTTTTCCACTCCTAACCCTTCAGGTTAGGATTTTTCCACACCTAACCCTCCAAGCTAGGACTTTTCCACACCTAACCCTCCAGGTTAGGGTTTCATCCAACCTACCTTCTCAAGCTAGGACCTGACCCTTCGAGCCAGGCTTTCATCCAACCTAGTCCCACTAGGTATGCCAAGTTCACAACCAGGACTAAATCCCAATCATCTCATCAACCTAAACTAAAATCGGTGTCAACACCAAAACAACAATCAGGGTCAGACTGCATCAATACCAACGACCATCTCGTCATCGTATCGAACGGTTCAAATTACAACTTGGCCAATCTCGAAGATTGAGCCTTATAATTTGCCTAACTGTTCGACCGTGGAAAAGACGACGAGTGGATCGCCGATTTTTATGTTTATTATCGAGGTCCAAATAATTAATTATTATCTATGATTAACAATTAATCAAAACAATAATAATTAATTAAAATCAACATAAAATGACGAAGCTAAACAAAAGAGCCAAGGAAGTATATACCTTCCATTACCTTACGATCTTCTACCGTATGACCCTCCCCTCTTGGACGTCATATGGGCAACGATCTACCAAGAACCGTGGTCACCAAGTTGATCCGTTCTCCTTGCGCCAACCAATCCCTAATCAAAGGGATGCCGCCGGTTGATCCAAGGAAAAAGATAATCCAAATACAAACTCTACTAATCCTTTCCTTCACCGTCGACATCAACTTTATTTGGAGAAGTCCAATCTGTCGCGACATCAACTTTATTTGGAGAAGTCCAATCTGTCGTGAGTAGATTTTCTCCAATCTGTCCGAAAAAGGTTGTTGCTCTGCTCTTTCTCCAAGAAATTGTCGTGGCAATTTCTTGTTGCCTCAGCAAATTGCCGTGTGGCAATTTGCTTTCTCCTCAGCAAATTGTTGCTCCTTGCCTCAGTAAAGGCAATTTACTTCCTCCTCCAATCAATTGCCGTGAGGCAATTTGATCCTTCCCTCGAGAAATTGTCGTGAGGCAATTTAATCAGGCAATTTGATCATGAGAGTTGCGTGAGCAACTTGATCACAACGAGGCGTCGATCAGTAGCCTTTGGAGGAATTGAAGCCAAGGAGAAAACGAGCAGCCTTCTTTCTTCTTAGGAGTTCGGCGCCGCACTCAATCCGTGAGAGGGAGAGAGAGCGAGAGAGGAGGAGAGGAAAAACTTATGGTTTTCTAGTATTTCCTTTGGATTAATTTATTAACCTGGTTTCATGCTACATGGGGTCTATATATAGGGCTATGATAGGGACTATGAGGAGGAGTTGGATCTTGGCCTGCTAATGGATCCAAACCCGATCCATTAATGAAGATCCATTCCACTAAAAGATCTCCATTGAATTACCTCACCAACCCCATATTTACATATGAGCTCCACCTATTATGAGTCATCCATCCCCCGTGTTTAAGATATCGAATGCCCGTTGATTAATTTAAATTACTGACAATTTTAATTAAGCAACTTCTGGCTCCTTGATTAGTACCACTCTACCTTATCATCATGTCGGATTAAATCCACCTGCAGGGTTTAACATGATGATCCTTATGAGCTCATCAAGGGGGCATCATCATCCCGACTACTAGGACACAGATTCCATCAATAATCAATGACACACCATATAATTAATATTATTTCCCAACTTACTATTGAGGCAATCGGCCCTTAAATGATTGGAAGATCGTGGTTTTGATGTGTGGGCGAATAGGTTTAAAGTTAGAGTGTTATGTTGTATTTGATGTGTGTGATTGAGTTTGTAGGACTTGGAGAATCACACTTGGTGGACATATCCGAGGAACGAGAGCCGAGGGAGGAGAGCTCCAAGGGCAAGCCCGGAAGTGGACTTCAAGGGCACACGTGAAGGGTCGCATGGAGGCAAGCTAAGGGAAGGCTTGCGTGCGCATCCGAGGGACGATAGCCAGAGGAAGAGGACTTCAAAGGGCGAACCAAGGGAGCAGACCTGAAGGCACACGCGAAGGAGAAG
>JAGFNQ010002366.1:145416-160948 GCA_024364735.1 Boesenbergia rotunda | reverse complement strand
TGCATATCCTACTATTATCCAGCCTAAATTATATATAAATAGTATGAAAGTAATCGAATCCAAAACACATAAAGCGGAAAAATTTGCTCTGATACCAATTGTTGGCGTTGGGATTTCACCCTGTTTCTCCGGATTTAATTCTATGGACAGAATTGATTTGCATAGGGATAGAAAACTTCCCAAATGACCTGCGCTGATCGATCAGTTGATCAATCGGCAGCGGTTCTGTTCGATGAAACCTTTCGATTGCCGATTCTTGTGCTTGATTCGGGATCCAGGAAGAATACGAATACAACTACAGCGGAATAGAAAAAAGATACTAGATATACCTCTTGATCTTCTATCGTATTCCTATTCTCTTCTTGGACGTCGTGTGAGCGAAGATCTTCCAAGAATCGCAATCGCCGTTCACTGATAACTTTCATTTTGTTGATTAAATTAGGCTCTCAAATCCATATTTTTGATCCCTTCTCATATGCTTAAGTTTGCATTTGTATTAAGTTTCATGAAATCTTTCTATTTTGTCCTTGGATACAATTCTTCCTATATTTGAGATATTTAGGCATTAATGTTAAATCTAATTTTGTAGGCTTCAATTAATCATGGACCTAGATCAAGATTGGATCAGGACTTGAGTTCAATATGGGCCTAGATCAAAGGGATCAAGAGCTGAATCAATATGGGACGTCCATTCAAGATGACGGTTAGATTTAAGCCATCCACCAACTTCCGGTCGATCCAAGCTCAAGATAGACTTAATCAAGTTCATAGATCATGATATGAAAGTTTGGGCTCGATCAGAGCTACTTCAGCCGTTGGATCAAGCACCAGGGGATCTAAACCATTCAGGCTAAAGGAGAGAAGATCTGAGCAATCCGTTTCAGATCTGAGTGATCCAAGTTAAGGACAAGCAGATCAGAGCCCTTGATCAAGATCTAGGAAGTTTGGGTTCGATCTGACTTGATCTGACCATTGGATTGAATCGAAGAAATCTCAGCCGTCGAAATTCAAAATGTCCAGTTAAATCGGGAATTCCCACTTCCACTCGCGTAGTCACCAGATCGCAACTCCTTTTCGTTCTGTTTTTGGTGTTCTTCAATTTCCCAATCGGAGGTTACCACAGATTAAGTTTTTTCCAGTTTTCGATTCATCAAGCTCAGTTCTCGTGGAAGGATCGCAGGCCATTCGTTGCTGACAGCTCCGGCGAGGGTTTCACCGGGAGCTAGCTTCATTCCGACCAGTCTTCACTCGATTCCATTTCTCCATCAATCATCCAAGTCAGAGGGGTTCTCTGAGCTTGTTCGAGGCTTCCTTAGCTATCCATCGCCATCTCAATCATCGCAGAAGAGAGGATCGGAAGGAGTTCAGAATTCCACCGTGTGCTACGCGATTTCATCTCCGAAGCTGAGTTTTGATCAATTCTCAAGCAAAGGGGGTTCCAAGCTCAATCTTTGTGTGACGACAAGGAGAAAACTCGATGAAGAACTGGATGTCTATAGCTCGTAGATTTCGTTTCTGAATCGATTTAGTTGTTTTTGAATGCTGTTATTAGTTCTGTGTCAGCTTGTTTTCAGTCACTGATCGGACTATCGTCCGATCCAGACTACATCTGATCGGTCTGCTGACCGATCAGACTTGAACCTGATCGAGCTGACGACCGATTAGGTAGAGATCCAGCACAGTTTAACCCTGTTTCTTATTTTCAGTTGAAGTACGTGAGCTTAATTCGATATCTTCTATTTAGCTTCAGTTCTGTTGTTTGTCTGAATTCGATACTAGTTTTTGTTTTAAATTCAGTCATTTTAAATTGAATTGCTCATTTCCAAGGTGGGTAAGTTAGAATAGCAATTTCCTAGTTTAAATTTGCCTAGTTAAACTTGTTTCATTTCAATTACATTCCAAATCTTATTTGCAGAACAAAATCCCCATTTTATCTAGAAAACTCAAAACATTTGATGACAAATAACTTTCAAGCTTAATTCGAACACTTGCAACTAGTCCTGGAAAAATACGACCTGAGGCCCCTATTCTACATTCCTATTTTGCTAGCAAGAGTTTTCAGTTTTATAAATTCTAAATTTGAGTCTCACATCGTGACATCTACATTCGAGATCCATCAAATTTTTGACGTCGTTGCCAGGGAACAACTAGTTGAGTTTGTTTGATTTAGCTTGTGTGCTTATTTCATATCTTGTTATCCATTTTTGTGCTTATCTCTATATTTTATGATTCATTACATTTGTTTTATTATTGTGTATACATTTGCAGCGATTTTTTGTATTTGTGTATAACCAGATCTGCAGGTGATATTCTTGAAAACTTTGATCCTGAAATTGAAAGAACTTTCAGAGCCAGGAGGAATCAACTCAGTGTTTCAGAGTCTATTGATATTCTTCCTACTCAGTCTATCTCAGCTTATTTCAGTTGATTCTATGGCAGACCACCAGAAAACTATGAAGGAACTAGAAGCACCAGATGATGCTTCAGTATTCCTGCATTGCCTACCCAGAGCTCACTGGAGATTTTGAGTTAAGATCAGGACTTATTCATCTCTTACCCAAATTTCAAGGACAGTCTGGGGAGGACCTCAACAGACACCTACATGAGTTTCACGTTGTCTGCTCCACCATGAAGCCTCAGGGTATTTCAGAGGAAGATATTAGGCTGAGGGCATTCCCATTTTCCCTTACTGGAGCAGCAAATGATTGGTTTTACTACTTACCTACTGGGCACGTTTCTAGCTGGATTTCTATGAAGAAAGCATTTTTGGAGAAGTATTTTCCAACATCTAGGACAGCAATCATCAGAAAGAGCATATATGGAATACAGCAAGTAGTGGGAGAGACTTTGTATGACTACTGGGAAAGGTTCAACAAACTTTGCTGTAGTTGCCCACAGCACCAGATTAGTGAGCAGCTACTTATTCAGTATTTTTATGAGGGACTTCTCCAGATGGATCGGATCATGATAGATGCTGTAGCAGGAGGAGCCCTAGTTAACAAAACATCAGATCAAGCTAGCGAGCTAATTTCAAATATGGCAGAGAACTCACAGCAATTTGGGAGTAGAGCTTTGTCCACCAGAGGAGTAAATGAAGTTCAGATGGTATCAAATGAGCAAAAAGAAATCAAGAATTCATTGGTGGAGCTCACATCCTTGGTGAAGCAAATGACTCTAAATAATGTGAGTTAAGTTCAGAATTTTTTAGTACCATCACCTGCAAACCAAGTGATGAGGTTATGCAGTATTTGTTCAAGCCAGGACTACAACTCAGATTTATGCCCTAACCTCCAACAAGATGAGACATTAGCTGCATTGACTAGGGGACAATTCCAAGCCAAAAACAACCCCTACTCATCTACTTATAATCCGGGTTGGAGGGACCATCCCAACTTGAAGTATGACAATTCTTTTTATCAGCAAAACCCATCACAACAACCCTATCAATAGCCCCAATAGAATTTCCAGCAAGTTCATCAAGGACAACAACAATTTCAGCCATTTCAACAACCAAACCAGCAATTTCAGCAATCCTACCAACAAAATCAGCCACCTTTCCAAGGTAATCCGTATTTTCAGCAAGGGTTTCAAGGATATCTGAGTTTTCAGCAACAATATCAATCATCTCAGCCACAAAATCAGTTCTCACAGCAAGGTTATCAGTTTCAAGGATATCTGAGTTTTCAACCCTCAAATCCGAATTTCCAGCCCACTCAGTTTCAGCCCTCTCAACCACAATTGCAACCTCAACCTCAGAATTTTCAGAGTTATAATTCTCAACCATTTCAACCAAGTTCACAGCAGAATTTTCAGCAATTTTCTCAACCATTTTAGCCCTATAATCAGCCCCAACAACCTTACTTTCAAGGATCTCAGCAAGTTCAACAATTTCAACAACCTCAATCATCATTTCAAGGCCAATCAAAGTCTCATGCTAACCAAGAAGGGTACGGAGGCTCTAGTGGGGGAAATGTGCAACAACAAAGAATAGAAGAGATGCTTCAACAACTTTTGCAACAACAAAGAAATGATCCCACCATACAAAACCTTGAGAGACAAATTGGACAATTGGCTAGTGGGATGAATAAAATGCAAGCTCAAGGATCAAGTCAACTACCTTCTCAAGCTACTCCAAACCCAAAGGGAAACGTTAGTGCTATTACTTTGAGGAGTGGGAAGGTGACTTCAACTCAAAATGGTCCAAGAGCTGAATTTTCTGAAAACAGGACATCAACTTCATTTTCAACCCCAAACAGCCCTGAAATCACTTCAAAATAAGTTGGATCCACCCCTAGTCTGAGCCTAACTCCTTCATCAAGCAATCCTATGATTTTGGTGGAAAATGAGGGAGAAATCAGTGAAAAAGATGGACTTACAGCAGCTACTTCAGTGGAGAAATTAGCTCAAAAGTCAGCCCCTCAACTCCCGGCTCAAGAGGAAGAAATGAGAGTTCCTTTGCCATTCCCTCAGCGCAAAATCGAGGCTAAGAAGCAAGTGGAGGAGGTGAAAGCTAAGGAATACAATGAGCTAGTGAAATTGTTTAGTAAAGTGGAGATCAATGTACCATTGTTGACCATGATAAAACAGATTCCAAAGTATGCAAAATTCCTGAAAGACTTATGTGTTCACAAGAAGAAGCTTAAGGAGAATGAGTTGGTTAGCTTGGGAAAAAATGTTTCAGCACTTATTCATGTCATTCCTCAGAAGTGTGAAGACCCTGGAGTTTTTACTGTATCTTGTGAGATAGGGAGGACCATGTTCCATGATGCTATGTTGGATTTAGGAGCCTCCATAAATGTGATGCCCAGGTCAGTCTTCCAGATGCTTGGTATAGGCCCTCTGTAGCCCACTGGAGTGGTAATTCAATTGGCAGACAGGAGTCAGACCCATCCAGCCGAAATTATTGAAGATGTTTTGGTAAAAGTAAATGAGTTGATTTTTCCTACAGACTTCTACATTTTAGACATGGAGGGAGACTACCTTGCACACATATCCCCACTTATCCTTGGGAGGCCCTTTCTGAAGATTGCCAGGACGAAGATCGATGTTTATGCTGGTACACTGTCCATGAAAGTGGGAGACACAGTAGTCCAGTTCAATATTTTCGATGCCATGAAGTACCCAAGAGAAGATTACTCTATTATGAGCATTGACATTCTGGATGGACTGGTTGATACAGCTTCAGTGGTTGAGGGAGTTTCACATAATTTTTCCAGAGGAGATGTCATTTCAGAGGAGGCTAAGGATATACTTGCTATTGAGGAGGATGACTCAGAGGCTATTTCAGATTCACTCCCAGCTGGAGAGGATTTTCAAGGTGTAGGGGATTGCACAGAGCCCCAAGGATCACCTATTTCTATTGACATTTCAGAGGATTCAGAGTTTAGGTGTGATAGTGTAGGGGATTGCACTGAGCCCCAAGGATCAATCATACCTTCTGAGCAGGCCCAGATTGAGCTTAAGCCACTACCAGAGCATTTGAAGTATGTTTTTCTAGGAGAGGAGCAAAATTTTCCAGTTATCATTGCTCAACATTTGGAATCAGAGCAGGAAGAAAAATCATTGCAAATCCTGAGGCAGTACAAGAAGGCTATTGGATGGACTTTATCAGATATACCAGGTATTAGCCCAGCTATTTGTATGCATAGGATCTTCTTGGAAGAAAATGTTAAACCAGTGAGGCAGCCGCAAAGGAGACTTAATCCACTTATTTTGGACGTTGTTAAGAAAGAGGTGACTTGACTTCTACAGGCAGGTATCATTTATCCCATTTCTGATAGTCAGTGGGTGAGTCTCATACATGTGGTGCCCAAGAAATCTAGAGTTACAGTGGTGGAAAATGCAAGCAACGAGCTAGTGCCCACAAGAGTTAAAAATTCATGGAGAGTATGCATTGATTACAGGAAGCTAAATACAGTCACAAGGAAAGACCACTTCCCTTTACCTTTTATTGATCAGATCCTTGAGAGACTTGCAGGGAAGTCCCATTACTGATTTTTGGATGTTTATTCAGGCTACTTCCAGATTTATATTGATCTAGAGGACCAGGAGAAGACTACCTTCACTTGTCCCTTTGGCACATTTGCCTACCGATGGATGCCCTTTGGACTCTGCAACGCTCCAGGAATATTTCAGCGATGCATGATAAGTATATTTGGTGAGTTGTTAGAGCATTGCATGGAAATCTATATGGATGATTTTTTCAGTTTTTGGTACTTCATTTGATTCAGTTTTTGGTACTTCATCAAGCTCAGTTCTCGTGGAAGGATCGCAGTCCATTCGTTGCTGACAGCTCCGGCGAGGGTTTCACCAGGAGCTAGCTTCATTCCAACCAGTCTTCACCCGATTCTGTTTCTCCATTAATCGGCCAAGTCAGAGGGGTTCTCTGAGCTTGTTCGAGGCTTCTTTAGCTATCCATCGCCATCTCAATCATCGCAGAAGAGATGATCGGAAGGAGTTCAGAATTCCACCGTGTGCTACGCGATTTCATCTCCGAAGCTGAGTTTTGATCAATTCTCAAGCAAAGGGGGTTCCGAGCTTAATCTTTGTGTGACGGCAAGGAGAAAACTCGGTGAAAAACTTGAACTGGATGTCTATAGTGTTAGTGATAAGAGAGAAGTGTCATAAGGCAATCGCCTTATGATTGTAATCATTTATTTTAATAAATGAATATTCAGTATTTGAGTATACATGTTTGTGTGTATGATTGAGATCTTAAACTCATTTACTGAATGCCCGTAATACAATTCACAACATGAGAGAATTTGTGATGAATTCACAACTAGTGATTATCTCTACATGTGCAATTGTGAAGTATTGAAATTGTCCCTAATCGATGAATTGATAAATAGGGACACTATCAATTCGGTTGAGACTAGCATGAGTTATTCTCTAATCAGCTGATTCTCACTGGCTGGTGACATTGAGATATCCGGAGATAAATATGAATGCTAGTTAAGGGAACTAGTTCGTTGGAGTGACTGGCTGTAAAACTTCATATGGTAGTCTACATATAGATATGTCAGTGAAGTTCTTATTGCAGCTTAAGTGCGATGTTCCTTTGACTTGCGGTGTTCAAGTCATCTTGGTCATGGAGACTTATACTTTGACATCTTAAGCAAGCATCACTAAGGAGGTGTGGACCCAGGATGATTGAGTATAAGCCGAAGTGCCCGAAGATGTTTGAACAGCCTATAAAGGATTCACCACTCCTTGCGAGGAGATGTATACTCGAGGCCTATCGTCGGATTGTTACTCGAAGCCTCTGGCCAGAGCATGACATGTTCAGAGTATGAATCTCTTAAATACATGAGAGTAATTAGAATTCATAGGACGAGAAAACGTTACTTGGGCTAGGTGTGACGTAGTCAACCTAGTGGGGACTGACACACATAGACCATGTCCTGAACCAAGTGGGTATAAGATGGTGAAGGGAATGGAGCACGATTCATTATAGCTGCTGAAGGGTTTCATAATTGTTTCTGAGGTCAATCGTTGATCTTTCGATTAATTGGGTATCATGATGTACTACTAGGTGCCACTCATGATCGTTCTATAATTGATTAATTATAGACGGCCAACATAAATTGATAGCCTATTTAGTCACACGCACTACGAGTAATCCGAGGGATTTAAAACGAGTTGAATATTGGATTTTCCAATCAAGAGAGATTAGGTTTGGTTGAGCCAAATGATAAGTCGAATCTGAATTTTTCAGAGAAGTCTTTTAAAGACTTAATAGATGAATTAAATAAGTTTAATTCATTGGGGCGTGGCTTGGATGAGTGATAACCATTTTTGTCGCATTACGATTTCAAATACAATTTAACTACCGAATTCCTCTAAACTAATGTAGCATAGAGTAACTCGAGTCGTCTCCCAACGAATGTAGTTGGTGCAAGATAATTCTCATGATCGTATTTTATTGCTTTTGGGTTTTGGATATGAACTGCGGTTTGGTTTTGAATTTTAAGACTACGAAAAGAAATAGCAAGCAGGTATGAAATCTAGTCTAATTAAGGAAAAACAGTACAGGTAATGAAATCTAATTTAGCCTGACTACAATTGCGGTAGAGAAAAGAACAACTTAAAATTAAGCATTGACGAAACTAACATGGAACAAAACTACAGCATTGAAGAAATCTAATCTAACCTAACTTAATTGCATTTAAATGAAAACATGTAACCTAAAGCAATAGGAAAAGCAACACAAAACAAGAGTTAAGCAACTAAGAGATATCGCAATTGAAAGTAAATGTCTAAGAGGCATTTGACCAAACACAAGGTAAGCATATTAAAATGTCTTCAAATAAGTGCAGATTGAAATGGGAAGATCCATCCAATACAAGCATTCAACATGAGGATCCATCCAATACATCAAAACATCAATTAAGAATCATCAACAAACAAAACTTAGATGCAAGGATGGCTAATGATTGAAGTTGTTCAAAGAGGCCTTCTATTAAACACCTTGTGAGCATGTATTAAAATGACAAAGGTACGTGCCATTCGAATAAGGGAAGATCCATCTAATACCAACAGTTAACTATCAATCACAACATTCATCAATTAACTCAAAACAATTCGAATTTCAACTTAATAATCAGAATTTGCTGTAAAGAGGAAGTGGCTGCTGGCTGTGAATGAAGTCTGCTGCCCGGAGCTATTGAAGAGATGCTGCCACTCGACTTGGATGGAGAAGCTGCGAAGGAATTTGATCTCTGCCGGCTACTGGATGAAATCGGCTGGATGAATTCTGTGAAGAACTGATGAAAAACTGAATTGCTGTAAATGAAAACTAAATGCTGAAATTAAAGGAATTGGTGTAAGGATAACAATTGAATGAAACTGTTGTAAAAATTTGATCGCCGACTGCGGAGGAGGTGGATGATCGTTTTCTCTCCGAACCCCGAAAGAGAAAGCTGCGGTGGAGATGGATGGCTCCGACGGCTAGAGCTCGGAACCCCCAAAGCCTAGCTATGGTCGCCGGTGATGAAAATGGAAGAAAGACTTCTCTCCGAACCCCGAAAGAGAAGCTGCTGTGAAGTCGACCAAGGCTCGAACCCCGAACCCTAGCTGTGCGGTGATGATCCGGCCGACGGCGAGATGGCGAGGTGGAGATCCGCCGGCCGGAGGAGATGAGGCGAAATTTGGTGGAAGAAGGAGGTTTTCCCCCGTTTGCCGATCGATGCCCTAGCTTCTCTGCGTCTGCCCTTTTTGTTTCTTTGGCTCGGCTGCGCGTGAAGGATGGTCAAGCTCGGGTTTGCTCAGCGGTTCAGTCCAGCCAAGCCAAAGCAGTTGGGTTCAGACCTCTTGGTTTGGCACAACTTGGGTCCAGTCCAGCTCATCAGTTGGTTCAACCAACCCAGCCAGCAGTTGGGTTTAGTCCAGTCAATGGTTCAGTCCAGTCAGCCAAGCCACAAGTCAGAAGAGAATTAGCAACGAACGGCTGAGATTGAATTGGCTTCATCCAACGGTCGGATCTCTTTAGATCTGAACCAAACTCCATAGATCCCAATCAATGGCCCTGATCTACCTATCCCCAACTCAGATTGACCAGATCAGTGGCGGATGGTCCAGATCTTTCCTTTTCTTGAATGGATGGTCTAGAACATCTTGAGCTCGATCCAGCGGTCAGATCACTTCTGATTTGGCTAAAATTTTCAGATCTTGATCTCTGGTCATGATTGATTCTATCTTGGACTCGGATCAACCAGAAATTGACCGATGGCTCAGATCTAGCCGTTCTCTGGAATGGACGGCTCCTATTAATCCGATACTTGATCCTTTTGATCTGGATCCAATCCTGACTCAAGTCTGACCCAATTTGATCTAGGTCCATGATCAATTGAAGCCTACAAAATGATATTCAAATTTAGTGCCAAAAAATATCCCAAATATATAAAGATTAGAATTAAAAGCCAAAATGAAGGGAATACATGAAACCTAATAAAATTGCAAACTTAAGCATATAAAATGTGGATCGAACATGGATTTTAGAGCCGAAAATAATCAATAAAATGATGGTTATCAACTCCCCCACACTTATTCTTGCACGTCTCGGGCAAGTAAACAAAACTAAAAGAAAACAACATATCTCCCAAACATTACATCCCCTATCAATACCTTAAGAAATAATAAAAGAAAGTTACTTAGGATCATCAAGTCTCAAGAATCCATGTATTTATGGTTCCAAGTCTCACATAAGTCAAAAGCATGGTAATTTCATCAACTTGAATAAACTAAGCATGATAAAGACCTCACAAGATGGATATATGCACTGATGCTCACAAAAATAATAAATATGGAAGTGGAGTTCTCTCAAAGCATTCATGACATTGCACTACCATATGCTTGCTTATCTTCTACTTCTCCACTACCATAACATAAGTACACAAATCAAGAGGGCTTTTCAATGAATAATAATGAAACCAAGTGCTAACAAGGGAACAAGAAAGTAGATAACAAAGAAGATCATAAAGAGCATGAAAGAAGATCAAAGAGAAGATGAGAGCATTGGGGTAATTAACATGATGTATACAATCAAACAATAGTCCAAAGTAAATAACTCAATCAAACCTCCAACACTCATAATTCTCCTTTCACATTCTCAATGCACTACACATCAACCATTTACAACATCTCTCAAAGTGCATGTAGGGATCACAACTTCACTCTTGAGATTCTCTAATAAAGATATCAAATGAGTACACATCAAGAAAATATTCCTTTTTGTTCATCACTAACAAAATCTCGAATGCTTGAAGATTTTTTTTTTCACATAGAGAGAGATTTTTTTTTTCATTCTTTTCTCTCTTTTTTTTCTTTTTTTTTTGCATCTTTATTATTTTTTCTATCTCTCTTTCTTTTTTTTTCACATAGAGAGATTTTCTATTTCTTTTTTTTTCAAAGAGAAATTTTTTTTTTCACACAAGCATTCGTCCATATACATTTGTCTCCCCCCCCCCCCACACTTAAAACTTGCCCGTCTCGGGCAATGTAGTAAAGCATGATAATCACCTAAAACTCACAATAATAGAGGTTGATAATAGAGAAATAATAATGTAACTCATCATGCAATCACCCCATGCTCTCATCGCATGCTCAAGGGAAGAATAAGCTAACAAAGATATGACAGTGAGAATATAGCAACAATGAGAGGATCTGAAAGACAATGAGACAGGAAAGTAATAGGTGAAACGCTCTCTGGTAACAATAGCAAGGTAGAGGGAAAATTAAGAGTTCAACAAGAAAGGTTGCCTCTATCATATTCATGTAAGCTTATGTTAATGTAATTTCAAAAAGAATCAAAGCAAGTTCTAGAGTGTCAAGTATCACAAATGCTATCACACATAAGAGGATTAAGGATAGGCATGGCAATATCCTCACTAGGTGATCAATAAAATGTCATGCTTAATCCAACAAGATAGAGTCTATCACCACAATAAATGACTAAATGCAATTAATATCCCCATGCATACCAAGGAAACCAAAACTCGATAATCAGACTTAACTATCTTTTATGATTCTCAAAGCATAATAAAGGAACATGTAAGGAGATACAACTCGAAATCAAACAAGATTTATTCAAAACCAAATAAAATGCAGAATGAGGAAACAAAGTATGAATGCAAAGTATAAAAGCAAACAAACATGCGGGCATGAACATAAAAAAAAATACGAAAAAGAAAGAAAAGGAACGAACTCCCCTTCAAGTAGGGTAGAGAGCACGTAGCATCCATTTTGGGAGAACTATCCTCATGTGATCAACCTCGTAGTGCACATATTTCCCCCTTATTAATTTCGCACAAGCATCTTCCGGTGGTCGGAGACAATTAAGGTTCAGAACCCACATAAGAGGTGAGGTACTACTAGTCGAAATAAGAACAACTCCTCCCTCTTGATGCTTTTCGGAAGTCCTTCTAGGAGGTTGGAGTCTGTTAAGATAGAGCACCCACTCCAGAAGTCTTCGTGACCCTGCAAAACCATGTAATACCTCTCTCAAGCGTGCAGGGTAAGAAAAAAGTGTAATATCATCAATCTCTATATAAAAAGAATCCAAAAATGCATCACTGCCAATAAAATCAATGTTAGGTACCTCTATCAGTTTTTCACTGTCAATATCTGCATATGATGTGTCAAGTAATTCATCAGTACCAATAAATTCACCACTAGGTACCTCCATAGAATTTTCACAATCAATTTCTAAATAAGATATAGCAAGACATGCATCACAACCAATAAAATCAACTTCGGGTACCTCCATTGATTTTTCCAAAAACATAAGAGGAATACTTACCTGATCGTGCTGAAAAATACCTGGAGGTTCTACAAAAGTAGATGTAACTATTGTCCCCTCCTGGTCAAGTACATGCTCCACTTCAGGTTCAGGTTCTGGTGGACACTCAACTGGAGTAGGTGATTCTTGGGTTCTTGCTTCCACCATGCAAGTCCTTACACTTTCATTCTGATCCTCTGAATCTTCTGATGTATCAGTCAATGTTGGTGGTCCCTGGGGGTTAGTGCAATCCCCTACACCTGTGGATTTATCTACAACACATGCTTCCTCAACCATTCCTGTAACAACCAAATTAGAAAAATTAGGATCATCAACAACTACATCATCACTAAATAAAAGTATAGAATGATCCTGTAAAGTTTCAGAATTGAATTCAAAACTATCACAAGTTCTACTATCAATCTTCTCCAATGCCTCTAAATCAGTAGGAATGGGTGATTCTTGGGGCTCAGTGCAATCCCCTACACTCTCAATCCTATCCTCTGGATCTTCTGATACATCAACCAATGATGGTGATCCCTGGGGCTCTGTGCAATCCCCTACACCTATAGATAGATTCATTTGACTCACAATTTATCCACTGCTTCTTTCAATGTCTTGAAGCCTTTGTTGCTCTTGTTGTTGATATAGTAGAACTTGTTGAAACATCTCCTCCAACCTTTGTTGTTGAGCCTCATTCTCATTAGGATTCTCAAAGCCTCCTTGATTGGTGTGGAACTCTTGTTGGTTTTGAAATGTAGCATGAGGTTGCTCCAAACTGTAAGTAGGCTGTGAATTCTAAAATTGAGACTGTGGGGGTTGATGAAATGATTGAATATGTTGATTAAATTGCTAAAAACTTGGTTCACAACTTGGTGGAGATTGCTGAAAATTCTGATTCTGAAATTGAAAACTCTGAAATGGTGGCTGAAAATTCTGATCGTTTGGTAGAAAATATTGCTGTGAAAGTTGAAATCCACTCTGATTTTGATTCTGGAAAGTCTGAAATGGTTGGAACCCCTGCTGAAAATTCTGACTTGATTGAAAGCATAGCTGACCTTGCTGAAATTGTGGCTGAAATTGCTGTGGTGGTTGGTTAAAATGTTGGCCTTGTTGAAAATCTAAATAGGGCTATTGGAAATCTTGATTTGGCTGCTGAAAATTCGAATGTGATTGCTGAAATGGTTACTCAAAACCCTGGAATTGTGGCTGCCCACTCTGAATTTGTGGCGGGAAATTTGGTTGATTTTGCTGAAAATTTTGGAAAGGCTGAAAAAACTGATTTGTTGACTGATTGAATGGTTGGTTCTGCTGAAACTGTGGACACGGCTGCTGGTAAGTAGATGAAAACATTTTGAACATGCAGCCCTGTCACAAAACAAACAAGAAAAATGGCAGTACCCGTATACAAAAGATAAAGCAAAATAAAATAGAACCCAATGATATGTCCAAAGGGATACAAGCAAAAATCAAACAAATCAACTAGTTGCTTCCCCGGCAACGGTGTCAAAAATTTGATAACCGTTTTTGTCGCGTTACGATTTCAAATACAATTTAACTACCGAATTCCTCTAAACTAATGTAGCATAGAGTAACTCGAGTCGTCTCCCAACGAATGTAGTTGGTGCAAGATAATTCTCATGATCGTATTTTATTGCTTTTGGGTTTTGGATATGAACTGCGGTTTGATTTTGAATGTTAAGACTACGAAAAGAAATAGCAAGCAGGTATGAAATCTAGTCTAATTAAGGAAAAACAGTACAGGTAATGAAATCTAATTTAGCCTGACTACAATTACGGTAGAGAAAAGAACAACTTAAAATTAAGCATTGACGAAACTAACATGGAACAAAACTACAGCATTGAAGAAATCTAATCTAACCTAACTTAATTGCATTTAAATAAAAACATGTAACCTAAAGCAATAGGAAAAGCAACACAAAACAAGAGTTAATCAACTAAGAGATATCGCAATTGAAAGTAAATGTCTAAGAGGCATTTGACCAAACACAAGGTAAGCATATTAAAATGTCTTCAAATAAGTGCAGATTGAAATGGGAAGATCCATCCAATACAAGCATTCAACATGAGGATCCATCCAATACATCAAAACATCAATTAAGAATCATCAACAAACAAAACTTAGATGCAAGGATGGCTAATGATTGAAGTTGTTCAAAGAGGCCTTCTATCAAACACCTTGTGAGCATGTATTAAAATGACAAAGGTACGTGCCATTCGAATAAAGGAAGATCCATCTAATACCAACAGTTAACTATCAATCACAACATTCATCAATTAACTCAAAACAATTCGAATTTCAACTCAATAATCAGAATTTGCTGTAAAGAGGAAGTGGCTGCTGGCTGTGAATGAAGTTTGCTGCCCGGAGCTGTTGAAGAGATGCTGCCACTCGACTTGGACGGAGAAGCTACGAAGGAATTTGATCTCTGCCGGCTACTGGATGAAATCGGCTGGATGAATTCTGTGAAGAACTGATGAAAAACTGAATTGCTGTAAATGAAAACTAAATGCTGAAATTAAAGGAATTGCTGTAAGGAAAACAATTGAATGAAACTGCTGTAAAAATTTGATCGCCGGCTGCGGAGGAGGTGGATGATCGTTTTCTCTCCGAACCCCGAAAGAGAAAGCTGCGGTGGAGATGGATGGTTGCGACGGCTAGAGCTCGGAACCCCCAAAGCCTAGCTGTGGTCGCCGGTGATGAAAATGGAAGAAAGACTTCTCTCCGAACCCTGAAAGAGAAGCTGCTGTGAAGTCGACCAAGGCTCGAACCCCGAACCCTAGCTCTGCGGTGATGATCTGGCCGACGGCGAGATGGCGAGGTGGAGATCCGCCGGCCGGAGGAGATGAGGCGAAATTTGGTGGAAGAAGGAGGTTTTCCCCCGTTTGCCGGTCGATGCCCTAGCTTCTCTGCGTCTGCCCTTTTTGTTTCTTTGGCTCGGCTGCGCGTGAAGGATGGTCAAGCTCGGGTTTGCTCAGCGGTTCAGTCCAGCCAAGCCAAAGCAGTTGGGTTCAGACCTCTTGGTTTGGCACAGCTTGGGTCCAGTCCAGCTCATCAGTTGGTTCAACCAACCCAGCCAGCAGTTGGGTTTAGTCCAGTCAATGGTTCAGTCCAGTCAGCCAAGCCACAAGTCAAAAGAGAATTAGCAAATGAACGGCTGAGATTGAATTGGCTTCATCCAACGGTCGGATCTCTTCAGATCTGAACCAAACTCTACAGATCCCAATCAATGG
>JAGFNQ010002366.1:0-144349 GCA_024364735.1 Boesenbergia rotunda | reverse complement strand
TTTATTCAAGACCAAACAAAATGCAGAATGCGGAAGCAAAACATAAATGCAACGTATAAAAGAGAACAAACATGCAAGTATAAACATAAAGAAAAACAAGAAAAGGAAAGTAAAGGAACAAACTCCCCTTCAAGTAGGGTAGAGAGCACGTAGCATCCATTTTGGGAGAACTATCCTCATGTGATCAACCTCGTAGTGCACGTATTTCCCCCTTATTAATTTCGCACAAGCATCTTCCGGTGGTCGGAGACGATTAAGGTTCAGAACCCACTTAAGAGGTGAGGTGCTACTAGTCGAAATAAGAACAACTCCTCCCTCTTGATGCTTTTTGGAAGTCCTTCCAGGAGGTTGGAGTCTGTTCAGATGGAGCACCCACTCCAGAAGTCTTCGGGACCCTGCAAAACCATGTAATACCTCTCTCAAGCGTGCAGGGTAAGAAAGAAGTGTAATATCGTCAATCTCTACATAAAAAGAATCCAAAAATGCAGCACATCCAAGAAAATCAATTATTGGCACCTCAATGAAGTTTTCACAATTAATATCTGCATAAGATGTGTCCAGTAATTCATCAGAACAAATAACATCAACACTAGGTATCGCAATGGAATTTTCACAATCAATTTCTAAATGAGATGTAGCAAGACATGTATCACAACCAATAAAATCAACATTGGGTACCTCTATGCAATTTTCACAATTATTTTCCATCAAGGATGTATTAAGAATATCATCACAACAAACAATCTCAACACTAGGTGTGTCCAAATATTCACCACAATAAATAAAATCAATTATAGGTGCCTCTACATATTTTTCACAAACAAATTTTACAGAAGATATATCAGTAAATTCATCACAATCAACACAATCAGTTTTAGGCACCTCTACAAATTTCTCACAATCAGCATTTACATGAGGTGTATCAAAACATGCTTTACATTCCACAAATTCAACAATAGGTGCCTCTATGAATTTCTCACAATCAAATTTTACAAAAGATGCATCCATAAGTGTATCACAAACAATAAAATCATTTTGAGGTACCTCCATTAATTTTTCCAAAGACATAAGAGGAATACTTACCTGATCGTGCTGAAAAATACCTGGAGGTTCTACAAGAGCGGATGTATCCATAGCTTCCTCCTGGTCAAGAACATGTTCCATCTCAGGCTCAAATTCTGGTGGACACTCAACTGAAGCAAGTGATTCTTGGGTTCTTGCTTCTACCATGCAAGTCCCTACACTTTCATTCTGATTCTCTGAATCTTCTAATATATCAAGCAATGTTGGTGGTCCCTGGGGCTCAGTGCAATCCCCTACACCTGTGGATTCATCTGCAACACATGCTTCATCAATCATCAACAACTAAATCCTTACAAAAGAAAAGTTTAGAAGGGTCCTGTAAAATTTCAGAATCGAAATCAAGGTTGTTACAAGCTCTGCTATCCATCTTCTCCAATGCCTCTAAATTAGTAGGAATGGGTGATTCTTGGGGCTCAGCGCAATCCCCTACACTCTCAATCCTATCCTCTGAATCTCCTGACGTCTCAGTCAATATAGGTGGTCCCTGGGGCTCAGTGCAATCCCCTACACCTATAGATAGATTCATTTGACTCGCCATTTGTCCAATGCTTCTTCCGATGTTTTGAAGCCTTTGTTGCTCTTGTTGTTGATATAGTAGAACTTGTTGAAACATCTCCTCCAACCTTTGTTGTTGAGCCTCATTCTCATTAGGATTCTCAAAGCCTCCTTGATTGGTGTGGAACTCTTGTTGGTTTTGAAATGTAGCATGAGGTTGCTGAAGACCAAGAGTAGGCTGTGACGTCTGAAATTGAGACTGTGGGGGTTGATAAAATGGTTGAATAGGCTGATTATATTGCTGAAAAGTTGGCTCACAACTTGGTGGAGTTGGCTGAAAATTTTGATTCTGGAAACTCTGATCATAGGGCTGAAATTGTTGGTTAAAAGATTGGATTGGCTGCTGAAAATTCTGATTGTTTGGTGAAAAATATTGCTGTGAAGGTTGAAATCCACTTTGATTTTGATTCTGGAAAGTCTGAAATGGTTGGAACCCCTGCTGAAAATTCTGACTTGATTGAAAGGATAGTTGATCTTGCTGAAATTGTGGCTGAAAAAACTAATTTGTTTGCTGAAAATTGGAATAGGGCTGTTGGAATTCTTGATTTGACTGCTGAAATTGTTGAAAAGACTAACTTGGTTGAAAATTTGGTTGAAAATTTGGATTGTACCCTTGTTGAAAATTCTGAAATTGTGGTTGAAACTACTGGAATTGTCGTGGCTGCTGGAATTGTGGTGGTTGCTGAAATTGATGTAATGGTGGCTGGTAAGTAGATGAATGCATGTTGGTTATTTGTTGATTCACATGATTCACCCAAAACTTTAACTCTGACAGTGCACTTGTAATCTCTTTACAGTCCTCTGGTGAAAACATTTTGATCTTGCAGCCCTGTCACAAAACAAATAAAATGACAGCAACCATATACAAAAGAATAAGCAATCAAAAATAGAGTCAAAAGATATAATTATCAAGCACCACTACATTCCCCGGCAACGGCGCCAAATTTGATAACCGCTTCAGTCGTATCATGGTTTCAAATACAATTTAAGTATCGAATTCCTCTAAACTAATGTAGCATAGAGTAACTCGAGTCGTCTCCCAACGAATGTAGTTGGTGCAAGATAAATCTCAGGATCGTATGTTATTGCTTTCGGGTTTTGGATATGAAATTGGGTTTTGGATTTGAACGATTATACTACGAAAAGAAATGACAAAGCAGGTATGAAATCTAGTCTAATTAAGGAAAGACAGTACGGGTAAGGAAATCTAATTTAGCCTAATTACAAGTGCAGTAAGGAAAAAGACAACTAGAAATTAAGCATCAACAAAACTAACATGGAACAAAACGTACAGCATTTAAGAAATCTAGTCTAACCTAACTTAATTGCATGTACCTGAATCCATTAATGAAAATCTACGATAGGAAAGCAATTAAACTAATGAAGCAATTAATGAAAATCCATCAACTAAACACAAAGCAATTAAACTAATGAACCATTACAAAAATCTATGATAAGAAAAATTCAAACTAGAATCCATTAATGAAAGAGGCAATTCATCAAACACATGATGAGCATGTATTAAAATGACAAAGGTGCATGCCATTTGAATTGGGGAAGTTCATCTAATACAAAATTCAACAACTATCTCAAACATCCACTAGTAAAACCATCAATAATCAAACACAGAATTGATGAAGCTGTTGCTGGCCAAGCTGTTGAAGCAGGATTACCAATCGACCCTGTGAAGAGGAAGCTGGGAAGAATTGCTGCCGGTATTGGAGACTTGCTGGAAATTGCTGAAGAATGCTGGAAATTTAAGCTACTGCTGGAAATTGACTGAATTGAAGAACTGTCTGGAAAGAAAAACTACTAATGAATCGAAATTACTGAAACTAAATCAGAATAAGGTAAAGCTGCTGGAATTGAAGTAAAGAACTTGCTATAAAGACATGCTATAAAGAAAGAAACTGCTGAAATAAACTGCTGGAAGAAATCGAGCTACTGCCGGAAATCTGTGAAGAATGGAATCGGATGAAGGTGGATCGTCGCTCCCGAGCAACCGCATCAAGAGTGAGATGGCGAAGTGGAAATCTGGCCGGCGGTGGTGTCGATCGTCAGCTAGGGTTGGAACCCCTAACCCTAGCTGTGCGATGGCGGCGATGAAGTGGTGGAGACGCCGGTGGAGGTGGATGAATGAGTCGGGAACCCCTCAACTCGGTTGATCGAAGCTCCGGCCGACTAGGGTTGGAACCCCTAACCCTAGTTGCGGCGACGATGAAGATGGAGGAGAAGAAGATCGCCGCGAGCCCTGCGTGTGGAGTCGATGAAAACCTAGGTCGCGCGTCCCTCTCCCTTTTGTTCTCTTGGCTTCCGCGTGTAGATCTGGCTCATCCAACTTCAACTCTGGTCCAACTCATCCAAGCCAGCACTCGAGTTCAGCCCTCTGATTCAGCTCAGTCAGTTGAGTTCAGCTCAGCCTTAGCCCAGCTGTTGGTTCAGTTGTGTTTGGACTCAGAATTGATTCGATTCAGCAATTGGTTCAGCTCACTTCAGTCCTTGGATTCAGCTCAGTTAAGTGGTCCGGTCAGCAGCTGGTTTCAAATCACAGCCCAGCTCATCAGTTGGTTCAACCAACCCAGCCAGCAGTTGGGTCAGCTAACTCAGCCAGATCTCACAGCTCCAATCTTTAATTCATTAGCAACGGACGGCTGAGATCGATTTGGCTTCATCCAACGGTCGGATCTCTTCAGATCTGAACCAAACTCCACAGATCCTAATCAATGGTCCTGATCTACCTGTCCACAGCTCGGATTGACCAGATCAGTGGCGGATGGTCCAGATCTTCCCTTTTCTTGAATGGATGGTCTAGAACATCTTGAGCTCGATCCAACGGTCAGATCACTTCTGATTTGGATGAAATTTTCAGATCTTGATCTCTGGTCATGATTGATTCTATCTTGAACTCGGATCGACCAGAAGTTGACCGATGGCTCAGATCTAGCCGTTCTCTGGAATGGACGGCTCCTAATAATCCGATGCTTGATCCCTTTAATCTGGATCCAATGCTGACTCAAGTCTGACCTGATTTGATATAGGTCCATGATCAATTGAAGCCTATAAAATGATATTCAAATTTAGTGCCAAAAATATCCCAAATATACAAAGATTAGAATTAAAAGCCAAAATGAAGGGAATACATGAAATCTAATAAAATTGCAAACTTAAGCATATAAAATATGGATCAAAAATGGATTTTAGAGTCTAAAATAATCAACAAAATGATGGTTATCATATACCCATGTATCAACTTGATATCACATATCCATGACTTGTGAGCTCAAGTCATCAGTTGACCTACATGCTAGTCTCCATGTATTAATATTGTCCTTGAATATTAATACTTGACTAGGAATGGTTTAGAGTAGTGTTCTCTACATCATCTCACTATCGATTCAACCAATCGATATAATGTAGATAAGAACCTACTACCCAAGGACATTATTATACTTAGTTATTTGGCACAAATACAAAGTAAGTATAATAACCAAACATGCCTTTACTAATAATAGAATATGATACAAAATGTCCCTAGTCAATCATCATATAATTGGCTCTAGGGCTCCTACTAACAGCTTAATCTTCTTGAGATTTGGCTCAGTAGTTCTTAACATGCTAAACATTTCAGGCAATAGTTTGTCAATTTTAATTATATTGTAGTTCATGGCATATTGACTATACCCTTCTGGCAACGATTGCAGAATTAAGTCAGTGGTTAATTTTTGGCTCAGTGAAAATTCTAGTCTTTCATGGTTCTCAACATACTCAATCATTTTGAGTAGATAAGTTCATATAGGAGTTCCTTCTCGCATCTTGCTTGCAAATAGGGTCTTGGATACCTCAAATTGGTCGTGCCTAGCTTACCCTTGATATAGTTGCTTAAGGTGCTCAACCATATCATGTGCATCTATGTTCTCATGTTGCTTCTGAAGCTCAGAGTTCATGGTGGAAAATATTAGGCATGATACATCCAATGCATCATCTTGATGCTTCTTGTAAGCATCCTTTTCAACACGGGTTACAATAGTGGCGGGTGCTTCAAGAAGGGGTTTCTCTAGAACATGTAATTTTCGTTCTTGCTTGAGGATGATCCACGAGTTTCTATACCAATACAGAAAATTTTCTCCGTTGAGCATGTCCTTCTCAATGACAGATAATAGAGAGAGAGTGTTTGACGTATTTGACGACATGGTGGTCTACAACATTAAAATACATAATTGAGTATCATACCTCAATCATTTAATTAGACTTTTAATTAAATGATACTCCCACTGAATTATAAAGCTTTTGGTAGGGGTTAGTCATGGATGTAAGCAAACTCAATTTGCCCACAATACTAACTCCAAACCCAATGGCGACAACATTCATGTGGGACAAGATCCACATCATACTTTATCTTAAGTTAGCTTTGGCTAATCGCCCAAGATTTAGTATAATTAGGTAGGTAACGTTTACCAATTACATCTTATGCAACTCTTGTGAGAAAAGGTTAAGAAACACATTATACATCATCTTGAGATGGCTTTCGCTAATCGCCCAAGACTTAGTATAATTATTCTTTTTTTCAACTTTTGGGATATGCCTCTAAGTTCTCAATACAATTGAGGTAACTTGTGGGATCAGATTGAATCGATAGAGGGGGTGAATATCGATCGTAAAAATGTTCGGACAAAGAGAGTAATTGCGCAGCGGAAATAGCAAAAATAATCGCTAACACGGTTTGTTTTTACTTGGTTCGGAGTCGTGGTCGGCTCCTACTTCAAGGCCCACGGTCCTTGACCGTTTACGATAGGCAATTCTATATTTTCATAAAAGATTACAAGTTGGAGTACAAATATAGAATTTAAAATGAAATTACAGCACTTAACAAAATTAACTTTTACGACGATCGGAGAAGTTGGAAGTTCGGAGCAGCGGGTCGTCGTCGGCGCTTGAATCGCGAGTATGGAGCTTGTCGGAGCGTAGCGCTTGAGCAAAAGAGTTGGAAGCAGTTGATTCTGAAGCCTTAGGGGTGAACCCCCTTTTATAGTAGCAGCTGGGGCGCCTGTGTTGAAGGGGGCGCCTAACACGTGGCCTCCTCTGCGCGAATCTCAATCCGCAGACTTGGCCAGCGCTTATCCCTTCAACTGGGGCGCCTGAGCTGTCTGGGGCGCCTAATCTATCTGGGGCGCCTGTGTTAACACAGGCGCCTCACTTGACTTGGTCCAGAGGGTTGCATGGTTGTTTGCTTCGAATGCTTGGAGTAGCCTTGCACTGGGGTGCCTGTCTCAACACAGGCGCCTAGCCCAGTGAGGCGCCTCACTCCATTGAGGCACCTGAATGCAGAAACTTCATCCCTTCGTTCCTGCAACCAGGGTTAGTTCCAAAACACAAGAAGCATATATAAATGACATATTAATTCATGATTTACAGCCTAAGCTGTCTTGGTTCTGACTTTGGACTTCCCAAATGGAACCCTAGGTCGAACCGACGCCTAATGTTCCCTCCTATGGGGAGCGCGTCCTCACCTACTCCTCTCGGGGGAATTTACCTTTTTGCCAACTGCCTCCTCCAATTGGACTTTTGCCCAGCTTCACTCACCAGGTCTTCGTGCCCAATCCGCAACCAGGTCTTACTGTCCAGCTTCACTCACCAGGTCTTCGGTTCCCAATCCCCGACCAGGTCTTAGTGCCCAGCTTCACTCACCAGATCTTAGTGCCCAACCTTACGTCAGGACTTAGTTGCCCAGCCCGCGACCAGGACTTAGTGCCCAATTCATAGAACTAGGTCTTAGTACCTAGTGTACCTAAGACTTTCCCTGCACACTTAATCAACATTGTTAGATCACAATAGCACCTTAACTTTTGAACCCTTTGCCATTATCAAAACATAGGTTCGACTTTGGTGCTTCCGGCACCAACATAACTTAGTTAAGTCTAACCTAAAGTTCAATAGTGGGGCATCACAATTGTCCACTCACACTCTACCAAGATAAAATGTGTCACTTTGCTTTGGCAAACCCAATAACAAATGATCGAGGTAGTAGTAAGTACCAAACTTTAGTAGGCATATCGAGTTGACTTAATTAAGATAAACTTATCATCTAAACATGTATCACATATAAGCATCGCATATAAGCAATAATCGTGACATGGTTATGACCCATATACTACGATCCTCTCAAGCCAATGAGAAGATTGAATTATCAACCTAGGGATAACATCTTCTCCAAGTGCTTCCTGTTGGATCGAGGTGGACCGACAAGAGGGGAGTGAATTGATGGATTTGAAATTGAAAGAAGGGTCGCTCGATTTTACTTGGTTGCAACTGGAATGTTGCTTCCAAGACAGTAAAACTCAACTAAAACACTCCTTATGGTGGAGAAGCCTTTACAAATGAAGCACAGATTTAGAGAGATTACAAAAGAATTGTTCAATATTTTTTTTAGCTTCTAGTCCTATTTATAGCCTAAGACAGTTAATCTTGACTGTTGATCGTAGATAGGCCTGAATCTTGAGCGTCAATTTAAAGGATAAATTTTATTCTTTATCTTAAATAAAAGATAGATATTTAAAAGATAAATTTAAAGGATAAATTTTTATCCTTTATCTTGAGTTGTGACTCAGTCATCCATTTCCTTATCATTTAAATCAAAGGAGGACAAATCTCCTTATCATTTAAATTAAAAGAGAATAAATCCTTATCCTTTAAATAGGATACTTATTTTTCCAAACGCTTCAAGTCATGTCAAAGTCTTCAAGCTGGGCTTCCTTTGCTTCGGTCAAGTTCAAGTCCAAGTCTGATCAAGTCTTCTTCAATGGTCCAAATCAAAGTCAAAGTTTGATTTGGTCAAAGTCAATCAAGTTAACTTTTTATAGAAATGATATTTGGGTGATTTCTGGCCAACCGGAGTTAGGCTCACCCGAACTCGATTCTATCCTTTCGCCCCTCGAGCAACTTCCTCCCAGCTTCTCGTCCCTCGGACCTGCACGTCCTTCTCACTCCACCGGCGTACTCTTCCACAGTCTTCGCATCCCTCGGATGCACCAAGTTGGTGGCTCACTCCCTCTTGCTATCCTTCTCGTCCGCTGCGTCTTACGCTCGACTTCCTCCACTCCTATGTTCCTGCACACTTAGATAGAGGGATCAAAATAACACAGGACCTAACTTGACCTGATTGATCTCATCAAAACTAACTGGGGCACCAACATCAACTTGATATCCCATATCCATGACTTGTGAGAGCAAGTCATCAATTGACCTACATGCTAGTCTAAACGCATTAATATTGTCCTTAAATATTAATACTTAACTAGGAATAGTTAAGAGTAGTATTCTCTACATTATCTCACTATTAATTCAACTAATTGATATAATGTAGATTAGAAGCTACTATCCAAGGATATTATTATACTTATTCATTAGGCACAATCATAAAATAAATATAATAATCAAATTTTGCCTTTACTAAATAGAATATGATACAAAATATTCCCTAAACAATCATCTCATAATTGGCTCTAGAGCTAACACTAACAATTGCATGTACAAAATTTGTGGACTTTCATACTCTTGATGTTTTGGGATTTAGAAATGATATAGATTGGCTCTTCACCAGATTGAATGGATCCACTTTATGAAATTTAATTACCCAACCTATCCTAGGGTTTTTCTTAAAGTACTTAGTTCCATTAACTATCACTATGATAGCAAAGAAAATGGTTTGGTGTCATTCCATCTATTCAACAATTGCTACACATAAACACTAGAAGAATTCAATTCTTGTTTTGACCTCTCCTCTGCAGGATTCTAGCATGCACCTGGAAATTTTTTCAAAACAACTCTATGGGTTAAATTAGGGGGTCAAGATGTTTATGAGCCTTCTATTTCAAAAGCGACACATTTAATAAATCCAATTTTTCAGTACATTCATATAGTGATGCAAAGTACCTTATTTGGGCGGGGCTCTAATGAGAGAACTATGTGCAATGATGAATTACTTGCATTCTGGGGCATGCTAAATGATATAGATGTTGACACGGGATACTTTTTTTGTTAAATAGCTAATTAAGTTAGGAAAGTCTAACTCACGTAGCCCGATTGTATTAGGTGGATTACTTACCCGATTAGCATTGATTTTGGGAGGGGACTTAAATGAGTTAGAAATGGTAGACCCTTGTCCAGGACTTGACATTAATGCATGTTTGGTAATTGGTATGATCCGTAGAGAGGGAATGGAGTATAGTCTCATCCTACCTAATAAATCTACACTAACATTGTCAAACCATGAACTCATTTCTATTCAAATTGAGAAAAATTGGCTCCTCAAAAATGCTTTAAACCAGCCCCTCCATAATGTTATCCTAACTTCAACCCCCTAGAAACCATCCACTCTCAAAATTTGACTTCTCCAATTTACGCACGATATTAGACACTCTTCATCTAATCAAATGGTACAAAGAACATCATTAGAACAACAACTATCAATCACAAATTAATGAATCTGCTCATTGTAGATTGGAAACAATGGCAGTAATCCAAATAGAAATTAATGTCATATATCAATATCATTGTAGATTAGAAAAGAAATTTAGCATTTGTGTTCCTTTTTGTAATAGATTATTGTTGGTGTAAGCCCTTAGAGCTAATCAAGAGTTGATTAACTTAGGTCATAAAGTGTCATATTTATTAATAAAAATAAAATTTTGATTATTATATTTATTTCATGCTTGTGCCAGCTGAATAAATATAATGATGCCCTAGAATAGTAGGTTTTAATCTATAACACATTAAAGAATTAATATACAAGTGCGATAATAATGCGTTGAGACTAGTATGTTAATCAATTGATGACTTGATCTCACAAGTTATGGATATGGGATATCACATTGACACATGAATATATATATTATATATACTGAATTGACCCTCCTTGAAAAAGTTTTATGGATTGTTATATGAGTGTTATAAACTTTTTCAAAGTGACTATTGGTATGAATAGGCCTTAGACTTGAAGTCGTTATGGTTCCCTATATAAGGAGTTGTATACTTTGGTATCGTCAAATGTCACCCGTAATAGAGTAGATTATAAAGTCAATCACTAGGTATGCAACAAATTATACGGAGGGATATGAGTGATGTAGATGGGATCTATCCCTTCCATATAACAGGAATAATATCTGTGGGCTCCTTGATTGAGTAGGACTACTAAAATGCATGATCATGCTCAAATAAGTCAATATGAGATATTGAGCTCATTTGGTTAAGTGAATCTACTTGGGATCAAGAAACACAAAGATTGATAAGGAAATGAGATGGTCTATACTTCATTGATCAATCTAGATATCAAGAATAGAAGGACAAAGTCATACATTATAATAGACACGGAAAGGTTAAGTCGGATCTTGACTTTCTCGTCACTTGAGTAATAATGATGCATTGCTAGATGTCGCTCATTGTTTATGTGTCTAAAGCAGTTTAGATACATTGCCAACGTTATGAGAACCTATTGGGTCACACACAAAGAGCACGATATTTCGGAGATAACTTATTTTTAGTTTGACCAAAATATGATCCGAAATTGGATTAATTGAGTTAGACTCAAATGAATTCAATTGGATTATAGGATTGAGTCTAATCTGAGTTAGACTCATTTAGATTAGACTCTAGCACTTAAAAGGGTTTAGTGTTCATTAAAAGGGTTTAATGAAAATTATTAAAGAGAAAGACCAAGAGACCAATACCCTGTGTATTTATTGGATGAATATAAATGGTTAAAAGAATACCAAGAGGCTTTGGTATTCATTGAGGTTAATAGACATTAATATATTGAGAAAATCAAAAGTCAAAGACCTTTTGTATTCTAAAACTTGACTATAAAAGGGTCACGTTGGTTGAATGAAGATGTTGTTGAACTTGATATTCTTCTTCCTCTTCTCCTTCTTCTTGGTTGAAACACACAAGGTGTGTTTTTGGTCCTCTTATCTTGTGAACCATTCTAAGTTACTAGCATAACTAAGGCGGTTCATCTCCGAGATCGTGTTCGTGTGGATACTATTAGAGGCACAGGCATCCTAATCGTGCAGAGATCCGACGAACCAAGGACTTGCGAGATAAGCTAAGGGCATGCATCAAAGGTATAGCTCTTTAGCTAGAATATTGTACGAATTTTTCGCATAGATTGCTCGAATGGATCCTAGTTTTTGCTGAGATTTTATTATTTTCGCATAGAGATCCCTACAATTCCCTGACTATTAGACTCCCTTCCCTTACAAGAAAAAATTGCCTATTCATGAATATGCTCACCTTCGACACTGTGCTCTTTGTTGAGGCAATCGGCCCAAGGATGATCAGGAAGATCGTGGTTTTGATGTGTATGTGTCAAAATGTTTAAGGTTATGTTGTTATTTGATATGTGTGATTAAGTTTGCAAGACTTGGAGAATCACACATGAAGGACATATCCGAGGGACGAGAGCCGAGGGAGGAGGACTCCAAGGGCAAGCCGGGAAGTGGACTTCAAAGGCCACACGTGAAGGGTGGCATGGAGGCAAGCCAAGGGAAGGCTTGTGTGCACATCCGAGGGATGATAGCCAGTGGAAGAAGACTTCAAGGGGCAAGCCAAGGGAGTATACCTGAAGGCACACGTGAAGGAAAGTGTTCGGAGTGAGAGTGAGTGATTGTAGAAGCTGGGCAGTCGACTGGTAAAAGGGCAATTGACTGCCAGAGCAAACAGAAACTCACAGAAGGTTTCGGACCTGAGACCAGTCGACTGCTCCAGGAGCAATCGACTGGTAACCCCGAAAACTAGCCGTTGGCTAGTATTTAAGGCTAGACCAGTTGACTGCCAAAGGGGCAGTCGACTGGTGTCAGGCTGGACAACTCGTGGAGTTGTTCTTTACTCTTATTTAAAGGAGACTTTTTGGCATGAGGAAGGTACAGTTTTTTACTATACCAAAGTGCTGCTAGTGCCCCAAGTGATCAGTTCTTCCTCTAGCTTTATTTTCCATCTTGTAAAGAGGAAGAAGACAACCTTGTAAAAGTTTTCTCCACCTTGAAGGAGGCTTTTCATAGTGGAGATGGTGTACTCGTGTGGATCCTTGGATTACATTGAATCTCTTATTTTCATTATATATTTGTATTGTGCTAACCCTCTTGTAGAGAGAATTCGAGAAAAGTGTTATTCACCCCTCCCCCCCCCCTCTAGCAACGTCAACGATCTTACAAGTGGTATCAAAGCCGGTTCGCTTTGGGAGAACTCACCATCGACCGGACTAACAAGAAATGACGTTTCAAGAGGGCTATAGCACCGCAAGGCCTCTGTTCTTCGATGGAAACGACTTCGCCTATTGGAAAGGTAGGATGGAATACTATTTGATGAATGACATTGAAAATTGGATGAGTGTTGTAGATGGTTTCGACGCACCCATCAACGAAAGAGGATAGCCACTACCCATGAGAACTTGGCCAAAGGAAGTCATGAAGAAGGCGCAAGCAAATGCCCAGGCCACCACCACACTTCAATGCGTGTTGTCCAAGGAACAACTCAACAAGGTGGGGTCTTTCAAGAGCGCAAAGGAATTATGGGAGAAACTTTTTGAACTCAACGAAGGATCAAATGAGTCAAGGAGGGAAAAGAAGGACCTCTTGGTGGCTCAATTACAATCACTCTCCATGAAGACCAACGAGACAGTTAGCCAATTGCATGGAACAGTAAAGGAAATCATCATCGAGCTACATGTAATTGGTGAGAAGGTGGAAAATCGAGATCTCGTGAGGTATATTTTACAATCTTTCCCTAGAACTACATTGTGGGCATCAATGGTTGATGCCTACAAAATATCAAGGGATCTTTCAATGGTAAAGTTAGATGATTTGTTTTATGAATTTGAATTACATGAGCAAGCTAACATCTCTTCTAAAGAAAAAGGTGTAGCATTCATTGTAGAACAGGAGAAGAAAAAGAAGAAGGAGAAAAAGAAGGTAATCTACTCCTCATCATCCAAATCGGAGGAGTCTAGTGCTTCTATGGATAGTGACCAAGAGGCTTTCATGGTAAGGAAAATGAGAAGAGCATTTAAAAATTTCTCTAAGAAGTCTTATGGTAGGAAAGGGTCAAGAAGCAAGAGCAAGAGCAAAGACATCATTTGCTACAATTGCCACCAAGAGGGGCACATGAAGAATGAGTGCCCACAACTCAAGAAAAGAGACGACAAGAAGGAAGAAAAGAAGAAGAGTGAGAAGAGGAAGTCAAAAGAAAAAGGGAAAAGTGCCACAAGCCTAAAAGCTACTTGGGATGATCCATCATCTTCGGAGGAGAAGGAAGATCATGTGTCACACTTCGCACTAATGGGAGTGGACAACTTGGAGTCATCCGATGATGAGAGAAGCTCAAGTAGTGAAGATGAAAGTGAAGCCTCATCATCATCCGAATCCAAGGCTTCGGTAAGCAAGGTATATAGTCTACCCTCTTCTACTCTTGTCAAAATTATTTCTAGTACAAATATGGATTTGACTAAAGCTAGGAGGAAAATTAAGGACTTAAAGGATGAAGTTGTCATGCTTAAAGTAGAATCCATGGAACTTAAGGATAATTTGCATGATGCTTCTACTATGTTAAATGATTCTTGTCTTGAAAATGAAAATAAGGAACTAAGGGAAAAGGTAGAAGACCTAACCAAGGCACTTAGAAAGTTTCAAGTTGGCTCTAGCAACCTTGATATAATAATAAATAGTCAAAGAGCCGTTTACAACAAAGCCGGGATAGGTTATAGGCCAAAGACCAAGAAAGTAGCCTTTGTTTCACTTATGGGTAGAAAGGGTGCTTCTAGGAGACAAGGGGTTAAGGGAAATACCAAGAAGGCTTGGGTACCAAAGAAGTATTTAAATGATGCTTATGGAACTAAAATTTGGGTACCAAAAACTTGTGTTTTCCATGTTGTATAGGTAAAAGTCAAGGATGCCTCAAAAATATGGATTGTAGATAGTGGGTGCTCAAGACATATGACCGGAGATATGAGCAAGTTCACCACTATTAGCTACTTAAGAGAAGGGACCGTATCCTTTGGAAATAGTGGGAAACTCAAAATAATTGGTAGGGGAACCATTGAGGTATCTCCTACAATCTCTATCCACAAAGTTTTTTTGATTAAAGATATGAAATTTAATCTACTTAGTGTAAGTCAACTTTGTGATGCGGGATATAGGGTTGAATTTCATGCTAGAAAGTGTCTAATTAAATAAAATGGGTCCGAAAATGTTATGCTAGAAGGGTATAGAGAGGCTAATCTTTACTATCTTAATATTGCTTATGCTTCTAACAATTTGCCTAAGAATCTCATATCTAAAGAAGAAGAAGGATGGTTGTGGCACCAGAGACTTGGGCACATCAACATAAGGAACATTGCAAGAGTGGCAAAGGAGGAGTTGGTGAAGGGGCTTTCCATGATCAAATATGAGAAGACCAAGGTGTGTGATGCATGCCAAGAGGATAAGCAATCAAAATCATCACACAAAGGTAAAACATTAACTAGCACTACTTTACCTTTTGATTGTGATATCACTCCTTCACTAGTAGAGAGTAAGTATTGTTTAGTTATTGTAGATGATTTTTCTAGATTTACTTGGGTGTTCTTCATGAAACATAAGGATGATACCTTAGAGATCTTCATAGGGTTTAGTAAGAGGGTTGAAAATGAGAAACACCTCAAAATCAACCGCATTAGGAGTGACCATGGTGGGGAGTTTGAAAACTCAAACTTCTCACAATTTTATCTAGAAAATGGGTACAAGCATGAATTTTCATGCCCAAGAACCCCACAACAAAATTAGGTAGTAGAGAGGAGAAATAGAGCCCTACAAGAAGCCGCTAGGACTATGCTAAATGCATATTCTTTACCTAGCTACTTTTGGGCCGAAGCGGTGAATACCGCTTGCTACATTCAAAATTGGGTTTTAATTCATAGGTTTTTAGGAAAACCCCATCTGAGTTGTGGAATGGGAGAATTCCACAAATTCATTATTTTAGGATTTTTGGATGTAAGGTCTACATTCTAAACACCAAGGATGACTTAAGGAAGTTTGAATCTAAAGCGGATGTGGGAATTATGGTTGGTTAGTCATCCACTAGTAGAGGGTATAGAGTGTACAACAAAAGAACCAAGGTAATTGAGGAATCTTCAAATGTTGATTTTGATGAATTTACAAATACTTACCCTAGGAGAGCATCAATTGATAAGGACATAGAAGAAAGTCAACCCTTTTCCCAAAGAATCCAAGACTTACATTTGGAGAGCAATGATCAAGGGGGAGGGAGAAGTGCACTAGAGGATGAGGATCATGTAATAAATGAACCCATAACATCTAAGCCCTTAAGACATCACCAAGATCACCCCATTAACCAAATAGTGGGTGATGTCACTCAAGGGGTGAGAACTAGGTCTTATTTTAGAGAACAAAGTAGTCAAATTGATTTGATCTCTCAATTAGAACCTAAATCTATTAATGAGGCATTAGGTGATGTGGATTGGGTCCTAGCTATCCAAGAGGAGTTAAATCAATTTAAAAGGAGTGAAGTATGAGAGTTGGTTCCTAGACCCAATGATTACACCATTGTCACCACTAGATGGGTCTTTAGGAACAAGCTAGATGATCAAGGCAAAATTACTAGGAATAAGGCTAGATTGAGGAATCTTCAAATGTTGATTTTGATGAATTTACAAATACTTACCCTAGGAGAGCATCAATTGATAAGGACATAAAAGAAAGTCAACCCCTTTCCCAAGGAATCCAAGACTTACATTTGGAGGGCAATGATCAAGGGGGAGGGACAAGTGCACTAGAGGATGAGGATCATGTAGTAAATGAACCTATAACCTTTAGGCCCTTAAGACATCACCAAGATCACCCCATTAACCAAATAGTGGGTGATGTCACTCAAGGGGTTAGAACTAGGTCTTATTTTAGAGAACAAAGTAGTCAAATTGTTTTGATCTCTCAATTAGAACTTAAATCTATTGATGAGGCATTGGGTGATGTGGATTGGGTCCTAGCTATGCAAGAGGAGTTAAATCAATTTGAAAGGAGTGAAGTATGGGAGTTAGTTCCTTGACCCAATGATTGCACCATTGTCACCACTAGGTGGGTCTTTAGGAACAAGCTAGATGATCAAGGCAAAATTACTAGGAATAAGGCTAGATTAGTAGCTAGGGGGTTTAATCAAGTAGAGGGCCTTGACAATGATGAGACATATGCCCCCATAGCTAGATTAGAGTCCATAAGAATTTTACTAGCCTATGCCGCTCACATAGGTTTCACACTCACCAAATGGATGTGATGTCGGCATTCCTTAATGGGGTCATTAAAGAAGAGGTGTATGTAGAACAACCCCCCAAATTTGAAAACCCAAACTACCCTAGACATGTTTACAAATTAAGAAAAGGCTTGTATTGATTGAAACAAGCTCCCCGGGCTTGGTATGAAAGGCTTTCCTCATTCTTAGTGTCCAAGGGTTTTAGAAGAGGAACAATTGACCCAACTTTGTTCCTAAAATCTAAGTATAAGGACATATTTGTGGCCCAAGTTTATGTAGATGATATTATCTTTGGATCCACAAATAGTGAATTCCTCCATGAATTCATTAAGTGTATGAAAAATGAATTTGAGATGAGTCTTGTAGGAGAATTGACGTTCTTCTTGGGTCTACAAGTTAAGCAAACAAATGAAGGGACTCATGTGTATCAAACTAAATATGCTAGGGAAATGCTAAAGAAATTTGGACTAGAAAATGCTAAGGTAGCATCTACCCCTATAGGAACAAATGTCAAAATGGATAGTGATGTTGAAGGAAAAATAGTAGACTCAAAACAATATAGGAGCATGATTGGTAGTCTATTATACCTAACCGCTAGTGGACCCGATATACTATTTACGGTAGGTATGTGTGCAAGGTACCAATCATGTGCCAAAGAGTCTCATTTAGTGATAGTAAAGAGGATCCTAAGGTACGTTAAAGGTACTCTTAATGTCGGACTTTGGTATCCTAGAACTCCAAATGTTGATCTTTTTGGATACACCGACTCGGACTGTGCGGGGTGTAAACTAGATAGGAAGAGTACTAGTGGAGGATGTCAATTCCTTGGGTCATCTTTAGTTAGTTGGAGTAGTAGGAAACAACCATGTGTTGCCCTATCAACAACCGAGGTCGAATATGTGGCAATGGGTGGTTGTGTGTCCCAACTGTTGGATCGATAGAGTCGATAGAGGGGGGGTGAATATCGACAAACTTTTCAAATTTATGGAAAGAGTAATTTGCACAGCGGAAATAAAGAAAACACGCGAACACAGTATTTTTACTTGGTTCGGAGCCTAGGTCGACTCCTACTCCAAGGCCCACGATCGTTGATCGTTTACTTTGGGCAATTCTATATGAACGCAAAATCAGTTTACAGAAAGAGATTTACAAGTACAGCACTATAAACTTTTAAAAGAAATTTCTTCTGTTACCGACGTCCGGTTGTAGGTTGGCTTTCCGAAGCAGCAGGACGTCGTCGCTCGAGTTGGGCAGTTTCTGGAACAAGGCGTGAGCACAGAAGAGTATGGAAGCTTTGGTACGAAGATTGATTGTTCAAGCTTGTGGTCGAGGGGTGCTATTTATAGCCCTTAGGGCGCCCTGGACGTCGGGGGCGCCCTGCCACGTGTCAGCAGATCCGCGCTTCGCTCGGTCAAGCGTTATCCCACCGCAATAGGGATGAGGTTTGACCTCTGGGGCACCCTGGTCGCAGAGGGCGCCTTGGCTGACTTCTTCCGCGCAGAATTCTCGGCTGTGGATAAAGCTGGCTTCGCAGTCTTGGGGTTGGAGGCGCCCTGGCTGCTGAGGGCGCCTTCGCTGACGAGGGCGCCTTCGCTGCTGAGGGCACCTTGCCCAGTAAGCAGCCGAAGCTCTTTTTACTTCGCTTGGTTCTGGTTCATCTTGAGGGCACCCTGGACACTCAGGGCGCCTTACTCAGCTGCTGCCTCACTCCTTTGAGGCTCTCTGAGTTGCAGACACACGTTCCTTCGGTCCTGCATCCAAGGTTAGTCCAAAACACAATAACACAATTATTTATTTTATACAGTCTTAGCTGTCTTGGTTCTGACTTTGGTCTCCAAAATGGAGTCCTAGGTCGAACCGACGCCTACTGTTCCCTCGACGGGGAACGCGTCCTCACCTACTCCTCTCGGGAGAATTTACCTGATACCAACCGCTCCTTTGGTTGGACTTTTGCCTGACGGTCCTTTGTCAGGGCTTGGATGCCGAGCTGTCCTTCGCCCGGTGCCTAGCAGTCCTTCGCTAGGTCTTTTGACTCTAGCATTCCTTCGCCAGTGCCTAGCAGTCCTTTGCTAGGGCTTTTGACTCTGGCATTCCTTCGCCAGTGCCTAGCAGTCCTTTGCTAGGGCTTTTGACTCTGGCATTCCTTCGCCAGTGCCTAGCAGTCCTTTGCTAGGGCTTTTTGCCCTGGCATTCCTTCGCCAGTGCCTAGCAGTCCTTTGCTAGGGCTTTCACTGCACACTAGATTAACTTGTTAGAAAACAAGAAAGACTTAACTTTTGACCTATGTTGCCATTATCAAAACACAGGTTTGACTTAGGTGCATTCTGCACCAACAATCTCCCCCTTTTTGATTTATGGCAATCTTAGTTCAAAAAGTTAAGTTTAAGCAAGACATGAAAAAGTTTTAACTTTTGTTCCCTCCCCCTGGAAGGAATCTCCCCCTATATTTTTCAAAAATTCGTGGGGTTTAAAAACTTTACTTGTGCTTAAGTTTTAGGTATTTAGAAGTAACTTAAAAATACATAGTAGAGTTTTTAAAGCATAATTAGAGTACCTAAGAAATTTTAAAGTCTTAAGTTTTAAAGTACTCAAAATGTTAGCTTAAGTTTTTGGTAGGATATAACAAGCTTGAAACACTTTAGTACTTAGCAATTTGAACAACTTTAAGCTTTAGAGTAAAAATAATTTTGACAAGCTTAAGTAAGAATCTTTTGAAAGGCTAGAGTACTTTGCAAAATTTGAAGGCTTGAAACAAAAATTTTGAAGCTAGAGTACTTAGCAAAATTTTGAAAGTTTTAAGTAAAGAATTTTGAAGCTAGAGTACTTAGCAAAATTTTGAAAGTTTTAAGTAAAGAATTTTGAAGCTAGAGTACTTTGCAAAATTTTGAAAGTTTTAAGAACTTAAGTACTTCTTCAAAAAGTTTAAGTTTTTGAATAAAGGATAAGTATATTTTTGAACCTTTTTGAATAAAGGAAAAATTTAGAAAAAAATAATTTTTCTCTTTCCCTATCTCTATCTCCCCCTTTGTCATATATCAAAACAGATAAATATGTGTCAATAATAAAGAAAAATAAATAATAATTTACTGTACTGAACCAGTTAGATTTACACTAAATCAATCAGTTTTTGTCTGTAGGGACCTGTCTAACCCAATTAGCTACTTACTAACTGTTATATACAGTAGTTTTTGCTAGGGTTAGTCAAGTTAAGTGTTTCTGTTCAAGTTAGATTTTCTAAGCTTGACACTTAACTTGATTGCTGTATAAGTTGTATTTAGTGCCCCAATTACTGCAGATGCACTGACTTAAAGCATCTTGAATTAAGGCAAAGACCTAAGCATCTCAACCCTTTCTAGGTTATCAATCATAAGTACCCTAAGGTGCTTGTGAGATGCTGGCTTCTAAGACTATAGGTGCATGCAGTTCTAGGGTTAGGGCCTAGCCTAAGTCCATTTTCGAAAAATCCCTAGTTTTGAAAGGGGGTAGTTTTTAAATAAAACTAAGTCGAAAATGAAAACTGATTTTAAAATTAAGTGAAACAGTTTTTCAAAACAACTTTTGGAAACAATTTAAAAAAAAGATAGAGCAGAAAAAATTGAGTTTCTCTATTCTACAAAGCACAATCCTAACTAATTGACAAGAAACCAATAATCATAAACTGGTCATCATAAAAAGCAGATACTCTAGTTTCAACATAGTCAACAGTCAAGCACAAGTCAACCCTACTGAGTAGGGGCAGTCAAATAGGTACAATGCTAAGTGAATCTAAGATGAAGGACCGGGGTGATCAGATGGACCCGGCTGCCACGCATCGAACCGTGCCATCATCTCTAGGAATCGTTCATCAGCTACTTCTCTATCAACTCGGCGAGCGTCCATCTGCTCTATGTGAGAGGCCTCGACCTCCTCTCTGAGACTCTGTATCTGTGTCTCCATACGGGTCACTCTCTCGTAGAGTGTCGGTGGAGGGGGCTCGTCTATATGGGCTCGGGCTTCTGCTGCTACATCTGCGACGTCGTACTCGACTTCCTCGTCCGAATCGATCTGGGGAGCTGCTCTCCGACGTCTCCAGGACAGGACCCCGGTACTGGACACCTCTATACCTGCTAGGGCGAAGTTTCTATAGCGTATTTCATCGTAGTCGGTCAGATCGGCCATTTCTCCCTCGGTAATGTTCCTACCATGGTAATGTAATAGGGATGTGACAATGTGGCAGTAGGGTGTGCGTACCCGCCCTTGCGTGGTCACACTGGATGCGTGTAGGATAGTGTGAAACATATGAAGCCCTATATCAATATCTAGCTGGTGAATCAGGGCGTACAGGAGAAAGGTATGGAATGGTCGCATAGTGGTGACGTCCCTGGTGGATAATGGCAGAATACATCGGACTAAGACCCTGTATAGGGCGTAGTCCTGAACCTCTAAGTCGACTGACTGGAAACGTCTGGCCATTGGTTGCCTAAAGAAGTATGAGTGTAATGTATCTAAGGTGATGTGAGAATAGGGAGCATCAAAGGGAGGCTCCCTAGAAGGATAACAACAGAAGATGGACTGCGAGGGTCGTAGTCCTAGAAATCGGTTCAGTAATGTTGGTGTGATGGTTAAGGGAATACCTTGAACCATGGTGGAGAACATGAGATTATCCTGTCTAATGATATTATTGTAAAATTCTGCACATAAGGAAGTATTGATTGGGTGAGTGCAGAATACGAGATTGTCTAGTTGGTAGTGGTTTATAACGTTCATAGCTAGGGGACAGGATTGGGTGAAGAATAACCTATTCAAGTAGCTCGTTTTGATAGGTTTATAGGTGGTACGAACGAACTTGTTACACAATTCTAAATTGGGAAACCTAGGATCAGGACTAGGTTGAGTACCAAGTTCTGCCTGATTAGGTCGACGTCGGTTTGCTCAGGGAGGCATTGTTGAAGATGATGGCTTGAGAGCTTGAGAGGGTTGCAAGATCTCTAGGAAGGTTGATAGTTGAGGAGGAGAGGTGTTTTGCGTGTGAAGAGAAGAAGGGGAAGGGAGCCCCTTTTTATAGGCAGTTTGGGCGCCCTTCCTCGGGAGGGCGCCTCAGCTGGTGAGGGCGCCCTTACTAGTGAGGGCGCCTTGACCAGGCCTGCAGTTACCTTTCGGCAGCTTTCTGCCGTGAAAGGACTGTGGGAGGGCGCCTTGACTGGAGAGGGCGCCTCCACCCAGAGCTGCAGCTGCCTTTTGGCAGCTTTTGACCAACAAAGGGGTATCCCAAGGCGCCCTGAAGCTCCAGGGCGCCCTGGTCAGCGTGCAGTGGCAGAGGGACTTTTTGACCAGTCTTGGGGCGCCCACACGGTTTTGGGCGCCCTAAGGACTAGCTTTGAACTCTAAGAGAGTGCATTTGACCAGACTTGACCTGATTTGACCGTGGTTTGACTTATGTTGACCGTGGTTTGACTATGTTGACCGTGGTTTGAAATATAGAATTTTACTGCAACACAGGTATTTAAAGGAGTCATAATTTAGTCTTAATTTTACTGTCTCACCCGAATCTAGGGTTTTTAATCACGTTAACCTTATGGGTTTTGTGAGACAGGTTTTGATAGTTTTGAAAATTTTGATTAAGTTTGAAGGATAATTAAATTTTGAAAACTTAATTAATTAATTTTGAAATTTTTGAAAAGATGTTTAAATCTATGCTTAGCTGAAATTTTGTGTTAGATTCGAATTTGACAAAAATAATTTGAATTTGAATTTCAGAAATTGGCTTCCAGGTCTTGGCGAGGCACTAGGCCTTCTTTGGCCGTAGCCTTATGGGATCATCCACCCTTTCCTTGACAAAGCCTTTTAATGAAATTTCATTTTCAAAATTACTATTTGAAAAATTTCTGGTCTAACTAGTTTGAGTTTTGGATCGGTAGCTTCGGCTAGTTTCACCAGTCTAAAGAGACCAAGTGAACTTGATCTTATTAGAATTGGTTTCCCTAACGTACTATCATCTCACCTCTACCCAATACTATGTTGTCAAATTTCAACTAAGTTTGTTTAGTCCTTAAGCTAGCCTAAGTCTAAGCATGGTATATTGTAGAAAATAAATAATCAATCAATCAAGCAATTTAAATCAAGAATAACATGTTTATCTAATAATAAAAATAGTTTTCAGTTTGGCTCCCCCTGGACTAAAGCCACGGTGATGGTTGGGCAAGATGTGAATCTTGTCCTTGGGGATCCAATACTGATTTGATCCAGTAGGTTGGTTCAGGCACAGTTTAGGTACCCATGCCTGAATTTTTCCTCTGGACTGATTCAGTACAGTCAAATATGATCTTTGTCGGGATTTGGTTCGATAGCCAAGTCCGGATCGATTTAGAACTGATTTCTGTTTTCCAAGGATCATGTCAAGACCCTTGGAACCAGATGTAAATCGTTCTAAAGCTGTTCTAAAATCCTTAACCTGAGTTTTCAGGGAGGAGTTCTCCTTTTCAAGTTTTTCAACTTGAGTAGGAGTTCCTTCCTGAACCTTCTCGGTTAAGGGTTTAGAGTCAGCTTCCTCTTTCAGGAGTTTTACTTCCTGTCGGAGGGTTTCGACCCGGAGTTTGGCTTTTGCCAAATCTCGAGAAAGAAAAGAAATCAATTCAGTTAACTGTAATCTATTAAAACCAGTTACCTTAATTTCTCCGTCTTCTGTGAAGGTCAGCTCGCCGTCCTCTTGTTCTGATTCTGATTCTGTCTCGACTTTATCTGAGGCGGTCAGAGCTAGGAGGTTGGACTGGGGTGCCTCTTCTTCTTCTTCTGAGGAAGACTCGTCCCAGGTTGCTTGCAGTGCCTTCTTTCTTCTTGGCTTTTTAGTCTCCTTTAGGTTAGGGCACTCTGACTTGTAGTGGCCCTTTTTCTTGCACTCGTAGCAGGTCACATTGGGCTTGTTTGCTGGTTCAGTTGGTTCGTCCTTTCTTCGGCCGGTTTTTCATTTGTTGGTTCGGTTCTTCAGCTCCTTGTAGTAGCTTCGAGCGAGCCGGACCAGCTTAGTTTGATCTCTATCTTCTTCTTCTGAATCTGAGTCTGAGTTAGATTCGGTTTCAGGTTCAGGCTTCTTCTTCGTTGTTCTTCCAGTCTTGCCTGCAAGAAAAGCAACACCTTTCTCAACCATATTGGTGTTAGTTTGTTCGTGCAGTTCTAGTTCAGAAAATAATTCGTCTAATTTTATTTTAGAAAGATCCCTAGAGACCTTGTATGCATCTACCATAGATTCCCACAAGCTGTTTCTAGGGAAGGCGTTTAGAGCATACCTTATTAGGTCACGGTTTTCAACCTTGTGACCTATTGTGTGAAGACCGTTCATTACCTCTTGGATTCGTGCGTGGAGCTGGGCTGCTGTTTCGTTGTCGGCCATCTTGATAGTGTAGAGTTTGTTCAGTAGCAGATCCCGCTTGCTGATCCGAGTATCTGAAGTCCCTTCGTGCAGCTCGATCAATTTTGTCCATAGCTCCTTTGCACTATTGAAGGGGCCCACGCGGTTCAGCTCTTCCTTTGTCAGCCCGCATTGTAGGGTTTGTGTCGCTTTTGCGTCGGCTTCTATTTTGCGTTTAAGGGAGTTGTCCCATTCGGAGTAGCTTTGCGGTTGTCCTTCGGCGTTTTTGGGGATCTCCAAACCAGACTGGATGATGATCCACATATCCACCTGAGTTTTCAGGTGGACCTCCATACGACTTTTCCAGTAAGAAAAGTCTTCTCCACTGAAAAGTGGAGGTCTGGCGGTGCTGAATCCCTCTTGCATGGCCATTGGATCTATAACAAAAAACTAACAGAAGAACAAATTTTCCAAGACTAGGTCTTGGATTAGTAGTGCTGGATTAGTAAATAAAATATCGAGGGGTGTTGCACCAACCTCGATTAACAAAAAAGTCGAACGAGAAAAATATTTAAAAAAATTCGAAAATCCGAAAAGAAATTTTCAAACTGGTGGTTGCACCAAGTTTGAATAACCCCGCTCTGATACCACTTGTTGGATCGATAGAGTCGATAGAGGGGGGGTGAATATCGACAAACTTTTCGAATTTATGGAAAGAGTAATTTGCACAGCGGAAATAAAGAAAACACGCGAACACAGTATTTTTACTTGGTTCGGAGCCTAGGTCGACTCCTACTCCAAGGCCCACGATCGTTGATCGTTTACTTTGGGCAATTCTATATGAACGCAAAATCAGTTTACAGAAAGAGATTTACAAGTACAGCACTATAAACTTTTAAAAGAAATTTCTTCTGTTACCGACGTCCGGTTGTAGGTTGGCTTTCCGGAGCAGCAGGACGTCGTCGCTCGAGTTGGGCAGTTTCTGGAACAAGGCGTGAGCACAGAAGAGTATGGAAGCTTTGGTACGAAGATTGATTGTTCAAGCTTGTGGTCGAGGGGTGCTATTTATAGCCCTTAGGGCACCCTAGACGTCGGGGGCGCCCTGCCACGTGTCAGCAGATCCACGCTTCGCTCGGTCAAGCGTTATCCCACCGCAATAGGGATGAGGTTTGACCTCTGGGGCGCCCTGGTCGCAAAGGGCGCCTTGGCTGACTTCTTCCGCTCAGAATTCTCGGTTGTGGATAAAGCTGGCTTCGCAGTCTTGGGCTTGGAGGCGCCCTGGCTGCTGAGGGCGCCTTCGCTGACGAGGGCGCCTTCGCTGCTGAGGGCGCCTTGCCCAGTAAGCAGCCGAAGCTCTTTTTACTTCGCTTGGTTCTGGTTCACCTTGAGGGCGCCCTGGACACTCAGGGCGCCTTACTCAGCTGCTGCCTCACTCCTTTGAGGCTCTCTGAGTTGCAGACACACGTTCCTTCGGTCCTGCATCCAAGGTTAGTCCAAAACACAATAACACAATTATTTATTTTATACAGCCTTAGCTGTCTTGGTTCTGACTTTGGTCTCCAAAATGGAGTCCTAGGTCGAACCGACGCCTACTGTTCCCTCGACGGGGAACGCGTCCTCACCTACTCCTCTCGGGAGAATTTACCTGATGCCAACCGCTCCTTTGGTTGGACTTTTGCCTGACGGTCCTTTGTCAGGGCTTGGATGCCGAGCTGTCCTTCGCCTGGTGCCTAGCAGTCCTTCGCTAGGTCTTTTGACTCTAGCATTCCTTCGCCAGTGCCTAGCAGTCTTTTGCTAGGGCTTTTGACTCTGGCATTCCTTCGCCAGTGCCTAGCAGTCCTTTGCTAGGGCTTTTTGCCCTGGCATTCCTTCGCCAATGCCTAGCAGTCCTTTGCTAGGGCTTTCACTGCACACTAGATTAACTTGTTAGAAAACAAGAAAGACTTAACTTTTGACCTATGTTGCCATTATCAAAACACAAGTTTGACTTAGGTGCATTCTGCACCAACACCAACTACTTTGGATCATGCACACCATAGAGGATTATGAGTTACATAACTCCAAGGTCAAGGTTTTATGTGATAATGTAAGTACAATTAACTTGACTAAAAATCAAGTTCACCATTCTAGAACAAAACACATTGAAGTAAAGCATCACTTCATTAGGGATCATGTGGCAAGGGGAGACATAGAATTACACTATGTTGAGTTTAAGTTAAACCTTGCCGACATTTTTACCAAACCTCTTCCCAAATCGGAGTTCGCATCCTTAAGAAGAGACCTTGGTATGTGTTTTGTAGAAGTATAGGATGAACCTTGGAGCAATACAATAGGAAGGTGGTGCTTGATCCATTAGGATGATACAAATGACTCACTTGTGCTTGTGGCATAGTGTTGGGTCATTAGATGTATCAAATTATGAAAAATAGACCAACTATGGGGAAAGTAAGTGTTTAATTAATAGACATCTTACCCAAAAATTATAGTTGAACATTTTAAAACATTTGAAAATCATTCTGTGCTTATATGTTTTGCCATAAGCTTAGAAGTTGTATGAGTCCATAAAAATTCAAAACTATTTTATTCAAAACTTCATAGTTGATCATGCACTTTATTTTTCTATTTAATTTTATTTTATTTTTATTTTATTTTCAAAAATTCCCTAAAAATTCACCCATGATCATACTAATATTCCTAATTAAAACCTATTTATATTTATATTAAATTTTACCTAAAATCCACTAATAACCATGGTCTTGGAAAAGCCCATTAGTACTTAGCTTCTCAATTTAAATAAAAAAATTATGGATAATTAGGCTAAAGTTCGTACTAATATCTCTAAATTTCTTCAAAACTATTCAGACACTATCAATATTTTAAATAAAATATTGAGAAGATTTTCCGGGTCGTTACAATCCCCCATACCTCGTGAAAGTTCGTCCTCGAACTTAGAATAGCTCCGGGTACTTGCGTCTCATCTCGTCCTCACGTTCCCAGGTAGCTTCTTCAAACCGTTGACTTTGCCATAGGACCTTGACTAAGGGTACCTCCTTGTTCCTTAGCTTCTTAATCTCTCGATCCAAGATCTGAATAGGTCGGCTTTCGAAACTTAGGTCATCCTGAACTTGTACTGTCTGTGGCTCGATCACTTGGTCCATATTAGGAATACACTTCTTAAGCATTGACACATGGAACACATTATGAATAGCTATCATCTCCTGAAGCAGCTCTAGCTCATATGCCACCTTGCCAACTCTTTTCCGAATCAGGTACGGTCCCACATATCGCGGGCTCAGTTTTCCTCTCTTCCCAAATCTTGTCACCCCTTTCATCGGAGCCACTTTGAGGAATACCAGATCTCCAACATTGAATTCCAGTGGCCGACGCCGGACATATGCATAACTCTTCTGCCGACTCTGTGCAGTTTCTATCCGTCGTCGAATGTTCTGTATAGCTCGGGTGGTGTCGTCGATGAGATCCGTCGTGAGCCCCATCACCTTCTTTTCACCACCTTCGTACCAACAGATTAGAGACCTACATCTCCTCCCATACAAAGCTTCATAAGGTGTCATTCCGATAGTAGCTTGGTAGCTATTATTGTAAGCAAATTCCGCTAAACATAGATATCGGCACCAACTCCCCTTAAAATCCAGAGCACAAGCCCTTAACATGTCCTCCAGCACGTGATTCACTTGTTCAGTTTGCCCATCAGTCTGAGGATGAAAAGCTATACTGAATCGTAATTTAGTGCCGAGGGGCTGCTGGACACACTCCCAAAAATGTGAAGTAAAGCGACCATCCCTATCTGAGATAATGGTCTTGGGAACTCCATGAAGTCTGATTATCTCCTTAACATATAATTGAGCTAGTTGCTCAATCGAATAAGTCATCTTGATTGCTAGAAAATGAGCAGACTTCGTCAACCTGTCCACAATTACCCATACCGCATCATACCCATTTGTAGTCTTGGGAAGTCCTGAAATAAAATCCATAGAGATATCTTCCCATTTCCATTCCGGAATCGGAAGGGGCTGCAGAACTCCTCCGGGTCGCTGGTGCTCTGCCTTCACTCGTTGGCAGGTCAGGCAAGTGCCAACATGCTGAGTCACATCTCTCTTCATACCGGACCACCAGAATTTCTCTGTCAGATCTTGATACATCTTGGTGGATCTCGGATGCATCGAATAAGGGGTTTCGTGAGCTTCTACTAGTATCGCTCTCCGCAGTTCCGGATCATTATGGATACATAGACGATCCCTAAGATAGAGTACTCCCCCGTTGGCGATATGAAAACCATCACCCTTTCCTTCTAGGATCTCCTGTTTGATTCTCTGAAGGCTCAGATCACCATCTTGTTTGTCCAATATGTCCTCGAACAGCGTTGGTGATAATGTCATGGTAGAAAGCCATCCGTAGATGACCTCGACCCCAGACTCCATAATTTCCCTTTTGAGTGGTCGAGGTAATCTAGATATGGACATCAAGGTGGCACTTGACTTCCGGCTGAGTGCATCGGCCACTTTGTTTGCCTTTCCTGGATGGTAGAAGATCTCGCAGTCATAGTCCTTTACCAACTCCAGCCACCGGCGTTGTCTCATATTTAGGTCTTTCTGAGTGAAGAAATACCGCAGGCTCTGGTGGTCTGTATAAATCTTACATTGCGCTCCATACAGATAGTGCCTCCATATCTTAAGAGCGAAGACCACAGCGGCTAATTCTTGATCGTGGCTGGGGTAATTCTGTTCATGCTCTTTAAGTTGCCTCGAGGCGTAGGCAATGACTTTACCATTCTGCATAAGCACAGCTCCCAGTCCCAATCGGGAGGCGTCGTTGTACATGTCAAAGCCCTGGTTACTTTCCGGAAGGGTAAGAATTAGAGCACTTGTGAGTCTCCTTTTTAGCTCCAAGAAACTCCTTTCGCAATTTTCCGTCCATTCATACCTCTTATCCTGCCGGGTAAGAGCTGTTAGAGGGGCTGCAATTCTTGCGAAGTCCTCCACAAATTTCCGATAATAGCCCGCCAGTCCAAGAAAACTTCTGATTTCACTCGCGTTCCTCGGCCGGCTCCAGTTATTCACAGCTTCAATCTTGGTTGGGTCTACCATGACCCCATCTTTGGAAATAATATGACCCAAAAAGCCCACTTGGTCCAGCCAGAACTCACATTTGGAGAACTTGGTGTACAGTTGTTTCTCCCGAAGAGTCTGGAGTACTATCCTCAGATGCTTGGCGTGCTCTTCTTGGTCTCTTGAATAAATAAGGATATCGTCGATGAAGACGATTACAAATTTGTCGAGGAAAGACGAGAATACCCGATTCATAAGATCCATAAACATTGCAGGAGCATTGGTCACGCCGAAGGGCATGACAACGAACTCAAAATGCCCGTACCTTGTTCGGAAAGTCGTCTTCGGGATATCATCCTGTTTTACTTTGACTTGATGATAACCAGACCTCAGATCGATTTTTGAGAACACGGTAGCTCCTTTTAATTGGTCAAACAGGTCATCTATCCTCGGAAGGGGATACCTGTTTTTGATCGTTACATTGTTCATCGCCCGATAATCTATGCACATTCGCATAGACCCGTCTTTCTTCTTCACAAACAGTACCGGAGCTCCCCATGGGGAATGACTAGGGCGAATTAGTCCCTTATCGAGCAACTCCTGTAGATCGGGTTAGTACCAGGAACTAATTCGATCTCGAATTCCACCTCTCTATCAGGAGCTAATCCCGGTAACTCATCAGGGAATACTTCTGGCTACTCGCATACCACTCTGACCTCTTCCAACTTCTGATCCTTTGTTTGACTTACGTCCACCACATGTGCTAGAAAACCAGTATATCCGTTGTCTAACATCTTCCGTGCTTTGAGAGTCGATAAGAATTTCCCGGTCCTTTTTCTTGGCTCCTCGATAAATTCAAACGTAGAGTCTGCCTCGGGTTGAAAGACCACCTTTCGTTTCTGGCACTCGACAGAAGCACCGTATTTGCTCAGAAAATCCATTCCCATTATAACATCATAGTCCTGCATGTCGAGTACTATCAGATCGCAGTAGAGTTCACTTCCCGCAATTCCGACTGGCACCACACGCAGCACGTGAGTGGATGTCATTATTTCTCCCGAAGGCAGGGTTGTTAAGAACTTGCAGTTTAAAACTTGTGGAGACATATCTATCTTCTTAATGTAGCATGTAGAGACGAACGAGTGTGTTGCCCCAGTATCAAATAATGCGGTAGCATACTGACTGTAAATAAGTATCTGACCTGTGACAACCGTTGAAGCATTCGCAGCATCCTCCTTGGTAATAGAAAAGACCCTGGCATCTGCCATAGTTGGTGGGGCTTCCAATCTTTCTTGGCCCATCAGGCTACTCTCCGGCTCCGCTTGTATATAATGTAGTTTCGCGGGTGCACCCTGGTACTGAACAAGCTGTTGGGAAGGTGTCGGGTTCTTGGTAGGACAGTAAGAGGCCATGTGCCCTTCCACTCCACAAATGAAGCACCGGTTCGTACCTTTGTGGCATTCTCCGGGGTGCATCTTCCCGCATGTAGCACACAGGGGAAACCGGGACTGTTTATTTGCTGGGCCCCCTTGAGGGTTGTCCCATGGCTGCCGTTTACCACCCTGATTTCCTTTCCAATTCGCGTTAATACTCTGAGGTTTCTGACCCCTTTCATTTATTGCCTTCCTTTGTTGGGTGATATTGTTCAGGTAATGTTCGGTGAGTAGGGCACTACTAAACAACTCCTCTGCAGTCTGCGGTCTGTTAACTCCGCCGGCCACGTTGAGAGCTATCTCAGGCCGCAACATCTTTAACATAAGTCAGACCCTTTCTTTCTCAGTGCGAACCAACTCAGGGCATAGACAAGCCAATCGGTTAAATTTCTTCACAGCTTCATTGACCGAGAGGTTGCCCTGTCGGAATTCCGTGAATTCGTCATAATGTTTGTTTGTGACCCGCATATGGAAGAATTCTTCGAAGAACTCTGATTCGAAGTCCGACCACATCATCTGGTTCACCTGTCTCTTGGCCTTGATCTATTCCCACCACATTCTGGCATCCCCAGAAAGGCAGAATGATGCACACTTAATCTTCTCCTGTTCAGGCCAGTCCAGCAGCTCCATTGTACTCTCCACGGTCTTGAACCACGCTTGAGCATCCCACGGTTCACCGATACCCGAGAAATTTTCCGGTTTTAGCCTCAACCACTGGATCAGATACGCCTCTTGTCGTGCTACCGGGGTCGAGCCTGACGGAGGAGTTTGCGTAACCGTAGGCGCTACGGGTATAGCGGTATGGTTCGCCGGAAGAGTAGTAGAATTTTCTTGTTGGTTCATCAGAGTATTAATGGTCTGTTGCTGCTCAGTGACTTGACGCTGAAGCTGGGTCACTAACTGCATCAGATCAGGCGAGAGAGCGGTCTCATTAAGTCTGTTACTCTGTCTTCTAGCCATATTTTCCTTCATGACGGACAAGTATGGATTATATGAGTTATCGTTATTCCTACCCTCCATATTAAATTCTAAATTAAAGGAGAAATAAAATATTGTTCACATTTACATATCCTAAAGTACTTTTTATCATAACATCGTTCATGCTTGCATATTCTAGAACCATAAGGTATCCTAAAATGCTTACTACCATAAAATATGCAGAGAGATACTTACTTGGAAGCGGCAGGACGAAGGCTTGATGTGTGTGTGGGTGAGATGGCAACGGCTCTGATACCAACCTGTAACGCCCGGCTTTTTCCCACACCTTGTGGTGTGGCGAGAAAGGCGTCGTTACGCTAAACATACATGTGCATAAAAACATCTCAATGCAGCGAAATAATTTTTTTTCTTCTACACATGCTTTTAACCATGCAACTAATACATGAAACATTTATACATGCCTAAACTTGTCATTCATGAACCTAGGGTCATTGGGCTTAGCATATTAACGACATGCATGGCATCATAACCTAACCATTTCATAACTTATTCATCATCATCATAAGTAGCAAGTAACTTATCCGTAAACATAGCATCATGAGTCTTAAGTCATTCACTAGGCATAACTATTATAAACATAACATAAAATCTAAGGAGGCATTTCCAAAACCCAAGACATGCAATATGTGCAAATAAAAGGATCCTTTGCCAAGTCACTGCCACCCACACACATGCTCTTGCCCCTCCTACTGCTTCCCTTAGTAACTTCTTGCTTGATCTGCGGTATGAGGAAATAAGACTATAAGCACACAGGCTTAGTAAGACCCTTTCCTACTCACTAAAACCATACGTCACTTAAACATAAACATATCAAGTATCTGACATAACATAATTCTGAACATAAAGCATAAGCATAATCTTGGCGTAAGTCATAACCATATGAGCAACTAACATAGCATGATTCATAACATAAACATAAATCTACAACATACCTAGCATAGCATAATTCTTAACATACATGAGCATGAAACAAACTTATCATGGCACCTTTCTTAGCCTACATGAACATGAAACATACTTATCATGGCATATTTATTAGCATACATGAACATGGAACCTACTTTTGCATGGCATAATTCTTAGCATACATGAACATGGGACCTACTTATTCATGGCATAATTCTTAGCATACATGGGCATAGTCTTAACATAACATAAGCATAAAATACACTTACCCTGGCGTGATGCATGACATGAATGAATGCATGAGTAAAATACATTTACTACATAAGGATGCTTAGTTTTGAAATCATACTTTTAAATGCTTAACATAAACATAACATCATTGGGGTCCCCGGCTTGTACCACATACATACATCATAAGCGCGCACCCCTAAGTAAATACGAGGTAGCGAGCCCCGACCTACTAGGGTAGGAACAGCATAGTCGGTAGTTCCAAAAACCGGGGCGTTCTTAAGGTGCCCATCCCTATTGGACAGCTTCGGTAGTCCCAGAACCGTGGACAGCTTCGGTAGTCCAGAACCGGGGCGTTCTTAAGGTGCACATCCCTTGGACCCTTACTTCGGTCCGGTACAAGCCCATTCATAAAAATAAAATATTATGCATGCTTCATCATTCATACTTATTTCATAACATCGTTATGCCTTCATCATTCATACTTATCATTCATACTTAAGGCATAACCATCATCTTCATTCATACTTATCATTCTTTGTTCATAAAATAGAATGTACATGCATAATCATGTTTCTAGTCATAAACATTATCTTGGTTCATAAAGCTTACATGATCATGATACATAAATAAACACGCACTTCATACATGATACATTTCATCTAGCATACATAATCTTAGTATTCGTCATAAAGCATGGATGGTAAGCTACATATAACATGGCACATACTACTAGGGTTCATGGCATTCATCATAAAACCATAAGTCTATTATAAGCATTTATCAACATACATGCATTATTTTTATTTATCATGGCCTACTCCTACATCAATTACATATGTTCATGGTATATGATCTAAATATTCATGAGTAAAGCATAACATAAAATCTAACATACAAGGTCATGTTATATAATAGATAAACTAAGATTTTAGTAACATCAAATCTTTACATCATGCTTAACTATGTACTAGCATCATGGTAACTTATAAACATGCATTCTTGAGACCTTAACCCAAACCAAACCCTAGGGTGGGGTCTTGGCCGAAACTCTAAGGGGACATGGTTCCATAGGAAATGTGCCTAGGTCATGATTAACATCTCATACCTTACATATCATGCCATGGAAAATCATTTGGACCCTTGATTGGACTTAATCCTAAGTCCTAGGCCTAATCCATGAGTTGGCCGAAACCCTATAAGGGTAACAAGCCCGTAGGAAAATTCATGTAAACAACCATTATTACCCATAAGACATCATAGGAAACACACTAATCATGCTTGGAAAGGTTGGAGTTTACCCTAGCCCCTTCACCTTGATGTGGCCGAAACCCTAGAGGGTTGTTAGGATGATACAAAACTCTCAAAATCATGCTTTTATACTTCACCTATCATGGGTAAACATTTGAAAATATAAAGGAAGTCTTTAACATGATTTCTAGCCCAAAGCATGGCTTAGCCGAAACCTTCATGAGCCCTAACCATGGATTTTTTTTCAACGTATCATGCCAATAAGAACTTAGATCATGACAAATAACTTGGAAGCTATCATACCACAGGTGAGGGGGTCTTACCTTCCCTTATCTTGGATCTAGTCCTTGAATAGAAAAAATAGAAAGAACCTTCTTGACTCTAATCCTCTTCTTAGCCCTTGTAGTCTAGTAGATAACCCTTAGATCTTGGAGATGAAGCCTTCTTGTGAAACTTTTCCAAAGGAAAATGGGGCTTGTGGGTTTCGGCTAGGAGAGGGAAGAAGAAGGAGAGAAGGCTTCGTGGATGAGAAGAAGAGAAATCTTAATTGGTAAGTTACTACTCCTCTCCTTTATTCACCATGAAGTGGGCAAGTGAAGAGTCATAGTGTCTCTTCCCTTGGTGACTCTTCATTTTCCCTAAGCCTTAACCAAAATCCACTTCATTCTCTACTAGCACTCCCTTGCTAGGTGAATTGGTTAGTACATGCATGGTGGTACCATAGGTCCAAGGTTCAATCCTTGGTGCATGCACTTTATTTTTCTATTTTATTTTATTTTATTTTTATTTTATTTTCAAAAATTTCCTAAAAATTCACCCATGATCATACTAATATTCCTAATTAAAACCTATTTATATTTATATTAAATTTCACCTAAAATCCACTAATAACCATGGTCTTGGAAAAGCTCATTAGTACTTAGCTTCTCAATTTAAATAAGAAAATTATGGATAATTAGGCTAAAGTTCGTACTAATATCTCTAAATTTCTTCAAAACTATTCAGACACGATCAATATTTTAAATAAAATATTGAGAAGATTTTCCGGATCGTTACAGCCAAAGGAGCAGTCGACTGGTGTCGGGCTGGACAACTCGTGGAATTGTTCTTTACTCTTATTTAAAGGGGACTTTTTGGCACAAGGAAGGTACGGTTTTTTACTGTACCAAAGTGCTGTTAGTGCCCCAAGTGATCAGTTCTTCCTCTAGCTTTATTTTCCATCTTGTAAAGAGAAAGAAGACAACCTTGTAAAGGTTTTCTCCACCTTGAATGAGGCTTTTAATAGTGGAGGTGGTGTACTCGTATGGATCCTTGGATTAGTCACCTTTCGGGGTGGATACCAAGTAAATTCCTCTTGTTAGCATTGAATCTCTTATTTTCATTATATTTTTATATTGTGTTAACCCTCTTGTAGAGAGAATTCGAGAAAAGTGCTATTCACCCCCCCCCTCTAGCAACGTCAACGATCTTATACTCTTGACATTAACCCACGTAGTGAGGAATATTTGATCAGTTCTCCCCTACATTCTCCTCCACGCTCTCCCACCGCTGACTGACCTATTGCTCCTCCCCCTCCTCCATCTTGACCATAATAGGACACTGTGTTGTCCAGGTCTAGGGGGAGTGGGTATGTACATATGTACATAGTCGATTTCAGTTAGTTTAAGTTTCAGTTAGTTTGGCTTTTCTAGTTTTAGTTTGGCTTTTCTAAGAGTTAGTTGGATGCATATCATTGCTGCTTGTCTTATTCTTGGGTAGGTACTTCCTCATTTCATTTCTTCATTTATATTATCATTTGTTTCAGCTAGTATGTCAAGTGAATGATTGTTCTATCTTCATTAGCATAAACTGAGCATTACATTATTGAGATATTTGTGTTTAGCCTAGTTTTACGATTTCTCTTCACTTTACCTATTTTGAAAAGTTGATAAACTAATAAATAGTCATGATTCATAGAACTTGCTAATACCTATACCCCATGGTGATCTTTCAAACTATATTTTGGTTACTGGATGTAACTCGGATGATTAAAGCTCACTCGAAAAAATCGAATCCCATATTTGCTTGTACAATTAGAGCTAGAAATTGAGTTAGTGCTACACTTTTGAAGCACTAAAAAAATTGTTGAATTCAATAAGGGATTAAAAAAATAATTTCGTGAGTGGAAACTAGCAATTTGTCCCTTTGAGACCGAGTTAGGTTACTGGAGAAATGAATGTTAGTCTTCCCTTGATCTGAGCATGCCTTTAAGACCACGGGCAGTTTGAAAGAAAGGAACCAAGTGTGTAGCAAGTAAGTGTCTATCGCTAGGACTACAACGAAACCAGTTAGATGATGACTTAAATAAGCATTAGGGTTGACACTTGATAAAATATGGTTACTCATTGCATTGAGCACAGAAAACTTTTACTTAGGCTATCCTCAAATTAATTTTGATACCATACTAATCAATGAAATTGTTTGATAGAGGTAAGTTATATCACTAGGGATTATGATGCGGAACAACTAATACATAAGTATGTGTAGAATATTTGCTTAAGGACAACCAAAAGTTTAAGTCTAGGGGTGTGATGAGCATAGATTTGATACATTTTTATCCTTATTTTCATGTTCATTCACTTGCTTTTATCGATTCACATTTACGTTGTTATGCCCCTTTCTTAGCTTTTATCAGCATATTTCCTATTCCTAGTTTGGAAATCTATTTTTCTCCTATTTTCACTTTCAAGGGCGTTTTAGAGTAAGAACAGACAAGAAGGAGGAGCGAGAGGGAGCAAGAAGACAAACAAGACCGGTCGTGCCCCCTGGCATGGCACCTGCACCCTCTCAGCTGAGGTCGGGCCCCATGGTATAGCCGTGCAAGTCATTGGGAAGAGTCGTGCCCTATGGTACGGCTCGTGCCTCCCATTTCAGCCCTGGTCGTGCCACCCGACATGGCCATGCCTTAGCCGTGTGTCCAACTCAAGTCCTAGTCATGCCATCTAGGCACGGGTAGGCTCATGCTGTGCTCCCCTCATCGAGAGTGACACAGTTAGGTCGTGCCACCTAACATGGCCAGGTCGTGCCACCCAACACAGCCATTCCTTAGTGGTGAAGCCCTAGCCGTGTGTGGCATGGCTGAGTTGTGCCACCCCACACGGCCTGTGCCATGGGGTTGTGTTGGTGGTCACAGATTGGAGTATAAAAGGGGATCTCCTCACCTTTGCTTGGGGGGAAGTTTCTCCTTTGTGGGAAATTATCTCTATGCTCTCCCCCATCATTCCGGCTATCTCTGGTGACTCCACGACGTCTCCAACGCTCCCCCATCTCTGTCAAGGTTTGGATTGGATCCGAAGACTCGACATCAAGATCAAATAATCTTCTCCCTCACTTTCTCTAGATTTGCATGAGAAGATTCCTACTTTGAGTCTTTGTGTTTCTTTTCATGTCTTGTGAGTAAATCTGCATATGTTCTAGGGTTAGAAAGTAGATGTGATGTGTATTTGATGTAAACTCCATGGTTTGTGTAATGCCCTAGCATTATGACATGGTTTGGAACATATCTTGTCTGATTTAATGTTTCAATGAATATTTTACTCTTATTTGCTATATGAGTTTATGCTTATTGTTTTGTTGATTGAATAGATTATGGGGATAAATGCCCCCGGGGAGCCCTCCATGACATAGGTATTTCAACCAGACAATCTTGAGTACTCCCTTGTCTTGGACAGATCAAACTCTAACTCAATGGGTCTCCCTTAATCCCGTGTTAGGAAATGACATATGTAACTTAGGATCATATAATCGAGGACCCTAGTGGCAAAGAAAACCCTTTAACCGGACATCCTCAGTTACCTTGTCTATCTAATGACACTGGATAGTCAATAGGGGAGGCATTCCGGTATGAAGTTATAACCACACCGGTGATCTAGTTGGACTACCTATGCTCCCAAACCATAGAGACCAAGATATCATCAACCCATGGAACATCAAAGACTATTACATGGAAACTTATATCCTAGGACATTCCCCTTTCATAGCTTTTTCTCCTCAAGAGTCTAGATTTCCTCTCTTATCTTCTCTACTCTCTCTCTCCCTCTAAATCAAATTTCTATGTGATCTTCACTCCCTTTCCGATTCGTTTAGCTAGCTCACGTTTGCGAACTCCTTAGTGGTTGCCAACCTCAACCCCTGTGGATACGATATCATTTTATTACTTGACGATATTTCATGCACTTACGAACACGACATCAAGTTTGTGGGGGGGGGGGGGGGGGGGGGGGGGGGGGGGGGGGGGGGGCATAGCTTGGTTGCTAAGGCATCCCCCCCCCCCCGGCGCCTTTTGGCGATGGGCATGAGGCCTACACCTCTCAGTGAGGGCACACGGGCTGGCACAGAGTCGTGTCGTCGATGCCCCAACACATGGTCGTGCCAAATTGCACGGCCTAGCCATGTGCCTCTCATTGAGGGGTGCACGACCCATGCCTTCCCATATGGCCCGGCCATGTGGGAACTTGTGATTTTGGCCAGGCCGTGTGGGAACATGTGATTTCGACCTTCTCCATCTCCATCCTACACAAAGATGAAAACTAGTGTAAAAACTCTCTAGAAACAAACTAAAAACAAAGACACATGAAAAAACTATATACAATCTTGGGTTGCCTCCCAAAAAGCGCTCGTTTAAGGTCATGAGTTCAACTCCTGGCTCTCAGTTTAGAGATGGGGGTTCTGATAGGTTTAGCTCTTTGTTCCCTTCGTCAGTTGTCTCCATGAAATATCTTTTTAATCTTTGCCCATTCACCTTGAATGTTCCTTACTCCTTACTCCATATGTCTACCGCTCCATAGGGATATACCTTTTGAATTCTATACGACCCCATCCATCGTGACTTTAACTTCCCAGGGAAGAGTTTTAATCTTGAGTTGAACAGCAATACCAACTCGCCCTCTTGAAGTTCCCTTCAGATGATATGTTTATTGTGTCATTCTTTGTTCTCTCCTTATATGACTTGGCATGCTCATACGCATCCATCCTGAGTTCAGCAAGTTCATTAAGTTGAAATTTTCTTTTCTCCCTGACCATCTTTAGATCAAAATTCAATCTTTGAATTGCCAATAGGCATTATGCTCCAACTCTACTAGTAAGTGACGGGGTTTCCCATATATCAGCCGGAAGGGTTTCATCCCAATAGGTATTTTGTACGCAGTTCGGTATGCCCATAGGGCGTCATCCAATTTAAGTGATCAGTCTTTCCTTGATGATGACACCATCTTCTCCAAAATCCCTTTAATCTCCCTCTTCAAAATTTTCGCTTGTCCACTTGTTTGGGGGTGGTACGGGGTAGCTATTTCGTGTCTCACCCCATACTTTTTAAGAAGGGTCTCAAATTACTTTTCAATGAAGTGCGATCCTCCATCACTAATAATAGCTCAAGAGACTTTGAAATGGGGAAAGATTACCTTCTTGAATAATTGGATCATCGTCTTAGCATCGCAAGACGGTGAAGCAATGGCTTCTACCCATTTGGAGACATAGTCCACCGCCACCAAAATATAGTTATTGCCGTAGGAGGATGGGAATGGCCCCATGAAGTCAACACCCCATAGTTGAATACTTCAACTTCAAGAATATAATTCTGGGGCATCTTATGCCGCCTGGTGATGTTTTCCATCTTTTGGCAATGGTCATAGGACTATACGATCTCAAGCGTCCTTGAATATGTGAGACCAATAGAACCTGACCTCTAAAATCTTTGTTGCTATCTTCATACTTCTCAGGTGACCTCCATATGATGACGAGTGACACTAATATAATATCTCTCTCTGCTCATCTTCGGGTACACATCTTCGAAAGAGAGTATCTCCACATTTCTTGTACAATAGGGATTCATCCCATATAAAGTACTTGGTGTCTACGAGAAACTTTTTCTTCTACAGTGCACTGAGGTTTGTTGGAGTAATCCCTCCAGCGAGGTAATTTACAATATCAGCATACCATGACACATTTGTATAAGAGATAGACATCAAGTATTCATCCGATAGAGAGTTATTGATTGGTGGGTCATTCTGCACTTCCTTTGTTGCCTCTGGGGGCATTCTGGACAAGTGGTCTGCTACAACATTTTCTACCCCTTTTTATCCATGATTTCCAAGTCAAATTCCTGTAGAGCAAAATCTATCTTATGAGTCATGGCTTAACATCCTTCTTGTTTAGTAGGTATCAAATAGACGCATGATCTGTGTACGCTATCACTTTTAACCCAACTAAATATGATCTAAACTTAACTAAGGTGAAGACTACTATTGGCAATTCCTTCTCTGTAATGGCAGAGTTGACCTATGCATCATCCAAAATTTTGCTAGCGTAGTGGATCGCATGCAGCTTTTTGTCCTTTCTTTGTCCTAGCACCACTCACATAGCAAAGTCACTAGCATTGTACACTATTTCAAATGGAAGTCACCAATCCGATGGTTGAATTATTGGAGTTGTTACTAGGGCCCTCTTAATCCTCTGAATGGACTCTTCACATTGCTGATCAAAACAAAACTCTACGTTTTTAAGGAGCAAGTTGGTTAGGGGCTTGGATATCTTCGAAAAATCCTTTATAAATTGATGATAGAATCTCGTGTGCCCTTCTAACCCCTTTGACATTGACCGGTGGAGGTAGCTTCTCAATCACCTCTATCTTTGCTTGGTCGACCTCAATCCCATTCTCGGATATCTTATGCCCTAGGATAATGCCCTCTTTGACCATGAAGTGGCATTTTTTTCCAATTCAAGACCATGTTCACCTCCTCGCATCTTTGTAATACACTTGAAAGATTGTGCAAGTAGGAATCAAAATCTATCTCATAAACAGAGAAATCGTCCATAAATACTTCCATAATTTCTTCAATCATGTCTAAGAAACTAGATATCATGTAGCGCTAAAAAGTTATCAGTGCATTACAAGGCCCGAAAGGTATCCGTCGAAAAGTAAAGGTCCCATAGGGGCAAGTGAAGTTGGTCTTCTCTTGATCGTGAGGATGCATGGGGATCTGTAGGAATCCAAAGTATTTGTCCAAATAACAGAAGTAAGAGTGCTTGGCAAGCCTCTTAAGCATCTAATCTATGAAAGAAGTGGGAAATGATCTTTCCTTATTTCCATGTCATCTTTCGATAATCGATGCACATTTGTCATCCAATAACTGTCCTAGTGGGAACAATCGTCATCTCTTCTTTCTTTGGGACTACATGCATCGGGCTCACCCAAGGGCTATCAGATATGGGATATATAATCCTTATTTCAAGGAGTTTTAGGATATCTTTCTTGACTACTTCCTTTATGTTGGAATTCAGTTTTCTTTTGTGTTTTACTGAGCACTTGTGATCATCTTCAAGTAGGATTCTATGCATACATATCGAAAGACTGATTCCCTTAATATCCTCAATGGTATATCCCACTACCTTCCTGTGCATGCTTAGCACTTTCAATAATTTTTTTGGTCTCATCTTCATTCAGACTCGCATTTGCTATCATCGACAGGGTGGAATTGGGCCCCAAAAATTCATATCTCAAATTTGAAGGAAGTGGCTTTAACTGTACTAGTGGTGTCAGAATCTTGGGCACACTAACACTCGGTTCTATTGCCATGTCTTATTCATAATCTGAGATTGATGCGCACCTTCCATCTCTTGTCTATCATCATTTAATATGGGGTAATGGCTGTCCAACCCCTTTGGAAGGGCCCTATCTCCTCAGGCGCAAACAATCCCTTTAGCCTTTGCTTCAACAATCCATCGCACCAAAGGGTATATGTTCCATCATATTACCCTCCAATATTGGATCTTTGACTTTCTCATTCGCCTTACTTTGCAATCCAAAAGCTCTAAATGGGGGTGTCTTCAGGCATTCATTCGACCATCCATTTAGATTACTGACCACTAGGTCGATCAAATCACAAGCTTCGTCAAGGGACTTGTTCAGTAAGGATCCTCCTACGGTGAGATCTAGTTTGGACTTATTGGTGAAGGATAACCTAATATAAAAGACATAGATAAGCAACCACTCTTCTAACCCATGATGGGGACATTGTCAAATCAGGGTTACATATCTGTCCCATGCTTGACATAGCAATTCTTCCCTTTTCTATTCAAATCCTAATATCTGACTCCTTATAGTAGGGGTTTTACTTAGAGAACAGTACTTGCTCAGAAACTTCTGCTTTATATCTTCCCAAGTTTTGATACTTCGAGGGCGCAAGATATATAACCACACTTTAGCTGAGTCCCTTAGGCTGAAAGGAAAGCCAAAAGCTAGAAGAACTCAATGTGAAGACTATGAAGTGGAAATATCCTAGGGTTGAGGTTTCCTTTGTTGGATAGCTTGGCGGGTTTCCTAAGCGAATATCTGGTCGTCCATGAGAGACCTCTCCATGTCCATAGATTAAAAATTTAATCCGAATGGAGACCTATCTCCTAAACGACTGTCTCGTTGTCGTACTAATTGATTCGAGTTACAACTTAGCCAAACTTATTGTTCAAGCCTTGTAACTCGCCTAACCAATAAGTTGCGGAAAAGACGACAAGCGGATCGTCGATTTTTGTATTTATTATCGGGGTTCAAGATAATTAATCATGACAATTAATTAATAAAATAATAACAAGATTAATTATCAACACCACATAAAATGATAGAAAGAACTAAGGAGCCATGAGAGAAAATATACCTCTCGTTACCTTACGATCTTCTATTGTATGACCCTCCCCTCTTGGACGTCGTGTGAGCGACGATCTATCAAGAACCAAAGTCACCAAACAAAAGTCTAGCACCACCTCTTTTCTTCCTTCTTGAACCAACCAACTAAGGGATGCCCTAGTTGCCGCCGACCACAAGGAAGTGGTTCTTCTCCTTCTCCTTCCTTGCAAAAGCCTTCTCCTCCTCCTACAGCTACTGCCGACCCAAGGAGAAGGTAAGGAGAGGGATCTTTCTCCTCCAACTGCTGCCGACCACCTTCCTTGAAGGTGGGCAGCGCCGGAACCCTAGGGTGCCAAGGAGCCACCGCCGGCCTCTTTCTCTCCCACCTAAGCTGCGTCCGGCCAAGAGGAAGAAGAGGGAGTCTTCTTCCTTCCTTGTGCCATGCCTCAAGTGGAGAGAACAAAGAGAGAAGAGAAGAGAAAGAATCTTCTCTTCTTCCACACCGCCGACCTCCCTACTCCTAGGGAAGAGAAGGAGAGAAGGAGAGAGAGAGAGGGAGGGAGAGGAAAATAAGAAGCTTAGGTTTTTGTTTCATGATGGCTTCATGGGGTATTTATAGGGCTACAATAAGGACCATGAGGAGGAGTTGGGTTTTGGCCTGCTAATGGATCCAAACCTGATCCATTAATGAAGAACCATTCCACTAAAGGCTCTTCATTGAACTACCTCACCAACCCCCATATTTATATATGGGCTCCACCTATTATGAGTCCAATTTCTCCCCGTGTTTAAGATATCGAATGTCCGTTGATTAATTTAAATTACTGACAATTTTAATTAATTAACCTCTAACTTCTTGATTAGTACCACTCATCCTTATCATTATGTTGGACCAAGTCCACCTGCAGGATTTAACATGATGAACCTTATGAGCTCATCAAAGGGGCATCATCATCCCGACTCACCAGGACACGGATTCTGTCTATAATCAACGGCACACCATGTAAATAATATTATTTCCTAATTTACCGGGCCTATCGATTTAGCAGAATAAATCTCGCCCATTGGTAAATCAATGAAATAAATACTAAGTACATATGCCTGTTATTATATCGGGATTCAGAGCATGTATTCCATAATAAACTGAGGTCTGATCCAATTATAAAGTCAGTTTAAATTGGATCACCTCTATTTTGGTCCTGTTCAATGCACATAAAGTGCACTAGTGTAATTCATTGGTCAAGATAAACTAATACCAAATTACACTACAACTATCCCGATGGTTTATCCAAATTCATCTCGGTTGTGAGTCTCTACTTATACTATGCAAGGAATTGATAACATGATCTTCTGTGTGACACCACACACCATGTTATCTACAATGCAATGTATGAGACAGAAATGCATATACTAATATAAATTTGCAAACAGTGATGTTGTGATTCTCTTTCAAAATGTAGATGTCATACAGAAAGCGAGGCTTTTAGTATACATCCTAACATCCTTGTGATGGTCCTTGATATTCTATGGTTGCCAATGTTTTAATCTCTATGATTTAGCTTAGTAGGAAGCCTAACTAGATTACTAGTGTGACCTCGCGAATGTCATATCGGAGTGTCTTCCCTATTAGTTATCTGATACAATTAGATAGGCAAGATAACCTAGAATATCGGGTTAAAGGATGACCCTTGTCACGTAGGCCCGGTCATACAATTCTAAATTATACAAGTCATCTACTAGTATGGGATTAGGGAAAACTCATTAAGAGTAGCAGGGCTAGGTTCATCCTTGTGTGAAGATGACCTCAAAATCAAAGGAACGCTCAAGGTTGTCCGGTTAAAAGGATTACCCTTGTCACATAGGGCTCCCCGAGCATACAACCTTGTGCATATCTTCTAGATGGAGGTCACTTCACATATCCATTCAATCAAACACAGTAAATCGTTCATACACTAAGAGATCTACACATAAAACATTCATTGAAGCATTTAATAAAAAACCATGCTAAATCATATCATCAATACAAGGGCAAAAGCAATTCTTAGAGTTTTATATAAATTAAATCACCAATACTCCTAAAACCCTAAAACATGAGAACCTACCCTCTAGACATGAGAAGAACACAAAGACTCAAGAAGAGAAAGTACTTAATCATCCCAATCAACAAAACAAAGAGGAGAAGAAAGAAATGTTTATCCTTCTGTGGTGGAGAGTCTTCGGAACCAACCCAAGCCTTCAGGAGGTGTGGAGAGCATTGGAGATCGTCCTAGGGCTATCAATAGTCGTCGTAAAGAAGGTAGATGCTAGGATAATCCTCCCCGAAGGGAAAACCCTCCTTCCCAAGAAAAGGTGAGGATTCCTCTTTTTATATTCAGGCCACACTACCCCTTGGCTAGGGCATGGGGGGCGTGCTGGGTGGTACTGCCCCTTCGTGCCTACCTCGACTGGGTGGCACGAGGTTGTGCCGAATGGCATGGCCTTGCCATGCCATCCACACAGAAGAGACACGAGGTCGTGTCACACCGTGTGAGGGGCATGGGGCCATGTGAGCCCACACAACCCCCCCCCCCCCTGGCTTCAGATTTAATCGCCTCTAACTCTATCCAGCTTCAGTTTCGGTGATCGTCTTACTCCATTTCTCATCCATTTTGCTCCAAATCGGTCCTTAACAATGAAAACAAGAGAAGAACATATCTCCAAACTAGGGGAAGAAAATATGCTAATAAAAAGCTATGTAGGGATATAACTATGCAAATTAAAATCAATAGAAACAAATGAATGAGCATTAAAACAAGGATAAAAATACATCTAATTTATGCTCATCAGCAAGCACTAGTGAATTTGCAAAGCAAATTATCTAGACTATCAAAAGTTAAACGTGATCGTAAACTAGGACAAGTGAGGACTAGAGAAAAAGAGGAAGTGAAGTGAGAGAGTTGTGTGAGAAAATCTGCTTTGGGAAGGTAGTCCTAGGATTTTGGTTTCATTATGATGACAATCGATGTAATATGAATAGGTAATTCTTGTTCCTCTATGTTCGTGCCTAGTAGAAAGTCTACCTAAACACCGACGTTACTTCTAGGGATGGCAATTGCACCCGAATCCGACGGAGAATCCGACATCCGACCGAATAGGAGGATATAGGACACCAAAAATACCGACCGAATACCGATAAAAAAAAAAATATACATTAAAGATTTTAAAACTACTAATAATATATTAATGTTAGAAATAGATTATATATTTTATCTATTTTAAATTATAGATATATGTTTTTTAACTTTAATGTTAATTTAATATACTTTTGTTCAATGATATAGTTGGATAGAAAGAAAAAATTATTAGTATACAAGATATCGATCTTTAATGGTATGGTATACCGATGGATATCGATACCGATGGTATGGGTACGGAGGATAAAATCGACCGAACCGATCATTGCATCCTAGTTACTTCGCGATGGTTACATCAGAGTATCTACCTATTGACATCCAATATCATTAGATAGACAGGGTAACATAAAGTCGGCATAAAGGGCATCCTTTGTCACTAAGGGTCCCTCGGTCATACAATCTAAATTCTACAAATCATCTTCTAACACAGAATTGGAAAAAATCCATTAAGTACAAATTAAGAGCTTCCTTGTAAGGAATCAACCTCCAAGTTCAACGCGATGCTTACGATTGTCCGATTAAAAAACTACCCTCATCACTAGGGGTCCCCAGTCATACAATCGTGAACATATCCTCTACATGGAGATCATTTGATACATCCATTTAATCAAATAAGCACACAATCTATATAGACATTAATCGTATAAGAACTAGGGATAAACATATCATTGAAACAACAAACAAGCATATCCATAGAGTTTACATCCAAAATACAAGTACTTCCTACATCCTAGAACTAGGAAAATCTACTCCATAAATAAAGAAAGAAGAATCAAAGACATGAAAAGAAGTATTCTATAATCCAAAAAAAGAGGAAAGAAATGCTTAGCCGAATGAAATACAGAGTCTTCAAGAATCAATCCTTTGCCTCATGGATGAATGACGGAAATAGCATCGGATCGTGGTCGGACATGAAGGTGGAGTCAACAAATGGAGTCTCCCAAGAGAGAAACTTCCTCCTCAAAAAAGAGGGGAAACAACTTCCGTCAAAACAATTACTCACAAAATAGATAGCTACATAGAAATGTTACAATATGCGGGCATTCAGAACAAAAAGTTAACACAGCCTTCCAAGTACGCATAAGAGTGATGCTTCAAAACAAGACGACTAACTGCATGCTCTGCAGCATCCCAACTTCCTTCACAGGAAGCTGAATTTCATGATTAGAACAGCAACCCCAAACGGGGGACGGAGAAAGGCTTTCTTTGCCATGTCTGCCTGTCAGAGCTAACAAAAACGATTGTCTGGAAACCAGAGAGGGACTCCATAGTGTGTCAATACTGTGATCGAAATAATTGTTTCACAAGTTTAGAATGTCAGTCAGTCTGTCTGTTAATGGCAGAAGGTCAACCTCTTGAGTAAATACAAGACGCCACGAGGCCAACCGCCGAGAAATTAAAAATATGAATTAAACTGAGGACACTACCTAAAATGTTGATCGAACAACTGTTTCTAAATTGAAATGGACACGCTATACAACATGATGGAAGGACCACGAAAACATTCAAGGGCCATCGTCCATGTTATGATCATTATCATGGTCGCCATCGTAATATTCATCATCTCGCTGAATTTGCTTATCCTGTGCATGCTCTGCATTCAAATTCAAAGTAATGTCAGTTTAATAAGCAAGTAATTGTCAGGGAACTTTGACAAGCAAAGTGTATTCATGTAGTGTAAAAGATGACATTTCACATCAAAAACTATTTGGACTAAAGAAAATCACTTAGGCGAAGTAGGATGTACTTGAGGGGGGCATGTATTTAACAGACAACAAAACCTTTAAGATGCAAAAGACCTCTTCCTTGGTAGAATAACAATAATAGTTAAAACTAGAGCAATTTCAGCATTACCCAGTGATGATTAATATAAATTTAGACTAATGAGGAGAAAGAGTGCATGTAAATAATAACATTAGTAGAATAAGAAAAATTTGTAGCTTAGCTAGATCAATGAATGGATAAGAGAACAAAACACCGACATCATTGATGTGGCATTGCAAACGTCAATCCTATTCTAGCAGCACTTACGGTTTACCCTTTCATCAGGATTTTGCTCATCCTCATCAATATCAGGGATATAAAAATCTGGGGGAATCTGCAAAATGAATTGTATTCATGAATATTTCTGCTCAATCAGATTTCAAAGGATTAAATATATGAATAAAGCCTCCAGATTGATCGAGTAAAAATTCACTTAGTTAATTGAAATTTGGCAAACAAAATTATCAATTGAAATTAACTCATCGTCTTTTTTAAAAATATATATATAATTAAATGAACATTCGATTCCTACTTTAAAAAATTTCTCCCAATATTTTTCAACCATTCAAAATTTTTAGCCAAAATACTTGATTCAAAGAAATTAAGCTGTTTGATGAAACAGCAAGTGGCAATTTGGTCCAGAAAATAAGAGCCCTATTTGGATATTTTTGAACATAGGGACCAGATTTAGGCGAAACCCAATGTTAAGAGCCCTATTTGGATAATTACTCATTAATTGTTTAGGAAAAAGCTAATGACTAGTCACTGTTTGCATTCTTATTTACTAGGGTGATACACTTCACAGAAAAAAGACAAAATGAAATGTGTGAACTTGTGAAGACACAGGCCTTAAGAATTCATAGGGTGTGAAAGATTTGATGATATTGTGGGAAAATTAATGAATATCTTCTTAAAAGAATAGCCTACCTCCAGTAAGTATAACTTTCCAAATGTTTGAGGTTCTTCCTAAAGAAAAATGAGATATAGATGGACTTGGCTTTGAAACCACTTGTCATGGGCCTAACACTTAGCGCCCATGTAGCTCCTGTAGTGGGTCCATTCACCTTTGTTTGTTAGGGGCTTAGCTTCTTTAATAAAAGACTCTGCAGTCTAAGTGGTGGCTTAGACTGGACCATCGTTGACACAGCAAAAATTGTTTGGGAAATGGTCTAATGGTTTACAATATTTTACAACAAACAAGCAAAGTGCCAGATGTGGGGCAAGTTCTAACATCCAATTGTAGCACCTCACATTCGATTGTAACACTTTGCTTACTTGTTGTAAATTGTTGTAAGCCATTAGGCCACTTGGCCAAACAATTTTGGTGGGTGCCAATGAGGGTCCAGTCCACTTAGACTAGAAAGACTTTCTTGCAGAATCTTAGGCTGCATTTGGTTTGTCTATTTTCCATTATCATTTTCTGAAAAAATATAATTTTCTGAAAACAGTGTTTGATTTGCATTTTCCACCTCTATTTTCGAAAAAAATATATGATTTTCTGAAAAACTAGAAAATATCTAAAAATTATTTTTCAAAAAATAAAAAAAATATGGCATTTTAGAAAATGAAAATGACTCAAACTAAAAGCAGCCTTGAGTTACTTAGGAAGCGAAGGTTCTCCTTGGCGAACAGACCACTTGCAACAGCAGCCACACAAACACTTGGCATTAAGCCTGTGAAACATTTGGCATAATTAATGGTCCATATGTTTACAAACTGATGGTTATGGTATCATTAACTCAGAGACTAACAATCTCTCATTTAAGATATACATATAGTAATCTATGTTGGTGCAAGGAGCACAAGATAATCTAACCTGTTTTGGGTATTGATAAAGAGTTCAAAGTTAAACTGTGTTGTAATCTAACGAGATTGACTAAGTGTGCAAGTAGCTCAACCAGAAAGTCCTGGTGAAAATTAGGCAAAAGGTAAAAGGCCTAGTGAAAACTAGATAAAGGTAAAAGTCCTAGTGGAAACTAGGCAAAGGGAAAGACCTAATAGGTCTATTGGACCGGATACTGAACAGAAGACTTGGTAGACAGGAAGTCTAAATATATCTGGAGGACCCGATGTCTAGCAGGTCGATGGGTCTGGAGGACCGGACATCGAGTGAAAGCCCTAGGGCTCGGAGAATTGGACGTCGAGCAAGAAGTCCAACCAGGTCTGACCAGACGTTTGGCAAGTCGGGTAACTTCTCCGGAGAAGAGTGAGGACGTGTTCCCTTAAAGGGAATAATAGGCGTCGGTTCGACCTAAGATTTTACTGGAAATCCAAAAGTTTCCCGAGACTGTCAAACTGGTTTTACTTATCCTTATTATTATTATACTTGTTGTGCTAACTCTGTGATGCAGGAAGGTGGCCAAAGTCGGGGATCCAGGCACCCTAAGGTCCGAGAGACCAGATTGATCTAGGCGCCCAGAATGGCCCAAACTCTGCCACGTGTGCAACTGAGATGGCACGTTCTGGTTGGCCACACACGTCAGCTTCCAGGCGCCCGGAAGGGATCCAGACACCTGGGAAGGGATAAAGTCGACGCGGATAGAAGTTTATCGAGGTGCGACCACGTCAACGGTCCTAGTGCCCGGGGTGGTCCAGACGCCTGGAGTTGGATAACCCAGAGACAAAGGTGGATCAAATAAGACTCAGTGGAGGCCAGGCGCTTGGAAAGCCTTATAAAAGAACCTTCAACCAAGAGCTCAAGAAATCAACTCCTACTGTTCTTCTAAGTGCCACACGCTCCAGAAACGTCGTTACAACGCTGAAACGTTGCTACAACAACGACGCTCTTCTTCATCTTCTACTTTTCGTTGTTGGTATAGTTTTCTTTTTGTATTCGTCTTTCCCTACTCAGTTTTAAAAAGGGAAAAGTAAATGTTTTACCTTCCCTTATCTTTTGTAAAAGGCGAATTTTCATCTCCGAGTTTCTATTTAGAGGAAAAGATTATTAGTGGATTGTCCAACGAAAGCGATCAACGATCGGAGGCCTTGGACTATTAGCACGAGCTGTGAACAAAGTAAAAAAAGTGTGTTAGCATTGTTTTATTTTCTTATTTCCGCTGTGTACTTTTCGAAACACATGAAAAAACGATACGTGCTATTAACCCCCCCCCCCCCTTCTAGCACTCTATTCGATCCTACAATTGGTATCAAAGTGGGGGCGCTCTGAATTGGTGCAACACCATAAGAGTTTTTTGGGTTTTTTTAATTTTTCATTTTTAATTTTTCGCCTTCCGTCAGAATTAGTGCAATCACCTTTTCTGACAAATCTTTCATTTTTCTGTAATTACTCAAAATTGGTGCAACATCACTGAGCCATTTTTCGTGTTTCTTATTTCTTTATTCCTGCACTACTAATTCAAGACCAAGTCTTGGCACATTTCTCTCGATTTTATTTGTGCAAGATCTTATCTTCTAAATAGCCAATCAAGAAGGCTACAGTACCGCTCATCCATCCATTTTCTCTGGCGAGAACTTTGGCTACTAGAAGGGTCGAATGTAACCACTTGAAGACCCAGGTGTGTGGATAGTGATCCAAACCGGATTTACTATCCCCGCCGAAGATGGAGAACCCCTCACCTACGATAAATGGGCCGCACCAACGAAAAAAAAGATCAAGGTCGATACTAAGGTGACTCAAAGTCTTCAGTGCGACCTGACCTAAGAAGAGCTGAACCGGATTGGACCCTCCAAAAGCGCCAAGAACCTAGGAGCCAAGCTAATCAAGCTACACGAAAGGACCTCCGACATGTATGTAAGCATGATTTAATTTTAAAATATATATATATATAATATTAAAATGCAAGAATGAGAATCAGCAAGCCAACTGCACGCCCGGATCCAAGATCTGCTCAATAACCTCCATCCAATTGGACAACAAGTTGAGAACCGCGATGTTATAAGGTTTGCTCTCAATGCATTTCCTCATAATACTTTTTGGGCATCTATGATAGATACTTACAAGATTTTTAAGGATCTTTGAATTATTCGATTAAACGAGTTATTTTCTAAATTTGAATTACATTAGCAAACTAATACACACCCGGTCGAGAAAGATATTGCGTTAGTTGTAGGTAAAATCAAGACGAAGGAACCGAAACACAAGTATTCGAACCTGAATCCGAAGATGAATCGGATTCAGAAGATGACGACGAGATCACCGCCGAACTAGTTAATATAGTTCGAAAAATGCTTAAGAAAACGAAGATCCAATCAAATAGTAAGCAATTAAGTCCAAATCGAACCACGAAGCCCAAGTCAAAAGTGACCTGCTACGGGTGCAAAAAGAAAGGACATTACAAGCTGGAGTATCCAAACAAAAAGCAAATAAGGCGTTGAAAGCAATGTGGTCCGAGTCTTTGGATGAATCAAACGAGGAAAACAAGCTCAAGCAAGCTTTCTGGCACTACCAGCGCGAGAAGTGGTCGAGACCGAGTCCGAGTCCAGATCCGAAGCTGAGTGTGAGAAAAGCCATGGATCTGTGTCCATTTCAAATGAGCCAAACAACGAGGTACATTCTCCTCTAATCGAAAATTTGTATGATATGATTCATTATTTGATGCGAAAGTTAGCTAAATCCAATGTCCAGGTCAAGTCACTCCAAAAGGAGGTAAAAGCCCTTAAGGAGGAGACTAACCCAAGTTCTTACAAATCCAAAGTGGAACTTCAAATCAAGTCCAACAACTTGAGGAAGAAAATTCTATTTTGCAAGTTCAAATCAAAGAACATAAAGAATTATTGGAACGGTTCACCTCGGATTCCAAGTATCTTGATATGATACTTGGAAATCAAAGGGTCATGTACAATCGATCCAGACTAGGATACAAAGCTAAGGCCCAATTTAAATTGTGTTGGTCTATTATAAACCAAACGGCTAGAAACCAAGTCCAAGCATAAGTCCCTAAATCAAGTTTGATTAATCAAGTTAGACCAAACTAATATTGAATTCTCAAGGGTCAAAGTTATTACCTAGATAGACCCTATCGAGGTTATGATCCAGGGAGAGCCAATAGAAAGACTATTTTTACTATTAGATAAAGTTGCATGTTTGTTTGATTTCCAGCTTTCATTGCATGCTTACTTTTCTGTTTAATTTAGAATGGTTAGATAAGTACTTAGGCCTAATTGATACTTACTCAACCTAATACCAGGGTCGGACGAGATGATAGTACGTTAGGGAAGCTTGATCTAGATAGTCAGGTAGGGTAAGGCGTACCCTACTTGATCTACTTAGCTAACTGGAACTAATCAAAGCTACCCTGCCGCATCCTATACTAGTTAGACCAGAATTTTTCAAAAAGAAAGTTAAGTGTATAATTTCTTTAAAAGATATTGTCTAGAAATGGTCGTTGCTCCGATACCCAAGAAAGTCTTTGTGTCTCACGACTGAAAGCTAATTTTTGAAATATGCACCTAATTAACTAATGGTTAAACATGAATCTAACTCACATATCAATCAATCTTTAAAATTCAAATTAAATCTCTAAAATTGACAGCCATATCACAAAATCTATAAGGTTCCATGATTGAATCTAGAAATGGGTGAAATGAACTTAATTAAGAATTAATTTAACCAATCTAATTCACTCAATTAATCAATTAAAATTTAATTAATCTAATTAATTTAACTCATTTAACTAAATTAATCAATTAAAACTTAATTAATCTAAGTTAACAAATCTAATTAATTTAACTCATTTAATTAAATAAATCAATTAAAACTTAATAAATCAAAATTTATTAATCTAATTAATTTAATCAATTAAAACTGAATTAATCGACGTTGACTAATCTAATTAATTTAGCACACTTAATTAATCTTAATTAATTGAAATTTAAATAATTTAATTCATTTGATTAAACCTTAATTAAATAAACTTAAATCATCCTTAATTAACTAAAACTTAATTAATTAATCTAACTTAATCCAATACTCTAATTTAACTTAAACATAATTTTAAATAATTATAATTAATTCAACTTTATCCTACAATTAATATAACCTCACTTAATTTAATTGGTTAATAATCAAGCCAACTCTATATGTCACTCACAAAAAGAGTTAAAACTAATTCGATTAATAATGCTCAATCATAATAAATGATTTGTCAAATTTTTATAAAATTTTTTAATAATCTAGTAAGTTGTGTAAGTTAGTAAAAATAGAAATGATTAAAATTAGACTTGAACAAAATATGAATAATATGTATAGAAAACTCATGATTAATTATGTATGCTTGGACTCTAAGGACCGTTAACTTGCTTGAATCAATTGCTTAATTATAAGCATTCATTGTTTTTAAAAACATTCTTTAATTTCTCGTGTCTTTTGAATATGTTTTTAAGAACAATTAACCTTCCAAAAATTTGGAATATGCCATCTAAGAGTTAAAAATATTTTTAGAAAATTTTTCTTTAACTTAAAATATTTTGAAAAGCTATTGTCAAATTTCAAAATATTTTGAAAATTATTTAGAAAAGCTATTTTTCAATTTTAAAATATTTTAAAACCCTTGAAATTATTTTCTAAATATTTAACAACTCTTAAGTAATGTTTTTACCCGCTTCTTCAAAATTATTTCCACACATTTACACCCTGTTTGGAAACCATGGAATTCAATTTCATCAAGGAATTGAATTGAATTTCATGATTTGGAAGCAACTTAAGTTAAGGAATTGAATTCTCATGGGAATTGAAATCCGACAAAACTAAAGAATTGAAATCAGACCCAAATATGTGTGATTTGGTGTGGAAATTGAATTCCAACAAATGAAAATACTAAAATAACCTCACATAAATATAATGTTTGATTCCTAACTTATCAATGAAAGGTAAAATAGTAAAAACAATCAAATTCATTTAGTTTTAGACTCATTCCAAACAAAGGAATTGAATTCAATTCCTTTGTTTACCGGCTCATTCCAAACATAAGAATTGAATTCAATTTCCGTTGGAATTCAATTCTCGATGGGATTCAATTCAATTCCATTACTTAAATACTTTCCAAACAGTGTGTTAAGTAATTGTCTTCTAGAAATATTTTTGAAATCACCCTATTACTTTGTGATTTAGGACTCCCTCAAAAGGGGGAGAGTATAAAAGTTAAAAGTTAAAAAGTATTTTTTCAAAAACCTTGAAGACATTAATTTCAGATGAAGATGTTAACTAAAGGGGGGAGCTGTTTTTGATAATTGTATTATATATTTTTTGAATTGTTTTATTTATTAATTGTTTTATCTTTCCTTAATTTTGAACTATGTTGCCATAATCAAAAAGGAGAGATTGTTGGTGCAAGGAGCATCAGTGGACCTGGTTTTAATATTAGCAAACGGTTCAAAGTTAATCTATGTTATGATCTAATGAGGTTGACTAAGTGCGGGCAGCTCAACTAGAAAGTCCTAGCAGAAACTAGGCAAAGGTAAAGGTCCTAGTGGAAATTTGGCAAAGGGAAAGCCCTAATATGTCTGCTAAACCAAATAACAGACAGAAGACTTAGCAAATCGAGTACACCAGGCGGGATGTCTAGACGAGTCTGGAGGATCGAACATCTAGCAGGTCGATGGGTCTGGAGGACCGGAGGAAGCCCTGGGGTCGAAGGATCGGATGCCGAGCAGGAAGTCCAAACAGGTCTAAAGGACCAGATATATAGGAAGTCGGGTAACTTCTCCCAAGAGGAGTAGGTGAGGACGTGTTTCCCTAAAGAAAGCAGTAGGCGTCAGTCCACCTAGGTTTCACTAGAACTTAAAAGTCAAGACTGGACAATCCCAAGACTATGAGACTGATTTTACTTATCCTTATTATACTTGTTGTGCTAACTCTGTTATACAAGAAGGTGGTCAGAGTCGGGAGATTCCCCGAATGCCCGGAGGCAACCAGATGGATCCAAGTGCTTGGAATGACCCGACACGCGTGCAGCTAAGATCATGTTGGCCAACACATATCAGCTTCCAAGCGCCTAGGAAGGGATAAAGTTGACACAAATAGTGGTTTGTCAAGGTGCAGTCATGTCTGCAGTCCAGGAGCCTAAGGGTGGTCCAGGCGCCCAGAGTTGGATAACCAAGTGACGAATGTGGATCGGATAAGTCTCGGTGGAGATGATTGACCACCTAGAAAGCCCTCTAAAAGAACCTTCGACCAGGAGCTCAAGGAATCAACTTTTACTATTCTTTTAAGTGCTCCGCGCTCCATAAACGCCGTTATGACACTGAAACACCGCTCCAACAATGACACTCTTCTTCGTCTTCTACTTTTCGTTGTTGGTATAATTTTCTTTTTGTATTCATCTTTTCGTACTCGATTTTATAACGTGTTACCTTCCCTTATCTTTTGTAAAAGATGAATTTTTGTCACCAAGTTTCTATTCAAAGGAAAAGATTGTTAGTGGATTACCCAACGCAAGCAATCAATGATCGTGGGCCTTCGACTAGCACAGGCTATGAACCAAGTAAAAAAGAGTGTATTAGCATTGTTTTATTTTCATAATACTTTTTGAACCCATGAAAAAGTGATAGCACTATCCCCCCCCCCCCTCCTCATAGCGCTCTATTCGATCCTACAATCAATTATCTTCCTGACTGGAAAGAAATAGAAAATGAAAATAGGGTAAATAAATTCAAAATAATAAATAATAACCTAAACCAAAAGACAGAATTGAGATGGAAAATGTTCTATTCCAAATCTAAAAACCTCAAATAAGTGATTAATGAACTAATCCATGTTGCCCAGAAATTACTACCAATAAGAGATCCTCTAGGGTTGTAAACAAGCCGAGCCGAGCTTTAGGGTATTCAAGCTTGTTAAAATGAATTAAGCCTTTGAAATGATTGTTCAAGCTTGGCTTGGTTTATTTTTTACGAGCTTGAGCTTGGTTCGAACTTGGCTTGAGCTTGGTTCGTTTAGATATTATCGAGCTCTCAATTCAAACTTATTTGATTGTTTAAAACTTACTTGTTTGATTGTTTATTGAGCTTAATAATTCAAACTAGTATGTTCATTTCAAAAGGTTTTTTGTTTATTTATGTTGATAAGAGTTTTATTAATGAACATGGTTCGTGAACATTGTTCACCAACATTGCACATTAACATTGTTCGCGAACATTATACACAACATTAACAAGCTGAACACATATGTTCAAGCTTGTTTATTTAATTGATTTTGTGTGTATTGAACGAATATAAACAAGTTCTCATCAAACACAAACACCAAGTTTGTTCACGAACGTCCAGTTCATTTACAACTCTAAGATCTTCCATGCACTATGTTTGAATAGTCTAACTACAAAGCCAAGTTAACAATCAAAAATCGAAGGATAACTTCAACAAGTATTATATTCATGGTTGATTTGGCAAACAGGTCCCCAACATCAATGAAATTATATCCTTATCCCAACATAGCACTAATAACAGATGCAAAAAGTGGGAATAGCAGGACATTTGAAACCTTATTGGTCCTGTCAGTCTCCATGTTGTCAAATACAGTGTTCCCTTTGATATCTAAGTTTCAATCAATATGCCAAATGGTTTAACACCATATAAGCATACAGAAAATGAGTGTTAAACATCTTTAAATGTGATACATCATACAAACAAAATAAACTAAGACAAGTGGAATTCTTAATTACAATATAAAATTTCTAACACAAGGAAAACAATATGATCATTTAAGTTAAATAGAAGTTAGATAATGGTTATTCCAAAAACCACAAAAATTACACAAGTTGAACTAACCTCTTGCATTTGGACACCAGGAGCATGTTGTATAGACCGCAAACATTCTAGAACTTGAAACCTGATTGTGCCAAGATATGACTTACTATTCAAGTTCTCCTGTCACAAATCATTAAATAAAGAGATAAGTGAATTTTGATGGGACTTCTTTTAGTACAAACTACAGCACCTATATTGTTAAAAATTAATGTGTATATAAACAGTTCTGATCTGTCGTATTTGGTCAAAGGTTTTAACAAAATATTTGAGGTCCAACTAAATGAAATAAAATTTTAATTGTGTACTGCTGGTAAAAAAACAACCTAAGTGAATTGATTAGAATTCACGGCAAGATTATACTAACAGCACCTACCATGTTGCCATTGGGAATTTTCAAAGTGTAGTCTGGCGCAAAATACTTGATATAATCATTATCTGGGATTTCTGCAAGCCAAAAAAAATTATTAGCATGGACAGTTTCTTATTTTGGAAAGTTAGTATCAAGTAAACACTAACTAGCAACAAGTAGATGACATAAAGTTAAAGTGCATGTGCAGTAATGAGCAAAGAAGCGCAAAACAACATGGACGATGTTATATAGATTTCCTTACTACCCAGTTCGCATATAAGATCAACATGTTCACCTGAAGTACAATTTACTTCAAAAATTCTCATGACTTAGATAACCCACAGGTGGAGAATAAAACTAAGACATTAATTTCCAGTTATTTTGTATTATACCATTTGGGAGCTCTGTATCTAGCAAAACACCAGTTTCAACAGTCCAGCAGCGAGCAACATTTTCTTTAGTGTATCCTCCACCACCAGTAACCTTCAGAAGAGACATGCATATGATACCTTAAACAAGTCAGAAATAAACAAGGAGTACAGATCCCTACCAACAGTGGCAGATTGAATTTCTTCACAAATCTTACACATTCTGAATGTCCTGTTAGCAATCACTAAATGAAAAGTCAAAAAATATCAAAGAAACTTTAGAGAACAATACGACAAACTACTTGTCAGGATAATATTTAAAGCTAATTGTTTGTACTTTCCTCCTGAAACAAAACCAGAAATATATTTAATTTTACAAGGTATGAAAAATTTCTTCAAACAATGCAAAAAAGACAACTCAATATGAACACTTATATTGAGACCCTGGAAGCTATGATCATATTTTAGCTCGCATGCCAACAAAGTGTAGATACATTATAAGATAACATGACTAAAACACTAAAAGACGAGATAAACACCTTCAATGGAGAGGTTAAAACAGCCCAAGCGATCACCAGCAAGTGAATCAGCTCCACATTGGAGAACAATAACACCTGGCAGATATGTTTCAACAACCTTGGAAATAATCTACAAGATATAACCATCCAAGAAGCTAGTCCATTAAAGAGGAAGATAAAACTCTGTAGATATAGCCTTCTGTACTTTATTTGCCCGATCATTTCTTACCGTTTTAAAAAGCCGAGTAAAACTAGCATCATCTATTCCATCCTTGAGTGGGACATTAATGGCATAATATTTTCCTTCCTTTTCACCTATATCCTTCATTCAATATATCCATATAATCTCAATATCCTATAAATCATAAATCAGCATAAAATGATCAAGAATCAAACACACAAACATATGCTAAATTAAACCGGAGTGGAGGATAGGAAAAAACTCTATGTAGAGTCAGAATAGTAGTACAATATTTGAAACAGACAATTATATCTTGACTGTTAATGAGCATGACATAAGACTATGGCAATTATAATAGCATAAAACCTATGCCATTTTAAGATGAGTTTTCTTCCTTTCCCCATACTCCAATTCTGATGGATCAAATTGTCTAAATATGAAAAATATGATCGTCTAAACTTAACATCTCAACCTATTTTCATTCATTTTATTATCTAAGGGAGGCTACACTTACCCCACCTAAGTGGCGGCACATATCATCTTTATTTAAACATTTCAAATAAGCATCACAATTTTGTCAACTCTCAGCATTCACAACTCTGATAAAACAATTTTTAAATCCTGAAACATCCATGGTTGCAAGATGATCCTTACTAAATATATCATCACTATAGGCAATGTTTGGGAATGAACAGTTATGGAAAGTTTAAAGCAACTAATTATTCTTAATGGCATAATCATTATACAAAGGTGCAACATAACTGAAAACCAAGCAAATGTCCTTCCACCTAACATCTGAATGAAGACATTTGTCTGATCCACCTGTGATCCCCCCCCCCTCTCTCTCTTTCTTCTACAACATTTATTATCCTTCCAAGTGACTCTAACTATAATAGAGTAAACCAGATTAAACTCAAGTACATATACCATTTTTTGAGAAAGTTATAATGTAAAATATTGTTCCAGGTTGAGAGATGTAAAACTCATATCTCAAGGTGTAACAAATAATAACGCAAAAATAAAAAAAGAAAACAATTACAACAAGATAATGAATGACAATAATGAATGACAACAAACACAAACATAACTGACAAGATTACACCTACTTTACAATGCTTTACAATGAAATCAACAAGAGAAGTGAGAATAATTACTTTAACATCACCGGTTCCAGGAAAGAAGATGTCACCATATTTATGGAAACTGACCGTCATTACCCTGTTTTCAATGTAAATTATTAATGTCTTTTTGTTGTCCACTCTACGCAAGCTATATAAATTACTTTGTGTAACAAAAAAACATTTTATTAGAATATAATTGAAGGAAAGAAATTCTTAATGGCAATGAAGATCCTCTAGCTATTGAATTGACAAGTCAAATAAACATGTTGCCTGTCTGTGAAATAGAAAGCTTCTTCGACGCCGTCGCCATGATGAACATCTATATCAATATAAAGAACTCGAGCATGATATTTAAGAAGCTCCAGGATCCCCAAGACCAAGTCATTAATATAGCAGAAGCCTGATGCAGAAGACTTTTTCGCATGATGTAAACCACCAGCCCAATTTATAGCAATATCACAAAGCTGATGGTTTAGCCTTCTTGCAGCATCTACAATATAGATTAAGCTAGTAAACTGAAATTAAATATACAAATAAGATGAAGAAAATTAATATTACCAATCGTGCCACCAGCATATATTTGACAGAATTCGAAAAGATTTTCAAAGACAGGGCAGTCTTCTCCAAGATTATCTGAAAGGGAAAATATATAAGTAGCAGATTTTCAACATTAATTTGAAAGATTAAACATAGATCAATCGATATAAATAAATAAAATAGTAATTAGTGATTTCATGTGAAGAGATCTATACAGACCTATGATTAGAGAGTGGGGTCCAGTTCATTCAATTGATTGGTCGGCATAGAAAGGAGAAAATTTAGTAGAAAACAAACAATTTTTTGTCGACCATTTTTTAGTTGTGAAGGGGGAGTCACCATTCTCACGTATCATGTACTAACAAACCAAAAAATAAAAAAATAAACTGATAGCCATACAACAAAAAGCTAACCAACTGCAAGTGCCAATTGAACTTTGTAAGATTATACCACTAATAATACCCAAGTATTTAAGTCTTAATTGTGTTTAAAAGAGTTCACTTTGATCTCCCTCTAAAGGCACACTTACAAGTTTAATTAGTCCAACTTGTCTAATTATAAATTTTAATGATCATCAATGATGATGACTATGTTAGTATTGTGAGAGAAGTGTCCTAAGACAATCGCCTTATGAATGTAATCATTTATTTTAATAAATGAATATTCACTATTTGAGTATACATGTTTGTGTATTTGATTGAGATCTTAAACTCATTTACTGAATGTCCGCAATACAATTCACAGCATGAGAGAATTTGTGATGAATTCACAACTAGTGATTATCTCTACATGTGCAATTGTGAAGTATTGAAATTGTCCCTAGTCGATGAATTGATAAATACGGACACTATCAATTCTGTTGAGACTAGCATGGGTTATTCTCTAATCAGCTGATTCTCACTGGCTGGAGACATTGGGATGTCCGGAGATAAACATGAATGCTAGTTAAGGGAACTAGTTCATTGGAGTGACTGGCTGTAAAAGTTCATATGGTAATCTACATATATATATATCAATGAAGTTCTTACTGCAGCTTAAGTGCGATGTTCCTTTGACTTGCGGTGTTCAAGTCATCTTGGTCATGGAGACTTATACTTTGACATCTTAAGCAAGCATCTCTAAGGAGGTGTGGACCCAGGATGGTTGGGTATAAGCCGAAGTGCCCGAAGATGTTTGAACAGCCTACAAAGGATTCACCACTCCTTGCGAGGAGATGTATACCCAAGGCCTATCGTCGGATTGTTACTCGAAGCCTCTGGCCAGAGCATCACATGTTCAGAGTATGAATCTCTCAGAAACATGAGAGTAACTAGAATCCGTAGGACGAGAAAAACATTGCTTGGGTTAGGTGTGACGTAGTCAGCCTAGTGGGGACTGACACACATAGACCGTGTCCTGAACCAAGTGGGTATAAGATGGTGAAGGGAATGGGGCACAATTCATTATAGCTGCTGAAGGGTTTCAGAATAATTTCTGAGGTCAACCGTTGATCTTTCGATTAATTGGGGATCATGATGTACTACTAGGTGTCACTCATGATCGTTCTATAATTGGTTAATTATAGACGGCCAACATAAATCGAAAGTCTATTTAGTCACACGCACTACGAGTAATCCGAGGGATTTAAAACGAGTTGAAAATTGGATTTTCCGATCAAGAGAGATAAGTCGAATCTGAAGTTTTCAGAGACGCATCGGAAGCATAAAATGGCTAAGTCTTTTGAAGACTTATTCGACGAATTAAATGAGTTTAATTCGTATGGTATAGGCGTGGGTTTGGCCGGCCAAAGAGGGTCCCCACCCTCTTTGTTTGGCCGGCCACATTAAAAGGGGAGAACCAAATTGTTTGGTTCAAATTATAAAATAAACCGAGCGTGGTTTGTTTTATAAAATTATGGATAATATATATAAATTTTTATAAACCGAAGTTTGGTTTATTATTTTCATGGAAATTAAAATAAACTTTGAATAGTTTATTTTATTTTATAAAATCAATTATGAATTGATTTTTCCATGATAAGAAAAATTTATATAATAAATTTCTTGTGAAAATTTATTCCATAATAAAGGGGAGACATGGTTGTTTTTATTATAAATTAAATTATGATAAAAACTTGGCATGATGGAATAATTCATAGAAAAATTTATATGATAAATTTCTTATGAAAATTTATTCCATAAAAAGGAGACTTGGCGATTGAGAGGCTACTATATAAAGGAACCAAGGCAAGGCTTGGAAATTAATCTAAGAGATCTAGAAATAAGCCCTCTCTCTCTCTCCTTCTCTCCCTCTCCCTCCTCTAGTGCCGCCGGCCCTAAAAGGAGGACCCCTTTGTTGCCGTGAGCTTCATCCACCAAGCAGCTGCCGAAGAAGAAGAAGAAGCGGGCGCAACTCCTTCCTTCCTCCCGGAATCTTGATTCCGTTCTTCGTTTGGTGGCTAGTCTTCCCATCTCTCTCTTGGTATTCTTGTCGTGCCTTTGGAGAATCTAGTAGTTCTTGTCGGCACGAAACTCGTGGCTTTGCGAAGTCATCCCGAAGAAAACTCGGCGTGGACGCGAATAGAGGCGGAGCTTCCAAGGGACGCTTACGGTTGGATCTCGTCCCTTCCTTCGAGTTACGCGAGGTATTAAGTAAATTACTTTACTTTCTGCAAAATTTTAATATATGATCATGTCTACACAATATAAGGTTGCATGCTTAGATGTGTGGTTAAATAATTTGGGAAATTATTTATGCTAAAACTTCCGCTGCACCTAATAAATTTTAAAATTACGAACCCGCATCCATGTCAACATGCACCCGGTCCCAACAGACTAACCAATATTAATCTATTTTCAATTTATCATCTTTATAAACTACACTTAATTGCTACTCCATATTAGTATATTTTTTCCTTAATCGGGCATCCAACTTAGCACTCCTATCTTTGTTATACTAACTTTTTGTATGTATAAATCGGTTATACCAGTGTCTTCGAAAATTTCCTTTTAGTTAACACTGGTTGCTCGATATTTGAAAAGCTAGATCCCATAAATTCACTTTCTGAAATATCATAATCATCAAGTGCAGTGTAAGATTCTACCAAGCGTCCCGTACAAAGAAGATAAAACATATGCTAGTTCAGGGTGCTATAGTAAATAGATGTTAAGGGATGATGCTAATTACAACATCAACCAAAAAACTGATGCGTCATTTTTAATTCACTAATTTAAAAAAAAAATGTTTGTATGATTGGATAATAATTCAGTATCCATTTTCAGAATTATTCATAGTCACCCTTGCAAAGTTAAATTTGGTTGAAAATTACTCTTGTGTATTATTAACAAGAGAAGGAAAAGGTAGCATTTAAGCATTTGAGAGTGCTAAGCTAAGAGACAGATTTTCATACAATATCCCATGGAAATATCCAGCAAACTTAAACCTAAATATATAGTCCATCAAATTTCTCAAAGAAAGGTTGGTTTAAATTCACAAAAGGTAGAACAATATAGAGCTCAAAATCTACAATAGAAGAACTTCAACAAGTTTTCCGAGAATGGAGGCTGCCAAGGATACATGACATTATGTTGGAAGATCCAAAGCTTGATGTCATAGTTTTTTAAGCTAATAGGTCAGCAATATCAACTTTCAATTACAATATTGTAAAAATGCATAGCTGACCACAATAGTTTGAACAAACATAAGTTAGCGATGATAATAAAGTAAAGAACAAGGAAGTGCCACAATGTTGCAAATTGTCGATGGTTAACATTGACTTGCTAACCACTATCTCCAAAGCTCTTGGCATTAAGAAAGAGATCAATGATTGAACTCGATCTGTTGCTCGAATATCATGTCGATAAAGTTGATTGGCTAATCAGTTATCCTATAAGCTCTGAGTTGTTAGGAGAAGAACCAATTTATATACTTTTATTCTTAATCAACAAACCAAAAAACTACAATTCATGTTACAAAAGTAAAAGGCGTGAAAAAACCAAGACTCTTGCAAGAAATGAGAAACATAAGGTACATCCATTGTGTAGAATAAGCAAACAAACAAATGAACCTCTTCCTGTCCATACATCTAGCTAACTCGTCAGCAAACAAATTTTGTGTGTTAGGACTAATTCGGTGCAAAAATTCCACGTAATCTGTTGAATGAAATTGGGCCAGCTCCACTGGGTATGCCTTGTGTGGTCGCTGCAAAGATGAAATGAATCTTTAACTAAAAAATGTGTAGAAGAATACCATAAATTTAGAAAAGGAATAATATGACTAACATATATCTCCATCTTCTTGTAAAGACCATATGAAGCACAAGATGGTGGGTCATACATAGGCGGTGTGGTTTCATTGGGTGATTAGGTCCAAAATAAACATTCCCAACATCCCCTGCAAATTCAATGCATATAAAACAATAAATAGCTTAAAAATCACCAGGAACAATTTACAAGTTTCTTGGCAGATTAAATTGCATGAAGTCAAGCCCATTGGTGCTCTATCTAGTCACAGGATACATTTATAAATCTTGATGGACGAGTAGAGACCATGAAAATCTTACAGTTGATAAATGTTGAGAGTTGAGACTGGTACAAATTAAATATCCAAAAATGATAAGAACCCGCATCCTTGTTCGTACGAAAACATAAAAAAGGTTGAAAGAGGGGATAGATGACCGCTTCCAGGAGATGGACTTGTAGTAATGATCTCTTCAAGGGGATCAACCTCCAATAAGCAAAGGAATTTGATTAATTAATTGTATTGCTTTATTGCTTGCCTCTAAAGGATACATAAAGTCTCTATATATAAACATATAAGAATGCCTTGTCAATATAAAAAATTGACCTATTTTAATATTTTAAAAGGGAAAAATAATAAATCTAATGACTTATTCTAAATGATAATATTTTGGAAGAGGAAAGTAATAATAAACCTAATGGCGTATTCCAAAAGATAATATCTTGAAGGGTAATTTTAATATATCTATTTGAGGATCATATCATTCCACCGTCCTTCAAACTAACCTTGTCCTCAATTTTTTGACGATTTGCATAAAATGCCTTCTTATTGACCTCCTTTTGATGAAGACAAATAACCTTTTATGAATCTTTCTCAAGTTAAAAAATTTTCTTTGATGATAAGGTGTTTGGACTTTTGAAAGTTTGTGAGTATGTCAATACTTTCTTTTGGATCTCTTAGCCTTGCGCTGAGTCCTCATCGAGTTATGATGAAAGTATACTCCTTGCCATGTATGATGTTATCGACGATGGCAAGGTATTATTACTTTGTTCTCTTGGATGATGGAAGAAGAGATTGTTGTAGATGCGGTGACTTCAATTATGGATGTTGCAATGATTGTGATAGATGAATTCTTCTTATCGCTATCAAAAAGTTTAGATCTCCATATGAATCACTTTTATAGCTATCTTGTTGTTGTTTAGTGAATCCTTTTACCTTCATTGTTTATAGAGTTTGTAGCCCTTCTAAGGATGAATTGATATCGTCATAGTGTTATCTTGTACTTCATTCGCATTTTCTCGTATTTCACCTTAATTGAGATCATCTTCTTCCTTTGAATTCTCTATTGATTCAACCATCAATATTCCCTTGCACGCATTGATGACTTCAGTGCTATGTTTTATTTCTTTGTGCTTTCTCATTGATCTTCTCTTATTGCCATCATGCAAAGGATAATGGATTTATAGTGTGAGGATAGTACATCTTAACTTCTTTTTGGATGTTAGGGTGAAGTCCTTCAATAAAAGTATTTAACAATTTTCGCTTCGACCAACCATGAGTTCAGTTAATGAGTTAGAGAAAGAGATTATGATATTCTACTATTGTCGTGATGTACTAAATCTTGGATAACTCCTTATCTACATTGTCATATGCATTGTAGTACAATTAAGGGAAGAAATGGGTGAGAAGACCGTCTACAAACTCCTCCCATGATGCACCTCCCATGATGCTGATCTTTGGCATGACTTGAATAATTGACACCAACAGAGAGCCTCACCTTTCAGATGCAGAAAAGTTATCAACACCTTGGAATCATTTGGCATGGCATGTCGGCTCTCAACTCTTGAAAACTATCTAGTAGGGTCTCTACTTCTCCAATAACGAGATTCATCTTCATAGGATCATCATTAGTTTGTTGTTACATGAAATCTTCCAACCATTGTATTAGAATTAACCAAGCATATTTGTTTATTAATACTTTTTAATACAAAATAAACAAAAAAATGATAGAAATAAACAAATAAGAAAAAAATGAAAAAAAAAGTCTTTTAAAAAAAATTATAACCGAGAGATTCAGGATCTCTGGGGAATATAATGAATTGGCGGTGGTAAGGAACCTCTATACTAAGTTGATAGGAACCCACCTCCTATTTCGTAGGAAACAGAAAAAGGATGAAAGAGAGGGTGAGATGTTCACTTCGAGGGAATCGCCCTTTAGTAATAATCACTTTGAGGTGATCAACCTCTAATAATCAAAGGAATTTGATTAATTAATTGTATTACTTCATTCCTTATCATTACATAATGATTATATATAGACATATCAGAATGTCTAATAGATCTAATAACCTAATTTAAATATTTTGAAAAGGAAAATAATAATAAAATAATATTTTAAAAGAGAAATTTAATAATAAATCTAATGCATTTTCTAAAGGCTAATATTACGAAGGTTGGGGATCGTATCAAAAGAAGATGATTCAGAAAAGCAAAGAAGGCCTAAGGTCAACAGGGGCTTAACCAAATAGTGAAGTGACTCTTAATACTTTCCTTTTTTTTATGAAAACTCCTAATACTGTTATATCATAATACTTTATCAATTCCTCCTATTTGCAAGGATATCCATCCAGCAACAACGAGTGAAGAAAAATAGGCGGCAATACAAAATCCTAAACATGATTCATGAGTAAAATATGCAGAACAATTCTTTAGAAAGGAAAATGCATCAGATTAGGTCGGATCAATCCGTGGAGAAACCATTGCAATAAAAACCAATTAGGTTTTTCTATCAGGCAATCAAGAGATTGTCGGCGGAGGTGAGAGATAAAGAATGGGAGGGAAATTACCATCGTAAAAGTAGGAAATCCGTTCTTTGGACGGCATACCCAGTCGCCGTCTCTTGAAGAAGGTTCGCCGCAAAGGAGAGAGAAAAGAGCCCTGGAGCTCGTAATGGCTTCGTGGAGACGAAACTGGTGCGAGACACGCTGGTGCATTCCTCACCGTACGATGTGCGTTATCTTACTCGGCCATCACTTCAGGATGTGCGCAGGCATCTAACGGTGCAAATCCTCCCTCCGCGCTTCCATTAAACCGGCACTTTCACCTAGACCCAAATCCGATCATTATTCGGAATCAATAATTCCGCGATTCGAGAATTATAATATAAAAAATTCTAATATAATTAAGATTAGATGATTATTGATTTTATTTGATATAATTTTAAAATTATAATATAATATAAGTTATATTATAAAAATTGAATAAAATTTATAATTTAGATTACAAGATTAATAATATATAATCCTAAATTATATTTCAGACTTAGTTATATTATAGATTTGATTACATAATCCCTCCCCACGTACTAATCACAGCATCTAGACTAATAATCCTATGATTTATCTCCTCTGTATTGATCCTATGATAGATTGGCAGAGATACTGGAACGAACGAATCGTCTTTTATCAACTTAATTATATTATCCCTAATCAAACAAACTCTTGACCGTTTAAAAAATTTACGAATCAGAATTATTAATTATAATTTAATTCACAATTCATAATAATTCAAAATTATTTTTTTATTTAAAAATTTATAAATTATAAAAATAAAAACACTTATTTAAACGTTTAAAAAATTTACGAATCAGAATTATTAATTATGATTTAATTCACAATTCAAAATAATTCAAAATTATTATTTTTATTTGAAAATTTATAAATTATAAAAATAAAAACAATTATTTAAATTACCTAAATTACCTAGGTATGCCTGTAGGTATAGGTAAATTAAAACTTATATAGTTCACTTATCTTTTATCCTTCTTATTTTAGAAAGTCGCATTATTACTCAATTATATTTCCCCATTTTTATAGTATTAATTTCTTCAATATTGTTCCAGAAGGAGTCGTCGTCGATGGTCAGTCATCGAGGTTCTGCTCGCACAGGGGTTGCTACGTCAAGGAGGAACTTGGGTCCTATGAAGTTAACACAAGTGTTAGGGAACACGCGCGGCAGGGGTCCAGCGGAGTTCACTCCGACGCTCAAATTAGTAGGTTGTCCGAAGAGTAATGACAGCGAGAAAAAAAAACAGTATGTAGAATGAGAGAACCCCCCCTTACCGGAGGAGTGAGACTACCTTTTATACCGCTGGCGGTAAGCTAGTCATCCCCCCTTGATCTGTGTCATGTCTCCGGTATTCAAGTCACGTTCCCCCCTCCTTTCGGTGAGCACGAGATATCTTTTGAAACGGTATGCGCCGTTATCGGCTCTTACTCGTTGCAGTATTTAGGGGTCGTGAAGACCTTTTCTAGCGAGGGTGCTTATCCGTATCCCAAGGGGAGTCCGTGTCTGAGGTCGGTTATTGCGGGGGCTCCACCCCCCGAGGCAAGCTCGTGGTTTTCATGTGTCACAGCTCCCGAGGTGCTCTTGGGACCTATCCTCCCGGGGCGCTCCCGAGAGGGATCTCCAGCTGCCTTTCCTGGGCCCGTCGCCTTCGGGGATTCCCGGGACCCGGGAAGGAAGGTTGTCTCAGCTTGCCGCTGTTGTATCATGCAGCTTTTTCATCCTTCGTCCTAGCCAGGGTATTCAACCTATTACAAGTCCCCCCTTCAAATCTGATCGAAGGAAATGTAGCTGACTGATCGGACTAGTGCCAAGATGAAGAAGTTGAGCTCCCACAGGTCTTGTCACCTTCTAGCCCTCAGCAGTTATGAGGGGCTTTTGGATCATCTTCGACCGGTGTTCCCGGAAATTCCCTGTTGTGCCTTTCTCCTTTTCCAAAAAGGTTGCTCCGCTTCTCGAAGACTTAGGATGACGTCTATCTCCATGTTATAAAGGCGCATGGTCCCTTTTTCGAGGGTAACAGGATGCTCGCGCGAATGCCTTATTGCCACGTGTTCTAACGGTCGTCTCCACAAGTCCTTATAGTCGTGTGCCGGTATGGCTGGCTCGCGACAATTGATTGCCTAGGCGAGGCGGTTTCTTGCTTTCCACATGTCATTTCCCCATTGTGCTCAAGCAGGTGGTTGCCGGGGTATAAGAGAGGAAAAAGGCAGGCGTTAGCCTCCACTTCTAATTCAGCGACTGGGTGTCCTTCATCTTCCTCCCTTGTAGAGCTTCTGCTGCGCGTAAATAGCTTGTCTCCTTCTTGTCTTTCTTCCTGTCTTCTTCCTCAGGAATTATGGAAAGCTATCGAGCGGAGTGGTATGAGTCCCTTTCCTCGAGAGTGAGACTTGAAGCCCTGCAGGCGGCCACCGAGGCCTATGGCATCCCGGCTAGATGACAATGGTCATCCCCAAAGTGGGTCAGACGCCCATGGAACCCCCTGCAGGCATGCTAACCTTCTTCTTGGGGCAGATGGTGTTAGGGCTCCGTTTCTCTATTCCTCCTTTTTTTACAAACATAGCTTCTTACTTTAATATCCCCCTTCACCAGATGACTCCCAATGCATTCACCTAGATGGGAGGAGCGTTTATCATCTTTAAGCTTTTCGATCTTCCTCTGACCCCGCACCATTTCCATTCTTTCTTCATCCCGAAGGGTCGAGAGGAGTCTTTAGTTTCGCAACCCGTCCGGGCCATAGGTTCTTAGGAGGATTTCCTTCTTCACATAAAGGGTGGAAGGAGAAATTCTTCTTCATCCGATTGCCGTCATTACCTTTCAGTCCTCTGTGTTGGATAGCGGATTTGCCGACTCCTCCTCTCCTAGAGAGCTTTCTTCGCAACCCGATGTACCAACATGCTAGGGAGGTACTTTCTGATATGGAGTTCAGTGGTTCGGGGCTGGTACAAAGCGAAGAGTTTATGTATCTAAAGTAACGCGGATCAGCCCCACCCTAGGTATGTTCGTCTTTTTCTTCCATGCACATTGGTTCTGACTGATGCTCTCTCTATTTGGCTTCTGTAGAGGAAGTAATGTTTGCCAAGGCGATGAGCCGGCTCATCAAATGGGAGGAGGCCAACAAGGAGGCACTGAACCCTCCTCCGGTAGCTCTTGACGCTCCACTGGCTCCCGCCGAGTCCCTTGAGGGTCCTGCTGTCTCACCCCGTGGAGTCGCCTCACCCGAGAGGATCGAGGTTACTGTTACATCCCGCCGCCTAGCGGCCAAGGGCTTCCGACTCAACAGGCCGATCAAGTGGTGGATCCTCCTCCAGGGGGTGACTCCTCTTCGAGAGCAGTCCGCCCTAAAAGGGCGGACGAGGGGTCTCCCCTTCAGTTACTCCTTCGGCTGCCCGATCCTTCGATCGGCAGAAGCGACGGCTTCCCAAGGGCTTGGGCCCTTCATGGAAAAAATAGTGTCCTGGACGTTCTTCTTCTCTTCCCTCAGTGCCTGAGGAAACGACTCTACCAACCGAGGCAGTAGCTCCTCCTTCTGCCCCGCCGGCCTCCGCTCCAGAAGCAATCGCCCTGGTGCCTCCTACTAGCTCCCTCGACCTATCCACCGCTCCCACAGGTAAGAAGACAGTGTGCCCTCAATACCGGATGAAACTAGATCGACTAAGGGAGAGGCGGGATGCAGCGTTAGAGGCCTCCTTGCGATCTTCCCCTCCGGTGCAATTAGGGGAGTCTCCGACAGAGGGGGTTGTATCGAGGAGACTTCTAGTTCCGAAGGGGATGACTCCAGCCCCTCCACCGTGCCACCGGAAGCTCCAACCATCCAACGACTTCCCCTTCGCCTGGGTTCACCACTGCTTGAGGGGTGAGGCGGCACACCCAGTACTCTGGAAGGGGTAGTCGTGCGAGCCTCGGCTAGACCGCTAGCCGGTCTTCGGGAGACACTCCTGAAGGTGCGAATTATTACTGCATTGGATGTTTTCTTGCCCGACTGTTAACCTTTCGGTGCGATGGCAGGCAGCTGAGGATTGCATAGTAGTTGGCCGGGGCCTGTATTCCGGGCCCCCGGTGGAGGCCTTGCTCCATTGAGCCTTGCGGGCGAAAGCGGTAGCTGATCAGGAGCACCAGTCAGGAGTGATGCAGGCAGGCATCAGCAGAGCTCTTCGCGAAGAAGTCGAGCGCCTATGGAAGCTCTTGTAGAACCAGGTGCAGGCTCTTCAGAATTCCCGGCATAGAGAACGCTTGGCGTCCGAGAAGGCTGTGTCGGCTACCGAGGACCTTCTCCAGGTGATGCGGGAGAGAGATCAGCTCCAGGAGAGAGAGAAGCATTATCGGGCCAAGTGGAGTCTGGTCTCCTAATGGCCATTGACCGCGCCTCTTCCTGGAGGATGATCTGATCTAGGCTCAGTCAGATGAGCAGGCCACCTCCGAGAGCCTCAGAGAGGCTCTGTCCGAGCAATCGGAGATGGCTGCTGAGTTAGCATGGCTCAGGCGTTCTTACGAAGCGGCCGAGGTCGATCTCCTGACCCTTCGGGCAGCCAAAGCTTCTGATTCTAAGGAGGCCGAGCTAGGCTTCAAAGCGAGGTTCCTGGAGTCGGATGAGTTCGCGCCATTATAGCCGGCCAGGTGATGGAATGCTTATAGCAGGGCTTCCATAGGGCCATCGATAAGCTGAAGAAGGAGCAGCTCCTGCCTTCTGACACTGACCCGAGATTGTAGATGCCCTCTGCACTAGGTAAAGGTCTTCTTTCGAGGCCCCGAGCGGCCCGATGTTTGCACGAGAGACAAGTCCAGTTGTATTGATTTTGACTTAATGTAATCATTTTCCCTGTGTATGTGCTCTTGCGAGATGCGGCTTCGTACTTGAGCAGCTGTCGATTGTCTTCGAGGTTGATTCTGGTGTTTGATAATTCTTTAAGTCGACTCTTTCACCCTACATTTATGTCTGTGGCAGGTCCTCGTCGATCTTTCCTGCTGAAGTGCGCGGATGGTTTTCGAACCGTCATCTCCGTATTATTCGCGATCTCATTGATTAGACTCATTAAGAGTCGCGGGTTCATAGGCGCAACATGGGCGCGCCAGTCGAAACGACGCTTCGGCACCTGATAGCGTGATTGCATCCTTCCTGTATTAACTACCTGCCTTAACTGCCCGGATAGGCAACCATCCCCATAAATAGGGGAGGAGGGTGTAGCGTCTCCTCCATCTCTTCCACTTGCTTGCTTCTTTCTTCCTCGTTGGTATCCCCAATGCCCAACCCTGGAGATACCGTAGTGCTCTTGGCTGAGGAACCCCTGAGAGGTATAGGCATCTGTATTGTGACCCTCACCGGGGAGCATGGTGGAGATGATGCCCGGGGTCTCTCTGAAGATTCTCGGGGATGTGAAACTCCCGGGTTATCTGAGGAGTTCAGAAAAGACCTTATGTGGTCCGCCAGAGGACATGGGGAGATGATCCCTCCTGCTGATCACCAAACCCCTGGTCGGCCTGTGGCGATGTACCCCACGCACCATCGGCTACTCGTTTCCTCCAAGCTTCGGGCAGATGAAGGTGTCTATGGGGTACATCGTCACCAAGAGGGGAGGGCTTCAACCGCTGGTTCTTCGTAGAGAATATTTTCATCTAGTTGTTGTTCCCTCCTTTGTTAAGGTGATTCTTCCTTGTTTTTTTTCTCGACCTGGGGAGGATCACGGTTGCTACGACTTGAAGTTGCGTCCTTCGTGCTCCAGAGAGAAATTGCAGTGGTTTCTCCCCCTCCTCTTTTTTCTGCCTTTTGAATTTATACTCATCCTCGTCTTTGCGAAAAAGAGAGGGGGTATTCTGATGGGGTCGAGCTGCTCATGTGCTACCTCAGGCATCCATCTTCGTCCCTAACTACTCGGAGGGAGTACCCGAGCTACTCATGTGTTACCTCAGGCATCCATCTTCGTTCATGACTACTCGGAGGGAGTACCCGAGCTACTCATGTGTTACCTCAGGCATCCATCTTCGTCAGTTATTCGAAAATGACTTCGAGCCCCGGAACTCTATAAAAAAGGCGGTAGTGGCGCAGAGAAAACTCGTACAGAAGGGTGCTTTTTCTATCAGATACTTGACGTGTGTCTTACCAACTTCCTGAGATGTATATCTTCATGTATCTCTTCATGCAAATAAAATAAACGATTCTTTCTAGTACCTTTTATGTGTGTATAACTGTCTTGTGTCGATATTTTAATGATTTACCGGTTCTCCCGTAGTTGGGTATGCCATATTGTCTATGCTTCTGAACCGGTTAAGTCTCCCATGCGGCGGAGTAGTAGAGTCTGGGTTACTTGGTCGGGCGTATATGTCCCAGACCAAGGTATAGGCTGCTCCACAGGGTATTAGGGTTTTGGATACTTGGTCGGGCGCGTATGTCCCAGACCAAGCCTAAGTACCCCAGGCATAGGCTGCACCGCAGAGCATTAGGGTTTTGGATACTTGGTCGGGCGCGTATATCCCAGACCAAGCCTAGGTACCCCGGGCATAGGCTGCACCGCAGGGCATTAGGGTTTTGGATACTTGGTCAGGCGCGTATGTCCCAAACCAATCCTAAGTATCTCGGGCGTCGGCTGCACCGCAGGACATTAGGGTTTTGGATACTTGATCGGGCGCGTATGTCTCAGACCAAGCCTAAGTACCCCGAGCATAGGTTGCACCGCAGGGCATTTTTGGATACTTGGTCGGGCGCGTATGTCCCAGACCAAGCCTAAGTACCCCGGGCGTCGGCTGCACCACAGGGCATTAGGGTTTTGGATACTTGGTTGGACGCGTATGTCTCAGACCAAGCCTAAGTACCCCGGGCGTCGGCTGCACCACAGGGCATTAGGGTTTTAATACATGGTCGGGCGCGTATGTCCCAGACCAAGCCTAAGTACCCCGGGCGTCGGCTGCACCACAGGACATTAGGGTTTTGGATACTTGGTCGAGTGCGTACGCCCCAGACCAAGCCTAAGTACCCTGGGCATAGGCTGCACTGCAGGGCATTAGGGTTTTGGATACTTGGTCGGGCGCGTATGTCCCAGACCAAGTTAAGTACCCCGAGCATAGGCTGCACCGTAGTGCATTAGGGTTTTGGATACTTGGTCGGGCACGTATGTCCCAGACCAAGCCTAAATACCTAGGGCGTCGGCGGCACCACAGGGCATTAGGGTTTTGGATACTTGGTCGGGCGCGTATGTCCCAGACCAAACCTAAGTACCCCGGGCATAGGCTGCACCGCAGGACATTAGGGTTTTGGATACTTGGTTGAGCGCGTACGTCCCAGACCAAGCCTAAGTACCCTGGGCATGTAAGATGTGTATACTAAAGACATGACTTTTATTATATGAACATCTTTTATGAAAAGAGAATCATACTACACTAGGTGTTTGTTTATAATAGTACATACACGAAGTCCCATTGCTTAGCATTGTAGATAACATGGTGTGTGGTGACACACGGAAGATCATGTTATCAGTGTCTTACTTAGCATAAATAGAGGCTCACAACCTAGATGGAATTGGACAACCCATCGGGATGGTTGTAATGTAGTCAGGTATGGTTGGTCTTGACCATAGGACTACAGTAGTGTGCTATGAGTACATTGAGTAGGACCGAAACCCGAGGTTATCCGATTTATACTGACTAGATAATTGGATAGGACCTCAGTTGTTATTATGGAGTACGATTCCTTAATCCCGAAATAATATCGGGCATATATTATTAATTATTGTTTCTTTGATTTACCAATGGGCGAGATCTATTCTGTTAGATCGACAGACCCGGTAAGTTGGAAAATAATATTAATAATATGATGTGCCGATGATTATTACGGAATCCGTGTCCTGGAGAGTCAGGATGATGATGCCCCCTTGATGAACTCAAAAGGTTCATCGTGCCAAACCCTGCAGGTGGATTTGATCTGACACGCTGATAAGGTTGAGTGGTACTAATCAAGGATCAGAAGTTAATTAATTTAAATTGTCAGTAATTTAATTAATTAACGGGCATGCACAATCTTAAACATGGGGGGATGGACGACTCATAATATGTGGAGCCCATATGAAAATATGGGGTTGGTGAGGTGAGTTCAATTAGGATCCTTTAGTGGAATGAATCCTAATTAATGGATTGGTTTGGATCCATTAGCGGGCCAAGAACCAACTCCTCCTCTTGGTCCCTGCCTTAGCCCTATAAATATCCTATGAGATCAAGAAACCAAACCAATTAATCAAACCCAAAAGCCAAGGAAAAACCCCCCCCCCCCTCTCTCTCTCTCTTCCTCTCTCGGCGTTGACTAGGGAGAAGGGTTCTCCCTTCGGTTTCCTTGATTCCTCCTCCACCAAGCTTCGGCGAGACTCAAGGAAGCAAGGTAGGAATCTCTTCAACCTTGCTTGAGGCTCGAGAAGGGTTGAGGAGGCGTCGGCGAGGAGAAGAAGGCGGCGCAAAAGGGAAGAAGAAGGAGTTTTGAGGGCTTTTGTGGCTGAGAAGAAGGTTGTTCCTTATCTTTTCTTATTCTTCTTCTTCTTCATCTTCCTCTCAAGATGTACCGCCGATCCAGAGGGCTTGGAGCCAGCTCCGGCGGACGGCGGGGCAAAAGGAGGGGAGGAGGTCTCGGCGGCGCAAACCCTAGGGTTTAGGGTTTTGTGGCCGGTTGAAGAAGGGGTTTGGTTGGGGCTTTTGGTGATCTCAGATTGTGGTAGATCGTCGCCCACACGACGTCCGCGAAGGGAGGGACATAAAGTAGAAGACCACGAGGTGATCGGAAAGGTATAACTTTCCATAAGCTCCTTTGTATTTCCTTATGTCGTACATGTGTTGTGTGGATATGTCTCGTCATTTTATGTGTAAGAATTTTATGTTTTGCTTGCAAAATATATTTAATAAATTCTTAACTGGACCCCGACCATAAACGCAAAAGCCGGCGATCAACACGTCGCCTTTTCCGCGGTTGAACGATTGAGCAAAGTGCAAGGCCAATTTTGGTAATTGGCTAAGTTGCAACTTTGGATCGTTCGATACGGCACAAGATGGTCGATGGGAGACGGCTCTCTTTTCGGATTAAATTTTAATCCGTAGGCATGGAGAGGTTTCTCGGATCAACCAGGTATTTGCTTAGGAAACCCGCCAAGCCATACCTATCAATTGGTGTCAGAGCTGAGGCTTCCGGCTTTGTGTGTTTAGGATTGGTTATTTTTGCAATTTTTCATACAATTCTATTTTGATGATGCATGGATGTATGTAGTCTAACTTTGTGTTGCAGACACGAGATTCCAACTTCATGGCCAAAATATTATTTGGTGAATGTGTGCAATTTTTGTAATAATTTAATCCTTGGGGTTGACGAGGCTAGGTATTTAATTTTTTGTAATTAAATACGACACATGTTTAGCCGAGTTTTTTATTTTACAGTTGATCTAGATTTCATGTACACTTCCTTGTGGAGTATAAGATCAATGATGTAAATAATTAACTCTTCATTTCGGCACGGAGAACCCTCAAGGTAGTATGCGCAGAAGGCAGGGAGAAGTGGACGAAATGATAGCACGACTGGAGGCACAAGAGAGACCAAGGGGCCATGAAAGTTGAAAAAATCTAGGATTTTTCACTATTATTGTTTTCATGATGTTGGTTCTGTGCTTGGTTGTGTGGTAGTGTTAGAAAATTCCTCGAGATAAATTACTAAGTGGGAGAGGGACCCTAAGGGTCCCACGGCTTCCATTACAATTCAATAAGTGATATAAACAAGTCTGCACGTCGATTTTGAGTGCCTTCCTCCCCATCGGATGGACTTATTCTGCGGATCACTGGATCAGAAAAGACTGTAGAAAATTATTGAAGAGCGTGTGGACTTCCCCATCGGAAGACACATAATCCGAAATAATTTTTTTTGGTGTCGTGTAATGGTGCACACTTAAATGCAAATAATAGTATCCTCCCCATCGGAGTCACTGCTGTTATTCTGCAGAACCGAAGGAAATCAACTGTTGATTTTATTTGTCAAAAAGTTAGGTTGACAAGATAGTAAGATCAATGGGTAAAACTTCCTCTGACGAATGTACGGATTCGTATACGTCCACACCATCGTGGCATGCGAATTTCTCGGTATATAGGGGTGTTGGTGAAATTCGAAAATTAATTGTTTTGATGAATCAATTTATTTTTGATTTCTAAAGTAGTGTATGTTGTGATTCTCAGATTTTTCATAAATGGCTTTTACTCCACTTGCAACCATTCTTATGGACAATAAACTTACTGGCCCTAATTATATTGACTGGAAGAGGAATCTAGACATTGTCCTCACTGTTGAGGAGTACAAATTTGTACTCTTCGAAGAATGTCTGGAAAAGCCTAGAGAAGACTCTGGTGAAGAGTTGAGGGAGCAGAAAACGGTAGATGAGATGGCGCGGTGTTACATTCTGGCATCGATGTCGAATGTGCTGCAACATCAGCATCAGGTCATGCCCTCTGCCAGTGACATGATGTTGAACCTCAAAGACCTCTTCGGGCAGCAAGGTCGAGCTGCAAGGCAAAGTGCGATGAAGAGTCTGATGTCAACCACTATGGTTGAAGGGACACCCGTTAGGGAGCATGTCCTAAAGATGATGGCTCATCTCAATCAGATTGAGGTTCTTGGAGCTGAAATCGACAAGGAATCCCAGGTCGATATCATACTCCAGTCTCTACCGAAGAGTTTTGAGCAGTTCAACCTCAACTATAATATGAATAAGAAGAATTATACGTTGGATGAACTGCTAGGAGAACTCCAGGTAGCGGAGGTACTTTTTCAGAAGAACACACATGCCTTAGTAACTAAAAAGGTTTCTACTTCTGAGCCGAAAGGTAGGAAGAAGAAGAAACGAGGAGGGTTCAAGAAGGCAGGTGCATCGCAAGGACCCCAGACTGGTGTGAAGAAGCCAAAGGGCAGGTGCTTCACATGCAAGGAAACTAGGCACTGGAAGGCGACTGTCTCCGTCGTAAAAGCAAAGGTATTTCTTCAGCCTTAGTTATTGAAACATGTTTGGCGGTGTTATCTACCAGTACCTGGTGTGTAGATATAGGAGCCACTGACCATGTCTGCAACACTTTACAGGGGTTCCAGGAAACCCGACGGCTGGCGAATGAAGAAATAATGGTCTACATGGGCAATAATACAAGGGTAGCAGCAGTAACAGTGGGAGTTTTTCATTTATCTTTTGAGAAAAATAAAGTGCTAGTTCTGAGAGATTGCCTTCATGTACCTTCATTTAGAAAGAATTTAATTTCAGTTTCTAAATTATTCAAGGATGGATATTCTGTTACTTTTGATAATAAAGTTGTTATTAAGAGAAACAGGGAGATTATCTGTTCGGGTACGTTGGTAGGCAATCTGTATACTCTAGAATCAAAATCTCCCACGATGCACACTGAAGTAAATAGCTCATCATCTAACTTGAATAAGAGAAAGGAGCTTTCTAAGATGAATCAGACATATCTTTGGCACCTTAGGCTTGGTCATATTAACCTTAGTAGGATTCAAAGGTTGATAGCTGATGGGCCCTTGGGTTCATTGGTGGTGGAGGATCTCCCTACCTGTGAATCCTGCTTGGAAGGGAAGATGACCAAGAGGCCTTTCAAGGCTAAGGGGTATAGGGCCAAAGAGGTGTTAGAGCTGATTCATTCTGATGTATGTGGCCCTATGTCAATCCAGGCTAGAGGAGGCTTTGAATATTTCGTCACTTTTATTGACGATTATTCAAGGTATGGTTACATTTACCTGATGCGCCGCAAGTCTGAATGCTTTGATAAGTTCAAAGAATTCAAGGCTGATGTGGAGAAACATCGAGGTAAAAGTATCAAGACACTGCGATCAAATCGTGGTGGCGAGTACCTCTCTGGGGAGTTTAGGAGCTACCTGTCAGAAGCTGGGATCCAGTCCCAGCTAACTGCACCCGGCACGCGCTAGCAGAACGGAGTTGCAGAAAGAAGGAATAGGACACTTATGGAAATGGTTAGGTCAATGATGAGCTATTCAGACTTACCTGATTCATTTGGGGATATGCTCTGGAAATGACAGCGTACATAGTAAACTTGGTTCATCTAAGTCAGTCCCTTGTACTCCCACTGAACTGTGGACTGGGCGCAAGCCCAGTCTAGGACATGTTCGGATTTGGGGTAGTCCAGCACACGTGCTGAAGGGAGATACTGATAAGTTGGAATCTCGTACGGAGGTACATCTGTTCGTAGGCTACCCCAGGGGAACGAAGGGTGGTCTGTTCTATAGTCCTAAGGATCAGAAGGTAATTGTTAGCACAAATGCCAGATTCTTGGAAGAGGACTATATGATGAGCCATAAGCCAAAGAGTGTAGACTAATGCTAGATGACTTAAGGGGGGACATTCCGACTTCAGGACCAAGTGTACAAGAGGACACACCACAAGTTACTACACCACGTGTCACTCAGGACACACCAGTAGTACCTCATCGCAATGGGAGGGTTGTGAGACAGCCTGAAAGGTACATGTTTTGGGGAGTCTTCGGATTTGATCCCGGGAAAACATGAACCGGGATTTGTTTTCTTCATTTGCAACTGCTTTTTCCTATTTTTGCATACTCCTATAGAAATACCAAAAACATTACTTCTTTTGATATTGTTTAGAAATACTTCTTTTGTACTTGTGAAGACTAATCTGTGCAGGAAATCTGTTACCTGTCGATCCTAAGATTGATAAAACATTTAGACGTAGAAGAAGAGAACACAAAACACAGATAGATTTAGAGCAACCATTCACAGCTTCGACCTTAGCACTCAACATCAATTCTCTATAACTCTTGGTGCAAAAGACTGCTCAACGATGTCGTAACACTGCTATGACAATAACGCTCAACTTTCATCTTTGTAATCGTCGGTATAATTGTTACTCTTTTGTACTTAACTCCTAATCTTTGTATTCATAATGGATTGATAGTGAATTGTCCAAAATAAACGATCAAGAATCGCGAGTTTGGAGTAGGAGTCATCACAAACTCTGAACCAAGCAAAAAGAAACTTGTATTAGCATTGTACTTTGTTTATATCTATTTTCCGTTGCACACTTGATTCTTTTTCATTCCAAATTTCGAAAAAGTGGAAAAGTGTTGTTCATCCCTATCACTCTAAATGATCCTACACCATGAAGCCCTAGTCATAGGGGTAGTCTCTTAAAGCGGACTTCTAGTATTATCACCTTGAATGTAAAACTAACTTACCATGAGAGGATAATTATCTTTGGGCTTAATGGGTTTGCCACAATTTGATGCCAGAAAATAGAGGGGATAATCTAGATGTACCATAGCGCCCTAATGACAGGGTTAGTCTTGTAAAGTGGGCATTTTAGTATTATCACCTTACAAAGAGATGTCGAATTTGGGTAGGCACGCCAGTATAATCCTTCTAAATCCATATCGATAATTTATTTAGGACACCTTACATACGAGTAAATACAGATATAGGAAAGCGAACAATACCTAAGGAGTCAATAAACATCGTAGCAAAATTAAAATCCTAAAATTGTTCCTCCAATCCAACTTCTCTCTTAACTATCTCAATTGCTCTCAACACCACTCCCTCTCTCTCCTCTCTCTCTCTCTCTCTCTCAGAGTCACTTTCTCTCTCTCAGTCTCTTTCGTCAACTCAACCAACTCCGTATTAAAAAAAACATTATTTAACAATATTAAAAGAATAACAATTTTATGTTAAAATTGTTATTGTTTACCTTTTTATAATGATTTTAATAAAAATCACTATCTTTGAATATATTTTTAATAAAGCCAATTGTTTATAAAAATTAACTATCTATTTGTAATTTTCTGAGACTACGAAAATGATTATGAAAATCATTGATTATGGATAGTTTTTTTTGAAGTTACAATAATAATTTTTGTTAATCGTTGAGGGTGTTGTTTTTATGCGAAGAGATTTATGAATGAAATAATAATAATATATTAAAATCCATGCGATACTGTCATTTGTAGTGGTGCAGCGGAACTTATCAATGGCAGGGACGTTTGATTTTTGGATCATTTATTACACGTACTTTTCAATTTATCCTGGTAATTAATGGACAAAATCATCCGAGTTCGACGTTATTAATCCCTCATTAATCGTGGGTTTTTCTGAAATGGCCTTCACTACTAGTAAGAGAACCACCTCCTTCATGGTTGCTTCTTGATCTCCGACTCCCTAGGCGCCCGAGACTGGATCCTCTGTCCCATAGAAGATCCTTGCCCCAAGTTGGTTTCGGGTGTGCATGGAAATCCTCTCCATGTCCCTGGATTAAAATTTTATTAATTAAACAAATCCGGATGAAGAGTAGTTACCCAAGCAACCGACTCATCATCGTACTAATTGATTTGAGTGACCACTTGAACAAACTTGTTGTTCAAGTCATCTAACTCGTCTAACCAATTAGCCGCGGAATAGACGATGAATGCAAGGGCGGAGCCAAATTTAAAAATACCTAGGGCTGACAGAATTAAGACTCAAGTATCAAGAATTACGAGCAAACTTTCGGATCAAGACTCCTTGGCTTGTTTTCGATCGATCTAGGAATGATGTTTTCTGAGATGGCTGAAAATAGGTGCTTTTGTGTTAATCTGGTATAAGATTTTCCTTATTTTCGAGTTCTTTCTTTTCTTATGAATATCGAGAGGTCTATAAAAGAGGCTTTTCTCGCTATCGGTTTGTACCCATGATCTATCCCCCTACCAGAGGGGTGAGTGTAATACCCCAAGGGGGATTTGAAACAATCTCACTCAGTTAGAAAGCCCATTCTTGCGCTTCTTACGCTCATATGATATAGTTTGATTTCATATTTATCCCTCCAACAAGTAAAATTGATTAATTGACCATCTTTATATGAGATTTTCTAGAGGATGAAAAAAAATAGATTTGATATCATATAAATTTATGTTAAATAAAATTATGAGATATAATTTATGTTTGCATATCTAAACTTATGTCGCTCACTACCTGACAAAGTAATAGCCACCTCACGTGCTGTTGCTCGCAAAGTGATCGCACGCGAAGTTGTTACTAGTTGTCTCGGAAGGAAGCGTTCACCTCGCGTGCAATCGCTTCGTGAGCGGTCGCACACGAAGCAATTCCTGATCGCCTGGCGAGGCAGTGCCCCCCTCATGAGTGCCTTGTCGACCATCTCTCGAGTTGCCAACGTTTGTTGGCTATTTGTCAACGACGAAATTAATAGATTAGAATAAAATTAAAGAAAAAAAATGATATTATGGAGAGGAAAAGAGACTTTACTATCAACAAATTCAGGATAAAAATATTAAATAAATTAAAATTAATATGTTTATTAATGTATAAATATAATAATTTTATAAAATTTATCATTCTTATTTGATATTTTATTTTTAAAATTAATTATTTTTAATTTGATGTTTTACCCATTAATAAATTTGTGATTAATAAAAAAATAATCAAAATTATTATTATTTTTTTAAATGAGGTGGGGCTGGAGCCCACCCTAGCCCAAGGGTGGCTCCGCCCCTAGATGAATGGATCGCCAATTTTTATGTTCATCTTCGGGGTCCATGACAATAACAACATACAATAATTAACATGAAGTGTAAGGAACCAAAACAAGAAGTATACCTCTTGTTTACCTCGCGATCTTCTATCGTATGTCCAACTCTCTTCTTGGACGTCGTGTGGGCGACGATCCTCCAAGAAACAAAGTCACCAAGGCACCTTCTTCCTTCACCTTTGCATGCGCCAAGAAGAAGAATAGAGGATGAGAGGTGAAGGAGAAAACAACATCCAAAACTCCTCTTCTTCCTTGCCTTGCCGCCGGCACCACCTTGACCTAGGAGAGAGAGAGGATGAGAGAAAAAGAGAGAGAGGCTCTAGGGTTCTATTGGATGGATTTTTTGGTCTCATGACACATGAGGTATTTATAGGCTACAATAGGGACCATGAGGAGGAGTTGGGTCTTGACCTTCTAATGGATCCAAAGCCCGATCTATTAATGATAATCCAGTCTACTAAAGGATTATCATTGAACTACCTCACCAACCCCATAATTAAATATGGCTTCCGCCTATTATGTGTACAAATTCTCTCCATGTTTAAGATCTCGAATGTCCATTAATTAATTAAATTACTGATAATTTAATTAATTAATATCTAACTCCATGAGTAGTACCACTCAACCTTATCATCATGTAGGACCAAGTCCACCTGCACGATTTCCTTCTATAATCAACGACACACCATGTAAATAATATTATTTCCCAATTTACCGGGCCTATCGATTTAACAAATAAATCTCGCCCATTGGTAAATCAAAAAAATAGATATTAAGTACATGTGCCCGTTATTATATCGGGATTAAGAGCATGTACACTATAATATCTGAGGTCTGATTCAATTATATAATCAATATAAATTGAATCGCCTCTATATTGATCCTGCTCAATACACAGAAAGTGTACTAGTGTAATTCTATGGTCAAGATAAACCAATACCAAATTACACTACCACCATGCCAATGGTTTGTCCAAAACCATCTATGTTGTGAGCCTCTACTTATGCTCTACAAGGGACTGATAACATGATCTTCTGTGTGACACCACACACCATGTTATCTATAATGTAAAGTATTATACAATAGTATGTATATATCAAATATAAAATGAAAACAATGATCATGTGATTCTCTTTCCAAAATATAGATGTTCATACAAAAGCTAGGCTTTTAGTATACATCTTAACACCTCACTCGTCGACAATGGTCGACGAGTCGTCTGATCGTCGATCGCACACTACCGGCAGCCTTCGGCCGCCGCCCTGAACAAAACTATACCCTGGGGGGTACGACGAACCCGTCGGGTATCGTCGCAATTGCGATCTTGTCGTATTCATCATCGAATCCGACAAGATTGTAATACGGCGATTCCGACTGATTCACCGTTATCCCAGGATATCGTTTAATTCAGAACGACAATAAAAAATTATCAATAGTGTCTGATCGTTAATCGAATGACTCGCAGATCATCAACGGCGAGTGTGGGACAGGAGGGACAGGGATCCTCTGTGACAAAGGATCCCGTGTAATGACCCGACCCGTCGACCCGACCCCTCGGCCCCTTGGGCGGCTCAATTCCATTTTTGACGGCCCAACAACCTGACCCCTTTGGTCGTCGACCATGCCGTTACTCACAAGAACTTCCCACCCCTGGCCAGTGGATTTTTGCCTTCTCACTTGGCTACCAAATTCAAGGAACATTAGTACTTGTCCTAGAGGTCTAGGGTTCGAATTTGGGGAAGACAAAAACCCACCGCTAGGTGTGGGAAGACCGTAGGGCATGGCCTAGAGAGCCGCCTGATGGGGCTAGAGGGGTTATGTCACTACATAATCCTGGTAACCAATTGAGTCGCGCTCACTTGGCTACCAGGATTCATAAACTCTAGTACTTAACCTGGAGGTCTAGAGTTCGAATCCTGGGAAAGACAAAAATCCACTGGCCAGGGGTGGGAAGTTCTTGTGAGTAACGATATTGCCAACGGTCGACGACCTAAGGGGTCGTCAAAGTTGGGCCGCTAAATGTTAATTTGGCCGCTAGGTTGTTGGGCCGAGGGGCCAGGTTGTTGGGCCACCAGTTGGGCCGCCAAAGGGGCCGAAGGGCAAGGTTGTTACAATAAAAAGGCGTCTTTTTATTGTAATGACCCGGCCCATTTGGCGACCCCTCTATTTTTCTGCGGGTCGTCGACTGTCGACCGTGCTGTTACTCACTAGGTCTTCCCACCCCTGACCAGTGAATTTTTATCTTCCCCAGGATTCGAACCCTAGACCTCCAAGCTTAACTACTAGAGTTTATGAATCCTGGTAACCAATTGAGCCAGGCTCAATTGGTTACCAGGATTCATAAACTCTAGTACTTAAGCTTAGAGGTCTAGGGTTCGAATCCTGGGGAAGACAAAAATTCACTGGTCAGGGGTGAGAAGACCTAGTGAGTAACGACACGGTCGACGGTCAACGACCCACAGAAAAATAGAGGAGTTGCCAAATGGGCTGGGTCGTTACATCACGTCTACTGGGCGCCCCTCTCCACCTCTCCAAGGGGAGCCCTAACCCTAGCCCTCCGCCCTAGTACTCCTTCCTCGCATCGCTTGAGAAGTTCCTGACCTGGCGCTCGCTCGCTGTCGGATCCCCGAGCATTCCTTCTACTGTTGATGGTGGATCTCCCTCTGTCGTGGTCAAGGCGCTTGACGACTCGATCTGGAAGCAAGAGGCGTTGAGGCTTTATGGAGATGCGGTGGATCTGTGGTCGGCTCCCTCAGTGGTGTGTGCCTACGAGATGTCGGCTAAGTTTACTTATGATCTGCTGTGGTTGTTCAGGAGGACATATAGAGAGACATCGAACCTGACCTCCAAAGAAGTCCTGTGCATCGGCTGATCGAACAGGTAACTCGTGATTTTTATTCTATTTATCGATGGATTTCGATTCTAGTTTCAAGGCTGTGGCCATTTTATGTTAATCTTAGGAAAAATTTGATCTTTGATACAAAGGAAAGCAAATTGATTTAGTTTGGAATGCTAAAGATTAGGTGACTACAATCAGATTATAAATTTTGTAGGCATAAATCACTCAAATCCTTATTTGAGAGTTGATAAACAATGCAATTTGGTCATGCCTCCTAATTTACTTAAAAAATAATCCTATATTATATCCTTGATTCTAAAAAAGGAGTCATCAAATATACTGGCCAAATAGAAATCTAGAATTAGGAAAAATATTATTGATTACAAAATCAATATGGATTAAGATCCTGAATTAACACACAAATGTTCACTTATGCTCCTTTGTATCATTTTCCAATTGTTGTCTATGAACCTTGATTACGTAGGTTAATCCCTTTTTAGAGCCTAGTGGATGAAAGACCAACTGCAGACATTGTTAGAAGTGCAAAATGTGTTGAATGTTTTTGCATAGAATTCAATTGCTATTATACATCTGTTATTGTCATTTTTCACTTGGTTATGTAAACTCAATCACAAACTCTCATTACTGGTTACGAATAACCTAAGATTTTTATAGTTTTTTCTTCTTTTCTTTGTTTTATTTATTTTTGATTGGTTACTCTCCAATTGGTATAGGTTTGACTTGTTGTTTTTGTTCCCAAGTAGTTCCTAGTTTACAGTTGAGATCTATGTCTAATGGAGTATACAGCAACAACAATCAAGCCGTCTTCCACTAGGTGGGGTCGGCTATATTGATCCTTCTATGCCATTGGATTTTGTCTCCTATTATATTATCATCTATATTTAAATAAAATTTATCTTATTTTATTATTGCTAACCAAGTCTTTTTTGGCCTTTCTCTCCATCGTTTAATGTGTGTATTTATTATAGTTTCACATCGCCTAAAAGAGACATTTATTGGTCATCTAAGTGCATGTCTGTATTATCTTAAACGTGTCTCTCGAAATTTTTCCTCAATAGATGCAACTCCGACTTTCTCTTTAATATTCTCATTCCTTATTCTGTTCATTCTCGTATATCCACACATCCACCTTAACATCCTTATCTCTACAACTTTCATCTTTTGCTCATGTGCCCGAATTATAGCTCAACATTCAGCATCATATAGCATAGCAGGTTTAATTGCCGTTTTGTAGAACTTCCCTTTAATTGCCGTTTTGTAGACTGTCTCGGGAATGGGGAGTCCGAAGGTCATTCGGGGAGACCGTCTCGGATTCATGTTGATGAATCCAGGGCAGTGACTCATTCGGGGAGCCAGCAAAATAAATTTTGTTTAGGCTAGGGCATCTTAATTTTTCTTTACCTAAAAAAACTTATTTCCAGAATTATTTAAAGGCATTGATTGCTCTTCTTTACATTGTGAAACTTGTGTCTTCGTAAAATTTCATCGTTTAACATTTTTGCCAAAGAGTTATCATGCCTCCAAACCTTTTTATTTGATTCATAGTGATGTTTGGGGTCCATTTAAAATTACTACTCTTTTTGGAAAAAAAATGATTTGTAACATTTATTGATAATCATACACGTTTATGTTGGGTTTATCTGATGAATAAAAAATTTGAAGTGAGAAATTTGTTCAAAAATTTTTTACATTATGATTGAAAACCAATTTCAAATCAAAATTTGTATTTTACATTCTGACAATGGAACAGAATATTTTAATGAGCACTTGGGTGATTTTTTGAAAGAAAAAGGTATTTTTCATCAATCTACTTGTTGTGATACCCCTCAACAAAATGACATTGCAGAACGAAAAAATAAATATTTACTTGAAGTAGCACGTGTTATAATGTTTTATATGCATATTCCTAAGTATTTGTAGGGTGAAGCAATTTTAACAGCCTCTTATTTGATAAATAAGATGTCTACTAAGGTGTTAGAATACAAAACACCTCTTGAATGTCTTAAAAAAAATCCTGAAATAAGATTATTTTCTGATTTGCCTGCCAAAATTTTTGGGTGTACTGTCAATGTTCATGTTCCATGTCAATTTCGTTCAAAACTTGAACCGTGTACAATAAAATGTGTATTCTTGGGTATTCATCAAACAAAAAGGGTATAAGTGTTTCGATCCTCGAACAAAATTTTTTTTTGTGAGCATGAATGCGTCTTTTTTAGAAACAACTCCCTATTTTATCAAAAAAATCCCTTCAATGGGAGACAAGTGAAATAAAAGATAATTTTTGGAAAATTTCTACCCCACTTCCCAATATCATTTTTCTAAAAAATAATCACTTACATCTAGTGCCTAGTATTGGAGACTCTCGATCAAGGGGAGAAATATTACAAATTGACCACCTGATCTGAGTTCTGAGCTTCAGGTTTATACTAGGAAGAGATTTCATCTTACGGATAAAGACTCAAAAGTCAAGCCTGCACAACATCAGTCTGAAAATCTAAATTCTGGCATCAAAATTCTAGGTAACTCTATCCCAAGTCTAGCTTTGATTTCTCCCATTGTGTCTAATTGTTCACCTACTATTCCTGATCTTGATGTTCCTATAGCAATTGGGAATAGTGTTCGAAACTGCACAAATCATCCTATTTCAAATTACCTTTCCTATCAAAGACTGTCAAAATACCATAAAGCTTTCACCTCTAGGATTTCACACTTATTTGTTCCAAGGAATATACAGGAAACTTTGGATGATCCGAGTTGAAAATTAGCAGTCATGGAAGAGATGAATGCTTTGGACGCATTATATGGACTCAAACAGTCACCAAGAGCATGATTTGGACGCTTTGGAAAGGTTGTTATCAATTATGGCTTCTTGCAGAGTCAAGCAGATCACATAATAATTTATAAACATTCAGAATAGGGTAAAGTTGCTATTTTGATTGTTTATGTTGATGACATTATCTTAACTAGCGATGATAAAATAGAATTAGCTGTCATAAAGAAGAATCTCGCAAAAGAATTTCAAATTAAGGATTTGGGAGTCCTCAAGTATTTCCTCGGGATGGAATTTGCAAGATCCAAAGAAGGTATATTTGTTAATCAAAGAAAATATATTCTTGATCTCCTTGGAGAAACAGGTTTGCTGGGGTATAAAATGGTTGAGACTCCGATTGAGCCTAACCTGAAGTTACAAGCTACTAAGGTTGAAGAAGTGAAGGACAGAGAACTAATTCAGAGACTTGTAGGAAAATTGATTTACTTGTCTCACACGCGGCTTGATATCGCTTTCGCAGTTAGCATGGTAAGTCAGTTCATGCACTCACCAGGAGTAGAACATTTCGAGGTCATCTATATGATATTAAGATATCTAAAAGGAACTCCAGGGAGAGGTTTATTATTCAAGAAACATGTACATCTTCAAATCGAAGTCTATATAGATGCAGATTGGGCGGGGAGTGTTACAGATGGGAGATCAACATCAGGCTACTGTTCCTTTGTTGGTGGGAACCTAGTTACATGGCGAAGTAAAAAGTAAAATGTGATAGCAAGAAGTAATGCTGAAGCAGAATTCAAAGCTGTTTCCTATAGAATATGTGAAGTGATGTGGATCAAAAGAATTCTTGAGAAATTGAAGCGTTCTTGCTAACTCCTATGAAAGTTTATTGTGACAACAAAGCTGTTATTTCCATAGCTCATAATCCGGTTCTTCATAATCGTACAAAGCATATAAAAGTAGATAAACATTTCATCAAGGAAAAAAATCAAAACTGAAATAATATGCATGACATATCTTCCAACATATGAACAATTAGCTGATGTACTAACGAAGGGACTATATAAGAAATAATTTGATAAGCTGACTAACAAACTGACTATGGAAGATATCTACAAACCAGCTTGAGGGGGATGTTGAAAATTAATTCTATCATTAAAATCCTTGATTGAGTCATAATTACAAGATCATTTCTTATGTAAATACGGACTGTAAAAGATATATAAATCAGGAAAAATAAGAGAGTCTTTAATTATCTTTAATTAGTTTTAATTAATTTCTTTTTTTTCATTAGTATCATTTTCTATTGTAAAATTCTCTCTATAAAAGGAGAATCTTGTACCTATTGTATTATAAGAGTGAAAAAGTAATTATTTTTTCTCATACTTTTTAAGTACTTTCTTATTCCACTACCAAGATTCCTTACTTGGTGGTGCATGCCCCTTCTCCTTCTCCTACTTGGTATTATAAATGTCTCTTTCTTGGCCATATGTTTGTATTCCTACATTCTCCTTCAATATACTTTGCTTTCCATCTTTAACTTACTTCACTTAATTTTAGGAGTCATGTATATTTTTCCTCTATTAATATTATGATTAAAGCGTATATCCAATACTATTAATTTATGTTGGATAGTTAAGCTTTCTCCAAGGATAACCTTACAATCTTTACAAATCTTTTTATCTCTCTTCCTAACCATAAAAAGGTCAATTTGTGATTTATTATTCCCACTTTTGATATGACCAACGGTTTTTTTTTCTTAAAAAATGTATTAGTTAGAATAATGTTATATGCTATCGCAAAATCCAATATAGTTTTCCAAACTCTTAACCCTATGTATCCTTTTATATTTCTCATTTTTCACTCCAACATGTCTATTTAGATCACTCCTTATTAAAATCATTTCATTTGGCGAAATATTTTGTAATACCTCATTTAAATCATCCCAAAATCTTGATTTGATTTCTTTATCTAATCCTACTTGAAATACATATATACTAATTACGTTCACAGTTTTTTCGCAACTACTATATTGAGAGCTATAATTCTATTTTTTTTAACTACTCCAATAACTTCATCTTTTAAAGAATTATCTATAAAAATATCCATTTTATTTTTCATTTTACTCTTTCCTATGTATCATTATTTAAAATTTGAATTATTTATTATTTTTACCAAATTGTCATCTAGAAGCAAACTACAATTCATATCTGACTTCTCAAATAAATTATTGTAACAAGATGTTAGATAATTTTGAGCATGCTTTATTCTATTCGTAACCTTTATGCAGCATTCTATTGATTACTGGCTTTGTGCAGATTTGATTACACCGGAGTCTGAGAGGCTTGTGAAGAATGTCATTAGGTTAATAGTCAAGAGGAGGCAGACTTCTTCTACATTCTATTTTTCACAACAATTAGCTATTTCTTGCTTGAGAGACAGCAATGCAAGACACTTTACAGGTCTGATGAATGGCCCAAGGGGTTTTGTGTGTGTGTGTGTGTGTGGATCTGTGATTGTTGAGTACTATGCTAGCTTGTAGATTACGCGGCGTTTAAATCCAACAAATTCTAAACATATAGGTTCGAGATAATGCAGCTACTACTCTTCAAGCATTAAGCAGTTGGTACTGCTCTGTAGTTTGGCCTAGGCTTTCCTTCCTATTTAATAACATGAAGGCGACTTAATCGATATGCACCACAACCGTATGAAATTTTGGAAGTAAGAACCACAAATTTTACCATCTTTATATAGGTATTGATCCCGGCCTAGCTCACGGATGGCTTGGCCGACCAGCCTGGTGCCACGTCAGGGTAGGAAAGAGATAAGGGTCCCCGGGGGCCCGGTGAATCAGGGGACCCGCATAAGCGATCGAGCCGGTAAAATCTGGCCCGACCTAACTTGCTCAAAGACATCGAGGAGCCAACCCTAACTCGAAGGCACACGATGTTAACAGAGGCTCGAGGGAAGAGTTGATGATCCCGGCCCGAGGAGTTTCCGACCTAGGGAATCCTCGAACCCCCCCCCCCCCCCGGCCCGACCCTGGGTTGGGTCGGGCGAACCGATCCTGAGTGCCCCTTGACTCGAGCGTCCTGTAGTTCGGTCACTCAATCGTACGACTCGGGAGTAGGCGTATTGACTGTTGCGGAGTCCGATATCACTCGGGCCATTCGGTTGAGAACCTACCTCGGGACCTGCCCTTCCTTCAACTATACCCACCAAGGTTTTGGGTGCCGATGGGTTTCGGGCGGCACCAGCGAAACTGTATCGTTCCGCTGGTGCGCCGAAACCGGCTCGAGGAGGCTGTTGGTTTCGAGCGTCACGCACCGTGCGGCGACAACGGCGAGTCGGCGACAGCATTCGCTGCGCGCGACAGAGACAATCGCGCGACAGCGAACGCGCACGACACGGGAATCGCATGCGTCATGTGCCAGAGGCATCGCGAGAATCCCCGGCGTCGCCGGAAGCATCGCCGGACGGTGGTGGAGCTGGACGCGCGGCTCCTCCACTTCGGCGGATCTCTGGCGGGTTCGTGGGACTCCCGGCGTCGCCGGCGAGGTCGTCGGAAGGCTCCAGCGTCGCCGGAATCTTCTCCGGACGCTGCTGGAGCCATTGAACGCGAGGCTCCGGCGGATCTCGGCGGCGCGGCAAGATCGGGCTCGGCGGCGAAAATGGAAAATCGGGGAAAAAATCCCGATTTTCTCACGTAAATGCGATTTAAAAAAAAAGAAAATGTTGATTTATTTAAATACAACATTTCCTTTCTAAATTCAAAAAATTAAATAAATTTAATTATTGAATTTTTTGAATTTATTTTTCTATTTTAAATATTATTTAAAAATTCTAAAATTTTTTTAAAAAACCTAAATAAAATCTAAAAAAATTCAAAAAAATTATTTTATAATCTGATAATTATTTATTATTTATACTGTTTTATATTTGATTAATATTTTAATATTTTGTCATTTTAAACCTATATTATTTAAATAATTAATATTATTGTTCCAAGTTTACTTGATAAAAATGTGTTATTTTAGAAAACCATGGAATTGATCTAAGCAGAATGCTACAAGAATCAATGTTTTCATCTGATTCACGTCACTCCTTTTGGTATTAGTAAGATAACATATTGTAATGTATCAATTTTAATTCGAGTTATTGATAGATCAATTTTCTTTAAAGAAAGTTATATTTAATTGTTTTCTTAACAATATTAAGTTGTTCAATAATTGAAAACTTATATCAAATTAATATACAACTTATTATTAAATTATACATAATAAATATATATTTATCTAATAATTATTATATATAAATAAAAAATACCGAAACCATATCGGCACGAAACGATACGATACCGAAACCGTATCGTTCCGGTCTGAGACCGAAACATCGGCACGGGTCGAAATTTTAAACCTTGATACCCACTCTCTGACAGCACACTAGGAGAAGGTGGTACGGGGTCGGCACGAAGTTGACACAGTCCAGGCCCAAATCACAGATATCTCGCTGACACCGTGATCCCCCTGCCACCCCGTACCACGACCACCTGCGTTCGCCTCAGGTCGAGCAGCGCCTGGCGACGCACGTTGGTGAGCCGGCAGTTCCCCTTGCCTTATTTGGGCATGCAGCGCCTCACCCTGCCAATGCTGACCATGCCCTGCCATGCTCTCGCCTACGGCAGGGAGTGGCAGGCCGGGCAGAAGCTGCCGGCTCCCCCGGCTATATAAGCCTCTCCGCTCCCCGTCGCACAGGTATGCGCAATAGTATTTTTTCACTGTTTCATTATTTTTGCTCTTCCACCACAGGGGACTAACTGTTGGTGCAGAAAGCACCCAAGTCAAACCTGTGTTTTGATAAATGGCAAAGGGTTCAAAAGTTAAGTCTTAATTGTTATCTAACATGCTGCTTGAGTGTGCAGATTGAAGTCCTAGCAAGGGAATGCTAGGCACCTAGCAAAGGATTGCTAGGCACTGAAACCCTAAGTCCTGGCGAAGGACAGCTGGGCACCTGGCGAAGGGCTGCTAGGATACGAAGACCTAGCGAAGGACTGCTGGGCACCTGGCGAAGGACTGCCAGGATCCAAAGACCTAGTGAAGGACTACTAGGCACCTGGCAAAGGACTGCCAGGATCCAAAGACCTAGCGAAGGACTGCTAGGCACCGGGCGAAGGACAGCCTGGGATCCAAGACCTAGCGAAGGATTGCTAGGCACCCGGCGAAGGGCTGCCAGGATCCGAAGACCTGGCGAAGGACTGCTAGGCACCGGGCGAAGGACAGCATGGTATCCAAGACTTGGCAACGGACTGCTAGGCAAAAGTCCAACCGGAGGAGCCTGTTGGCAATTGGTAAATTCTTCCGAGAGGAGTAGGTGAGGACGCGTTCCCCGTCGAGGGAACAGTAGGCGTCGGTTCGACCTAGGGCTCCATTTTGGAGACCCAAAGTCAGAACCAAGACAGCTAAGGCTGTATAAAACTAATACATTATTACTCTGTGTTATTTTGGACTAACCCTGGATGCAGGACCGAAGGAACGAGTGTCTGCAGCTCAGAAAGCCTCAAAGGAGTGAGGCAGAAGCTATGTAGGGCGCCCCCAAGGTGAATATAAAACAAGAAGAGCAAAAGTACGCTTCAAAAGCTAAGTGGGCGGGGCGCCCCCTGCTCCAGGGCACCCCCGTGCTCCCGGGCGCCCCCAGTGCACAAGGCGCCCCGCACCTAAGCCACCGAAGCGGATAACCCTGATCCAGTCGAGAAGCTCGCTGAAAAGGTCAACCAGGGCGCCCCCAGAGTCATCCTCAGCCCTATTCGAGAGGGATAAGGGATGACCGAGAGAATCTCGGATCGGCTGACACATGGGGGGCGCCCTCGACGTCCAGGGCGCCCCGAAGTGCTATAAATAGCACCCAACGCCAAGGCTTCTCAACAATCACTTCTTCCAACGCACTCACGCTCTTCTACTCCCGCACTCTGCTCCGGAAACCTCCCGACTCGAGATACAAGCGCTGACGATGTCCCTCTGCTCCGAAAATACAATCTACACTGGACGTCAGTAACGAAGAGCTATTTGTTTTGTTTACTGTACTACAATTATCATATCTGTCTGTAAACTATTTTGCGCACATATAGAATTGCCCGCAATAAACGGTTAACGACCGTGGGCCTTGGAGTAGGAGCCGACCGCGACTCCGAACCAAGTAAAAGATCTTGTGCTCGCGTTTTGTGTTTAATTCTTCCGCTGCGTAATTTCTCTAACTCTAATCTGAACGATTTACGATATTCACCCCCCCTCTATTGTTTCTCTCAATCCAACAAGTGGTATCAGAGCGGGGAAGCTCAAATTTGGTGCAACCACCAGTTTGAGAATTTTCGAATTTTTCTTAAATTACTTTTCTTTTACTTTTTCAAAGTTTTCTCGTTAATCGAGGTTGGTGCAACACCTCTCGATAATTATTTCTCTTTATCCCGCACTACTAATCCAAGACCAAGTCTTGGGATATTTTCTTTCCTTTAGTTTACTTTTCAGATAAAATGGTCATGCAAGAAGGCTTCAGCACCGCAAGACCACCTCTCTTCAGTGGGGAGGACTTCTCCTACTGGAAGAGCAGAATGGAGGTCCACCTGAAAACTCAGGTGGACATGTGGATAATCATCCAGTCCGGACTGAAGATTCCAAAGAACGCTGAAGGAGTACCTCAAACCTAAACCTACATAGAGTGGGACACCGCTCTGAAACGGAAGATTGAGGCTGATGCAAAGGCGACCCAGACCCTCCAATGCGGCTTAACAAAAGAAGATCTGAACTGGGTGGGTCCATTCAACAGTGCCAAGGAGCTGTGGGGGAAACTGATCGAGCTGCACGAAGGAACTTCAGACACTCGAATCAGCAAAAGAGATCTCCTTCTGAACAAGCTGTACACGATCAAGATGAACGACAACGAAACAGCAGCTCAACTCCACGCCCGAATTCAGGAACTAATGAACGGACTACACACCATCGGTCACAAGGTAGAAAACCGTGACCTAATAAGGTACGCTTTAAATGCTTTCCCGAGAAACACCTTGTGGGCATCTATGGTAGATGCATACAAGGTTTCAAGGGACTTGTCAAAAATTAAATTAGACGAACTATTTTCTGAACTCGAATTACATGAACAGACTAACTGCAATCTGGCCGAGAAAGATATTGCCTTTGTTGCAGGTAAAACTGGAAGGACAACCAAGCAGAAGCCTTAACTTGCACTCGAGTCTGATTCAGACTCAGACTCAGAAGACGAAGAAGGAGATCAACCTAAGCTGGTCCAACTGGCCCGGGACTACTACAAGGAATTGAAGAACCAAATCAACAGAAGAAAAGCCAGGCGAAGAAAAGATGAACCAGCTGAACCCTCAAATGAAAAGAACAAGCCCAACGTGACCTGTTACGAGTGCAAGAAGAAGGGCCACTACAAGACCGAATGCCCCAACATGAAGGAAACAAAGAAGACGAGGAAGAAGAAGGCACTTCAAGCAACGTGAGACGAGTCCTCCTCCTCCGAAGAAGAAGAGGTCCCACAGTCGAACCTGCTCGCGCTAACCGCCTCAGAAGAAATCGAGACTGAGTCAGAATCGGAACAGGACGACGGCAAACTGACATTTTCAGAGGACGGCGAAATCAAGGTAAGTGGTTTTTCTAGAAGTCAGTTAAATGTGTTAATTTCTTATCTTTCTCGAGATTTGGCAAAAGCTAAACTCCGAGTCGAATCCCTCCGACAGGAAGTAAAACTCCTGAAAGAGGGAGCTGACTCTAGATCTTTAACCGAGAAGGTTCAAGAAGGAATCTCTAATCAAGTTGAAAAACTTGAGAAAGAGAACTCCTCCCTGAAAACTCAGGTTAAGGACCTTAGATCAGCTTTAGAACGATTCACCTCTGGTTTCAAGGGTCTTGACATGATTCTTGGAAAACAGAAGTCGGTTCTAAATCGATCCGGACTAGGCTATAGAACCAAATCTAGACAAAGATCCTACTATGTTGTACTGAACCAGTCCAGACCTAAAGTTCAGGCATGGGTACCCAAACTGTACCTGAACAAACAAACTGGATCAAATCAGTATTGGATCCCCAAGGACAAGATTCACATCTTGCTAAACCATTATCGTGGCTTTAGTCCAGGGGGAGCCAAATTAAAAACAATATTTATTGTTAGATAAAATTCAATTCTTGTTTGCAATTTGCATGATTGATTGTTTATTTAATTTCTGTAATTTACCATGTTTAGATTTAGGAATGGTTAGTTTAAGGACTGAACCAACTTAACTGAAATTTGAACAACATAGTATTGGGTGGCGGTGAGATGATAGTACGTTAGGGAAGCCAATTCTAATAAGGTCAAGTATACTCTACTTGGTCTCTTTAGACTGGTGAAACTAGCCGAAGCTACCGATCCAAGACCCAAACTAGTTAGACCAGAATTTTTCAAGGACTAATTTTGAAAATGAAATTTCATTGAAAAGCTTTGTCAAGGAAAGGGTTGATGATCCAATAAGGCTACGGCCAAAGAAGGCCTAGTGCCTCGCCAAGACCTGGAAGCTAATTTTTGAAATTCAAATTCAAACTATTCTTTGTCAAATTCGAATATAACACAAATTTTCAGTTGATTGTAGATTCAAACATTTTTTTCAAATTCAAAATCAACTGTTTTCAAAATTAAATTAAGTTTTTCATAATTTTTCAAAATTAATTCTAACTACCAAAACCTGTCTCACAAAACCTGTAAGGCTAACGTGATTGATAACCCTAGATTTCGGTGAGACAGACTAGGCTGTGAAAATCAATTTAGGCTATTCCTGATTCTAATTGGATCCAAATCAACAAAACTCTTTATGTGTAGGAACATAAAGATTTGGACCAATGGATGTTGGATAGTGGTTGCTCTAGACACATGACTGGAGATAAATTGAAATTCACCAAACTCAAATTCAAGAACCTAGGCTCAGTGGCATTTGGCAACAATGCTACACTCAAGGTAATTGGGTCAGGTAATATTGAACTTAAATCTGACTTTGTCATTAAGAAAGTACTTTTGGTTGAAAATTTCAATTTTAACTTGCTTAGCATAAGTCAGTTGTGTGATTCTGGTTATGTAGTTACCTTCAACAATTCTAACTGCCTAATTAGAAACCTGCAAGACTCGGAAATCATGCTTAAGGGCACTAGGAAAAATAATGTTTACACTATAAACCTACCCCTAGTACCTAAATGTATGTTAACTCAGTTAGAACAATCAAACCTCTGGCATAGGAGACTAAGTCACACTAATATGAGAATTATTTCAAAAATTACCCAACTTGGCTTAATTAAAGGTATCCCCAAAATTAAAAATCATGAAAACTTAATATGTGAATCATGTAATCAAGGCAAACAAATAAGGTCTAATCATAAATTAATCCAATCTGATCTAACTCAAACCACACTTGAGCTCCTGCACCTTGACCTATTTTATTCACATGGAGCCAAATCACTAAGCGGGAACCGATACTGCTTAGTAATAGTTGATGATTACTCTAGGTTTACCTGGGTTAGGTTTCTAAAGACCAAAGATGAAACTCTAAACCTATTTAATGAATTCTGTAAGTTAATTGAAAATCAAAACGATACTAAAATCAAAAGACTTAGGAGTGACCACGGGGGGAGAATTTGAAAATCAACGGTTCGAGGAATTCTGTAAGGTAAATGGGTATATACATGAATTTTCGTATCCTAGAACCCCCCAGCAAAATGGCATAGTCGAAAGGAGAAATAGAACCCTACAGGAAGCCGCTAGGGCTATGCTCAATGAATTCAATTTAGCTAACCAATATTGGGCAGAAGCAATTAGTACGGCTTGCTACATCCAAAATAGGGTTCTGATTAACAAGCGACACAACAAAACACCCTATGAATTATACTACCATAGACTTCCAAATCTACACTACCTAAGAGTCTTTGGATGCAAAGTCCATATTCTAAACACCAAAGACTATTTAGGAAAATTCCAGTCTAAGTCAACCCCAGGCATCTTCCTAGGATATTCAACCTCAAGTAGAGCCTATAGGGTTTACAACAAACAAACTAAGAAAATTGAAGAAACAACAAACCTAATATTTGATGAAGAAATCAACTCAACATTTGATAATCCAGACCTAACTTCATCAAATGCTGATCAAGAAGATAGTGAACAAACTGTTGAACTTTTAATTGGACCATTGAATGAACTAACTATTGAACCAACTTCTGAGTCAATTGAACCAAATATTGAACCAAACATTGAACCAAATAGTGAACCAAATCGACCAGCCGGACCTGAGGCTGAACCAAGTTCAAGAAAAACCAAGAAACCCAGACTTAGTCACCCAACTGATCAAATTGTGGGTGATCCAATATTAGGAGTCAGAACTAGGTCTTCCTATAGAAACCTTAGTCACATAGCCATGATTTCAAAAATTAAACCTAAGACTATAGAGGAAGCCCTACCTGATCCTGATTGGATCATAGCTATGCAAGAAGAGTTAGCCCAATTAGAAAGAAACCAAGTCTGAGAATTAGTACCTAAACCTGAGGGCAAATCCGTCATTGACACTAAGTGGGTTTTTAGGAATAAGTTAAATGATCAAGGAGAAATAGTCAGAAATAAAGCCCGCTTAGTAGCGAAAGGATTCAGTCAAGTAGAAGGGTTAGATTATGACGAAATCTATGCCCCAGTAGCTAGACTTGAGTCCATTAGGATGTTATTAGCCTTTGCATCCCATAAAGGATTCAAACTATACCAAATGGATGTAAAGTCAGCCTTTCTAAATCGATTCATTAAGGAAGAAGTCTATGTAGGACAACCCCTGGTTTTGAAAACTTAGAAAGACATGACCATGTTTACAAACTTACCAAAGCACTTTATGGACTAAAACAAGCTCCTAGGGCCTGGTATGAACGCTTATCAACTTACTTAATTTCTAAAGAATTTAAACAAGGACAAATTGACTCAACCCTATTCATTAAAACCTTAGGAAAAGAAATCTTTATTGTCCAAATCTACGTCGATGACATAATTTTTGGTTCCACCAACTCTAATTTTTTAAAAGAATTCGTAAAAATAATGGAAAATGAGTTTGAAATGAGTCTAGTTGGTGAGCTCAACTTTTTCCTAGGGTTACAAATCAAACAAACTAGGGATGGAAACTATGTCCATCAATCCAAATATGCAAAAGAGTTAATAAAGAAATTTAAAATGGATAACTCTAAAAGCATAAGTACCCCCATGACCACAAATGTAAAATAGATAGTGACCCTGATGGTAAACCAGTAGACCCTAAACTCTATAGAAGTATGATAGGAAGTCTACTATACCTTACAGCAAGTAGACCTGATATCCTTTTTACTGTAGGAATGTGTGCTAGATATCAAACCTGTGCTAAGGAGACGCACTTAGCAGCCCTAAAAAGAATACTAAGATATGTTAAGGGCACCCTAAATGTAGGGATTTGGTATCCTAGGACCTCAACCTTCGACTTGTCAGGATACTCGGATTCGGACTACGCTGGTTGTAAATTAGATAGAAAGAGCACAAGTGGAAGCTGCCAACTGTTAGGAAATAGTCTAGTAAGTTGGTGCAGCAGAAAACAACACTGTGTAGCTCTATCCACAACTGAAGCTGAGTATGTTGCCTTAGGAGAGTGTATAGCACAACTTTTATGGATGATGCACACTCTTAAGGACTTCCAGCTCAACTATACCCAAACTCAGGTTTTCATTGACAACATAAGCTCGATTAATCTAACTAAGAACTCAATCCAACATTCCAGAACTAAACATATAGAAGTGAAACACCACTTTGTAAGAGACCATGTAGCAAGAGGTGAAATAGTCCTTAAGCATGTAGACTCTAAATCCAACTTAGCTGACATATTCACTAAACCCCTACCTGAGTCTGAGTTCAGCTCACTAAGAAGGCAATTAGGATTATGCTTGGTAGAATAGGTTTACTCTACTTTTGGTTTTCTTACTGCTTTATTTGATTTGAAAAATCAACTTTTAAAAGAATTTTTAAAAAACTACTTTATTTGATTTGAAAAATCAACTTTTAAAACTCTAAAACATGTTTTCAAAATCAACTTTTACTTAGTTGGAAATTTTTTAAAATTGTTTTTCAACTTAGTTTTATTTTAAAACTAGCCCCTTCAAAACTAGGATTTTTTCGCAAATAAACTTAGCCTAGGCCCTAACCCTAGAAATGCATGCACCTATAGATCTAGAAGCCAGCATCTCACAAGCACCTTAAAGTACTGTTGATTGATAACCTAGACTGGGTTTGAGATGCTTAGGTCTTTGCCTTAATTCAAGATGTAGATCAGTGCATCTGCAGTAATTGGGGTACTAAATACAACTTAAACAGTAATCAAGTTAAGTGTCAAGTTTAGACAATCTAACTTGAACAGAACACTTAACTCGACTAACCCTAGCAAAAACTACTGTTTATAACAGTTAGTAAGTAACTAAATGGGTTAGACAGGACCCTAAAATAGAAAATTGAAATTGATTTGGTTTAGTTCATATCCTGTATTGGTTCAGTACAGCAAATTATGCAGTTTATTTTTTTCTGCTATTATGCAACCTTTTTGCTACATTTCTTTATTTTTGATATATGACAAAGAAGGAGAGGTATGAAAGGAGAGAAGGCTTTAAATTTTTTTTCAAAAATTCAAAACTTTTATTCAAAAAGTACTTAATCTATCTATTATTCAAAAAGTACTTAATCTATCTGTTTTTCAAAAGTACTTAATATATATTTTAAAAAAAGTACTAAGCTTTTATTCAAAGTTTTTAAATTAAACTTAAGCTGCTTTTTAAATATTTTTAACTTAAGATTTCAAAATTTTCCTAAGTACTTAAAACTTAAGTTTTCAAAAATCTTTTAAGTACTTAAAACTTAAGTTTTCAAAAATCTTTTAAGTACTTAAAACTTAAGTTTTCAAAATCTTCTTAGTACTTAAACATAAGTTTTCAAAATTTTCCTAAGCATTTAACTTAAGTTTTCAAAATTATCCTGTAAGTATAAATTTTCCAAAGTGCACAACCAAAATTATTTTGGAAAATATGTCTTTAAAGATTCTGTTGAAAATTGTTCTAAGTAAAATTAAATCCATCTTTAGACTTAGAATTTATTTTCAAATCCCCACGAACTTTTGAAAAATCTAGGGGGAGATTCCTTCCAGGGGGAGAAAATAAAATTTCGTTTCATATGTTCTGATTAACTTAACTTTTTGAACCAGGGTTGCCATAAATCAAAAAGGGGGAGATTGTTGGTGCAAAAAACACCCAGGTCAAATCTGTGTTTTGATAAATGACAAAGGGTTCAAAAGTTAAGTCTTAATTGTTATCTAACATGCTGCTTGAGTGTGCAGATTGAAGTCCTAGCAAGGGAATGCTAGGCACTGAAACCCTAAGTCCTGGCGAAGGACAGCTGGGCACCTGGCGAAGGGCTGCTAGGATACGAAGACCTAGCGAAGGACTACTGGGCACCTGGCGAAGGACTGCCAAGATCCAAAGACCTAGCAAAGGACTGCTAGGCACCTGGCAAAGGACTGCCAGGATCCAAAGACCTAGCGAAGGACTGCTAGGCACTGGGCGAAGGACAGCCTGGGATCCAAGACCTAGCGAAGGACTGCTAGGCATCCAGCGAAGGACTGCCAGGATCCGAAGACCTGGCGAAGGACTGCTAGGCACCGGGCGAAGGACAACCCGGTATCCAAGACCTGGCAACGGACCGCTAAGCAAAAGTCCAACCGGAGGAGCTGGTTGGCAACAGGTAAATTCTCCCGAGAGGAGTAGGTGAGGACGCGTTCCCCGTCGAGGGAACAGTAGGCGTTGATTCGACCTAGGGCTCCATTTTGGAGACCCAAAGTCAGAACCAAGACAGCTAAGGCTGTATAAAACTAATACATTATTACTCTGTGTTGTTTTGGACTAACCCTGGATGCAGGACCGAAGGAACGAGTGTCTGCAGCTCAGAAAGCCTCAAAGGAGTGAGGCAGAAGCCGAGTAGGGCGCCCCCAAGGTGAATACAAAACAAGAACAGTAAAAGTACACTTCAAAAGCTAAGTGGGCGGGGTGCCCCCCTGCTCCAGGGCGCCCCCGTGCTCCCGGGCGCCCCGCACCCAAGCCACCGAAGCGGATAACCCTGATCCTGCCGAGAAGCTCGCTGAAAAGGTCAACCAGGGCGCCCCCAGCGTCCAGGGCGCCCCCAGAGTCAACCTCAGCCCTATTCGAGAGGGATAAGGGCTGGCCGAGAGAATCTCGGATCGGCTGACACGTGGGGGGGGGGGGCGCCCCCGACGTCCAGGGCACCCCGAAGTACTATAAATAGCACCCAACGCCAAGCCTTCTCAACAATCACTTCTTCCAACACACTCACGCTCTTCTACTCCTGCGCTCTGCTCCAGAAACCTCCCGACTCGAGATACAAGCACTGACGACGTCCCTCTGCTCCGAAAATACAATCTGTTGGTGCAGGAAGCACCATATCGAACCTTATTTTGATATTGGCAAAGGATTCAAATTTAAGTGTTATTTGTGATCTAATAAAGTTACTCAAGTGTGCAGAGACAAAGTCCTAGCGAAGGGCTGCTAGGCACCTGGCGAAGGACTGCCAGGAAACAAAGTCCTAGCGAAGGGCTGCTAGGCACCTGGCGAAGGGCTACTAGGAAACAAAGTCCTAGCGAAGGACAGCTAGGCACCTGGCGAAGGAATGCCAGGATACAAAGCCCTAGCGAAGGACTGCTAGGCACCTGGCGAAGAAATGCCAAGATACAAAGCCCTAGCGAATGACTGCTAGGCACCTGGCGAAGGAATGCCAGGATACAAAGACCTAGCGAAGGACTGCTAGGCACCAGGCGAAGGACAACTTGGTACTGAAGACCTGGCGAAGGACAGCTAGGCACCAGGCGAAGGACTGCTGGGCAAAAAGTCCAACCGGAGGAGCCGGTTGGCATCAGGTAAATTCTCCTAAGAGGAGTAGGTGAGGACGCGTTCCTCGTCGAAGGAACAGTAGGCGTCGGTTCGACCTAAGGTTCCATTTTGGAGACCCAAAGTCAGAACCAAGACAGCTAAGGCTGTATACAACTAATATATTATTGCTCTATGTTATTTTGGACTAACCCTGGATGCAGGACCGAAGGAACGAGTGTCTACAGCTCAGAGAGCCTCAAAGGAGTGAGGCAGAAACTGAGTAGGGCGCCTGGAGTGTCCCGGGCGCCCCCAAGGTCAATACAAAAGAAGGAGAGCAAGTGAATGCTTCGACAGCTCATGGGCGGGGCGCCCCCGTGCTCCCGGGCGCCCCGAATGGTCCGGGCGCCCCCAGATCAAGCTAACGAAGCGGAAGCCAGCGAAGCCAACGGATAAGAGTTGACCCGGTCAACCCGGGCGCACCCAGCGTCCCGGGCACCCCCGTCAAAGCCTGATCCCGAGTTTGAAGGGATCAGAGCTGACCGAGAGGAACTCAGATCAGCTGACACGTGGGGAGGGGGGGCGCCCCCGACGTTCCGGGCGCCCCCAGGGGCTATAAAAGGGCCCTCGACCCCAAGGCTTTGAACAATCAATTCTTCCAACGCATTCACGCTCTTCTACTCCGGCGCTCTGCTCCGGAAACCTCCCGACTCGAGATACAAGCGCCGACGACGTCCCTCTGCTCAAAAAATACAATCTACACCAGACGTCGGTAACGAAGAGCCACTTTTAAGTTTACTGTACCATTTCCTGTAATACATTTTGTAAACTGGTTTTGCGCACATATAGAATTGCCCGCAGTAAACGGTCAACGACCGTGGGCCTTGGAGTAGGAGCCGACCGCGACTCCGAACCAAGTAAAACTGCTTGCGTCTTTGTGTTGTGATTTAATTTTCCGCTGCGTATGCTCTTATTTTTAATCCGAAAAAGATTTACGATATTCACCCCCCCTCTATCGTTTCTCTCGATCCAACACAATCTACACCGGACGTCGGTAACGAAGAGCTATTTATTTTGTTTACTGTACTACAATTATCATATCTGTCTGTAAACTGTTTTGCGCACATATAGAATTGCCCGCAGTAAACGGTCAACGACCGTGGGCCTTGGAGTAGGAGCCGACCGCGACTCCGAACCAAGTAAAAGATCTTGTGTTCGTGTTTTGTGTTTAATTCTTCCGCTGCGTAATTTCTCTAACTCTAATCCGAACGATTTACGATATTCACCCCCCCTCTATCGTTTCTCTCGATCCAACACTGACTTGACCGTCGGAGTGCCTTGCCGGGGACTTTTTCCGACGGGTTCGCTAATAGATTTTTCCTTGCAGATCAAGGCCAGCATCAGCAGCTCGCGACCTCCGGGAGACCACGTTGTTCTTGGGAGTCCACCTCACTTCGCAACAAGATCAGGGTTCTTTGACAACTCATATAAGTTGTGTTAGTAGGAGCCCTAGAGCCAATTATATGATAATTGATTGGGGACTTTTTGTATCATATTCTATCATTAATAAAGACATGTTTGGTTATTATACTTACTGTATTTTTGTGCCAAATAACTAAGTATAATAATGTCCTTGTGTAGTAGGTTCTTATCTACATTATATCGATTGGTTGAATCGATAGTGAGATAATGTAGAGAACACTACACTAAATTATTCCTAGTCAAATATTAATATTCAGGGACAATATTAATGCATGGAGACTAGCATGTAGGTCAATTGATGACCTGAGCTCACAAGTCATGGATATGTGATATCAAGTTGACACATGGGTATACATTAAGAATGTATACTGAATTGACCCGCCATGAGAAAGTTTCATAGATTGTCATATGAGTGTCATAAACTTTCTCATGTGACTATTGGTATGAATAGTCCTTGGACGTGAAGTCACTACGGTTCCCTACATAAGGAGTTATGTACTTTGATATTGTTAAACGTCACCCGTAACAGGGTGGACTATAAAGGTGATCACTGGGTATGTAATGAATTATGCGGAGGGATGTGAGTGATGTAGATGGATCTATCCCTCCCATATGACGGGAGTGATATCTGTGGGCCCCTTGATCGAGTAGGACTACTAAAAGCATGGTCATGCTCAAATGAGTCAATATGAGATATTGAGCTCATTTGTTTGAGTGAGTCTACTCGGGGATCAAGAAACATATATATTAATCGAGGATGACACGGTCTATGCCTCATTAGTCAATCTAGATATCAAGGATAGAAGGGCAATGTCACACATTATCATAGTCACGGAGGTTTACTCGGATCTCGACTTTTCTTGTTACTTGGGTAGCAATGATGCATTGCTAGATGCCGCTCATTGCTTATGTGTCTAAGGTGTTTAGGCACATTGCCAACGTCACGAGAACCTATTGGGTCACACACTAAGGACATGATGCTTCGGGAAATCTAAGTGGGAGCCCGAGTTGGGAACTCGAGAGATCTGATCGGGAGATCTGATGGAGAGCTCAAGTTGGGAACTCGAGAGACTCGGGTCGGGAGCTCGGGTCAGGAGCTCAGGGACTTGGTCGGGAGCTCGGTGCTCGGCAGACTGGGTCGATGCTCGGCAGACTTGGTCTGGAGCTCGGCACTCGGCAGACTGGGTCGGGAGCTCGGCAGACTGGTCGGGAGCTCGGCGACTTTCTCGGCAGACTTGGTCTGGAGACCTGGTCGGAAGCCCGAGAGGCCCGGTCGGAATTGCATGGGGAAATTCATTAAAGTGTTTAATGAAGGAAAAAGAAAAGTCTCTCTTCATTGGATGAAGAGAAGGTGAAGAGTCACATGAAAATATGTGCTCTTCATTGACTTTTATGAAGGGAAGTCAAAGAGACAAAAGACTCTTCATATTCATGGGATGAATATAAAAGAGAGTCTAGTCATTTTGAATGGTGTGTGTGAGAGCTATCCCTTCTTCCCTTCCTCTCTTCTTCCTCTTCTCCCTCTTGGCCGAAACCTTGTGGGTTCTTGGTTGTCTTGCGAACTACCCCAAGTTGTTAGCACAACTAAGGTAGTTTTTCCCGAAGTTGAGAGATCGTGTCCGTGTGGATACGAATAGAGGCACGAACACTTGAACGTGCAAGAGATCCGGCGCATCTTGGACGAGCAGGATAAGCGAAGGTCACGCTCCAAAGGTATACACTATAGATAGATCTATTAGATAGATGAACTTCGTACGAGTTTTCTTTCGCATGGATCGCTCGAGGGATCTTGTTTCCGCTGCGTTTTTGTGTTTTGGTGCCGGGAGATCCCTACAAGTTGGTATGACAACTGAATACACAGTCATCCCTTATAATAAAAGTAATATGGCGAATCTTTAGCGGCAAAAAAAGGCGATTCGTTTGTCCTCAGTGCCCCCACTAATCCGTCTCAGGACCAACACAAAGAGATAAATCACAATGATTGAAAAAGCTAATGCATAGTGGGAAGAAGTACACAGGGATTAAAGAAGTACGTCCTGACTGACTTGAGGTTCAAAGCCACGCTCCAAGTGATAAGCTTTTACGTACTAACCACTCCAGCTAAGTCCGTGGGGACAATATGGCAAATCATTAGCGCTTGCTTTGAAAATCGCTTCTAGTTATTAGTATTCAGGTTCCTGTGTAATGTGACTTAAGCTGCAGTTGCCTGTGATACTAGGAAGCTCTTCCTGTATAATGTGACTTAAGCTGCAGTTGCCTGTGATACTAGGAAGCCCTAAAGTGGGTGACTGATCAGCCATCTTGGCAACGATCTAGAGGAGTAGGTTATATATTCCAGTCTTGGTCTTTTAAATCCGTTTGCGATTCATGAAAAGGCAATCTGACTTCTACAGATATTATTCCACAGGAATTGTATTGTGACTATATATATATTATTATATATATATTATTTATATTTATTTTATATATATATATAGAATAATGATTGGGAGAGTGAAAATGAGAGAGTGAAAGTCATGGTGAATGACGTGACACCTTGCATGCATGATCTCCGACGGATTCACCGTGCCCCCAGGGTATAGTTTGATTCGGAGCGGCGGCCGAAGGCCGCCGATGGTGTCCAAGTGATAATCGGACATGTGCATGTAAAGTGTCATGTCATGCCACATCATTCATTATGGTTTTCACTCTCCCATTTTCACTCTCTCTATCATTGCTCATATATATATATATATATATATATATATATATATATATATGAGCAATGATAGAGAGAGTGAAAATGGAGAGTGAAAACATAATGAATGATATATATATATATATATATATATATATATATATATATATATATATATAAAGTGTGGGGTTTTTAATGAGATTTATAGAGAAATTATTAAGAAAATACTATTCAAATAACCAACGACAAAGAGATGGATTTTTTTTACAGGAGAGAAAAAGATCTCCTGTTGAGAAAGGGTGGAAAGTAATTTGGGAAAGAAAAATCATACTAAATTCCAAGATGATTCCTCTTTACATAGTTTCTAAGTGGGGTGTGAACCCTAGAATATTAGATTTTTAGATTGCTCATCGCGAGCACTTTCTGATTTACCCTGGTGACTGGTGGGAAACTTCCATGGGTCGATCGATCATCTCAAATTCGCTTACTACTTAGTCTAATATTTTTTTAAATAATATGAAGAGGTATGCTTCTTCATTTCCAAAGAATATGAAGAGGTGTGGTTCTTCATTTACAAAGAATACAAAAAGATTCGCAGCTAAGGAAAACAAATTGAACCTAGCTATTTTCTTTCTCCCACCTTGACCCATTGGATGTTAGAATTTTTCTAAAAATCTAATAATATAAGTCCATCATAATCATATTAATTATTCATCATAATCAATTATTGATGATATTTGATCATATCAAATTTTAGTTGTCATTCACTATTTGATCGCATTAAATTTTATTAGTCAAATTCAACTACTTGAGTTTAACTTTCTCAATAAGAAATAAGAAAACCAATACTTGACTCATAAATGTTCAGGGATACAGTTAGCTGTGGGTTCACAACTTTTTATCATATGATGCAAATCATTTATTCGGGCATACCTTAATAGTTCCATCCTATGATCTGTTGGTGCCTCCGGTAAGTTTTGATGTGATTAACTAGGTTAAGTTAGGTCCTGGTATGTTTAATCCCTCTGCTAAGTGTGCAGGAGCTTAGGTACGGAGGAAGTCGAGCGTAAGACGTAGAGGACGAGAAGGATTGTGTGGGAAAGTGAGCCGACGGGCTCGGTACAATCCGAGGGACGCGGAAGCTGTGGAAGAGTACGCCGGTGGAGCTAGAAGGACTTGCGCGGTGTCTAAGGGACGAGAAGCCGGGAGGAAGGACGCTCGAGGGGCGAAAGGCCGGAGTCAGGTTCGGGTGAGCCTAACTCCGGTTGGCCGGAAATCACCCAGAAGACGAAGAACTAAAAGGCTAGTCGCCCGAAAAAGAAAGATTAAATTGTTGCTAAGAGGAATTAAACCCAAGACCTCGAGAGCAGAGGCAGCCAAGCTTACCAGTTGGGATAAAGGTCGGAGACAGTTTGTTCTTGCCGATATTATTACTTGGAGATTACAATAGCAATCTCGAGAAGAAGATAAAAATTCCTTTATCTCATAAAGGATAAAGCCTTATCCTTTAATCAGATCCAATGGATGCAGGTTAATCCCATCCAAGATCAACCATCCAGATTACATCCATGGATCAACGGCCAAGAGAAAATTCCTCAACAATCAACAATCCAGATTTATTCTCTTAGGTATAAATAGGCTTAGAGTTTTAACATTTTAATTCAATTCATTTATTGTAAACTCTCTAAAAGTCTAGCGTGCTATTTTTGTAAGGCTCTCCGCCACAAGGAGATTTTTATTGAGCGTCCACTGCCTTGGAAGCAACGTTCCAGTTGCAACCAAGTTTTTTTAGACGAGTGCTATCTCCATTATTTTTCATAACCGTCTATTCACCCCCCCTAGCCGGTCCACCCCATCCAACAAGTGGTATCAGAGCCTAGTTCGCCGCAGAAGGACTAACCGCCAACTGCAGCACCATCAACCAAAATGGTCGGACTCGTCATCTACCCGCCGAAATTCGAGGGGGAGTTGCCGAATGGAAGCGCAAGATGGAGGTGTTCTTCACTACATAATTCGAATTGTTTATAATAATGCAATCTGGTTTTGCAGCTCCCGAAGAGATGAATTTAACAAATTGGAGCAAGAAGCAACAAGCTGATTTTGTGGCGAATGGAAAAGCAGTTTACCACCTACTTTCTGTACTCCCAGTACAAGAAGTTAACCGAAAGAACTCTGGGAAAAATTCCTAGAGTTACACGAAGGGACTTCCGAAGCCAAGCTTGTCAAAAGGGACATTCTCCGGAACCAGCTGACCAACCTCCGCATGGAAGAAGGTCAAACAGTAGCGCATTTGCACTCAAAAATAAAAGGTTTGTTAACGGAACTGACGAATCTTGGGGAAGAGGTAAGTAACTGAGATTCGCTGAGGTACGCGCTTAATTCGTTTCCGAGAAATTCCGATTGGACGTCTTTTGTTGATTCTTTTTTTGTTGCTAAAGATCTCGAGACAACTTCGCTTGAGAATTTATTTTCAACATTTGAACTTCACAAATCAAGAATTGCAGGAAATCGAAAGACGAATGGTGTAGCCCTGAACGCGAAAACAACAGTACCAGGATCGGTATCCTCGGATGATGAAGAAGAAGAAAAAGGATACTTGGTAAGGAAATTTAAAAAGTTTGTTAAATCTAATCAATTTTTAAAGTTTCAGGGAAAGAAGAAATCTCCGAAGAGACGAACGGTAAAGTGCCACAATTGTGACGAAGAGGGTCACATAAAAGACAACTGTCATAAATTAAAGAATAAGAAGAAGGAATATCAGCTGAAGAAAAAGAAAGCGCTGAAAGCGACATGGGATGACACGTATTCTGACGAGTCAGAAATCGAGGAGTATGCTGGACTTGCCCTAATGGCGAGTCATCAAGAGGAGGACGACGAAGAGAGCTCATGGAGATGAGTATCAATGAAGGGGGAGAGTCGTCTGACGAAAGCAGCAGCGACGAGGAACCACTAAGCAGCAAATACGACGACATGGTAAGTGAGGTATGTAAATTACCTCCCGACAAACTTTTTTCTGTTTTAAAATCGGTTTTGAATAGTTTATGCAAAAAGAGGAGAAAGATATTGAGGTTGAAAAAGGAGTTATCTACATCATGTCTATTAAGTATGTTCGATAACTTAAAAAATAAAAATGAAAATCTAGAAAATTTAGTTAAGAAATTGGAATTTGATATTACATGTCTGCGACAGAAAAAGAATCATTATCCTGAGGGGCTGAACTGGTATCTTAAGAATCACAAGGGCCAACTTAGGAAAATATCAAGAAATTATGTGCCCCCTAAATTTTTAACTAACCCGGTTGATAGAATCTATTTTGGATTCCTAAATCTATCTTAAATTAATTTTTGTTGCAGATATTGACTAACACTTTATTGTGTCATTTTTTTTAAATTCAGTACAATTTTTTGTTACTTAAAGAAAGTTGGCTATACACTTGAAACTTTTTGATATTTTTCGAACACTCTTCGAATTTTTATAATTTTTTAGATGAAAACATATTTTAAATAAGAATTCGAAGGAAAAAGAGTTTGACTAGATCCGATTTTTTTGGATCTATAAATCAAATGTTGACTTTGTCAAAATTATTTCCGAATTTTTTAAGTCCATTTAGATTTAAAAAAAATTAATGAAATTATATTTCTTTAATTTGAAAAATTCTTGAAAATGCTATTTTTGAAAACTAATTTTTTTTTAATCTTTTAAGTTTTAGTTAAACACTTCAATTTTTTCAATATGCTAACTTTTTCGTCCTCGGTTTATTAGTCCCCGATTTTTGCAGTGATCAAAGGGGGAGAGTAGGCTAATGTACAGGGGGAGATTGTAGATTTGCATTGAAACATCTTTTTCATGCTCAACTTGTTTATTTAATTTTACTATTTTTTACTTATTTGGTTTAACCCTAACTGAACCTGGGTTGATGCACATCAAAAAGGGGGAGATTGTTGGTGCCCCGGTAAGTTTTGATGTGATCAACCAGGTTAAGTTAGGTCCTGGTATGTTTAATCCCTCTACTAAGTGTGCAGGAGCTTAGGTACGGAGGAAGTCGAGCGTAAGACGTAGCGGACGAGAAGGATTGTGCGGGAAAGTGAGCCGACGGGCTCGGTACAATCCGAGGGACGCGGGCAGAAGAGTACGCCGGTGGAGCGAGAAGGACTTGCACGGTGTCCAAGGGACGAGAAGCCGGGAGGAAGGACGCTCGAGGGGCGAAAGGCCGGAGTCGGGTTCGGGTGAGCCTAACTCTGGTTGGCCAGAAATCACCCAGAAGACGAAGAACCAAAAGGCTAGTCGCCTGAAAAAGAAAGATTAAATTGTTGCTAAGAGGAATTAAACCCAAGACCTCGAGAGCAGAGGCGACCAAGCTTACCAGTTGGGATAAAGGTCGAAGGCAGTTTGTTCTTGCCGATATTATTACTTGGAGATTACAATAGCAATCTCGAGAAGAAGATAAAAATTCTTTATCTCATAAAGGATAAAGTCTTATCCTTTAATCAATCCAATGGATGCAAGTTAATCCCATCCAAGATCAACCAACCAGATTACATCCATGGATCAACGGCCAAGAGAAAATTCCTCAACAATCAACAATCCAGATTTATTCTCTTAGGCTATAAATAGACTTAGAGTTTTAACATTTTAATTCAATTCATTTATTGTAAACTCTCTAAAAGTCTAGCGTGCTATTTTTGTAAGGCTTCTCCGCCACAAGGAGATTTTTATGAGCGTCCACTGCCTTGGAAGCAACGTTCCAGTTGCAACCAAGTTTTTTTTTTGGACGAGTGCTATCTCCATTATTTTTCACAACCGTCTATTCACCCCCCCCCCTCTAGCCGGTCCACCCCATCTAACAAGACTGCTCGATTATAGGATGTCAGAACTAATTCTAATTAGTACCCAATGAATCATGGTAAGAGCGTCTAGTAGCACCGCCCTGTGGCTCCCTTGGTATCATTGAATAGTGCTTGTAAGAACCAGTCGTACAGTCCGATCCCATCATCTCATATATCCAGTCGTATATACAACCATTGGTACATCTAGGGTTGTATATTGATTTGACAATTATGTAATGTATCTTACATCGACAATGCCTGTGCAACTAGAAAACTCCTTTCTTAAAGCACATTTACAACTGTGATAAGAGACTACATACACTATTGAACAATATATTATATAGGATATCTACACTCACCCAATCTCATCACCTAATGACCCTAATTGAGTCAATATGTGAGTCAAAATGCAGCTCCAACATACAATCTCAATGTTACCCCAGATCATAAGGACTACTAATGTACAACAATAACCAAGGATTCATCTCAAATTCATTGTATAAGCATCCATCTGTGACTCCCTTGGTATTACTGAATAGTGCTTGTAAGAACCAGTCGTGCCAGTCCGATCCCATCATCTCATAAATCTCAGTCATATATACAATCATTGGTACATCTAGGGTTGTATATTGATTTGATAACTATGTAATGTATTTTACAGTGACATGTGCAACTAGAAAACTCCTTTCTTAAAGCACATTTACAACTATGATAAGAGACTTCATACACTCACCCAATCTCATCACCTAATGACCCTAATTGAGTCAATATATGAGTCAAAATGCAGCTCCAACACACAGTCTCAGTATTACCCCGGATCATAAGGACTACTAATGTATAACAATAACCAAGGATTTATCTCGAATTCATCGTATAAGCATCCATCTGTATATTTAAACATCTCTATGTCCTTACCAATAAAGTGTAGTACACTACATCATAGATGCTAGTCTCTAACTCGAGCGGTCTTTTATCGTTGTTTATTAGGTGACCCAATTGACAAAGAACATGTTTAGAATATACAATGAATACTGATGTATTCATGATAACCATTATATATACCATCACATCTCACTATAGTATACTCAAAGACTTTGTCTATGCATTTAGCATGGGTATTAAGATAAAGTAATGTCTTACTTAATAGAATTATATTAAAATAAAGGATATTTATTGACAAGAGTCAATAAAGCTCTAGCCAAGAGTTAGCTTGCAGGGCACCTACTTTAACAGTGCACAATTTTCTCGCTCCATCGATATTCTCTTCTGCAACTCCTTGTCCCTCGAATGCGTCGAGCTCGTTGATTCTTTCCTTGTGATATCTTTCTCGTTCGCTCTATTTTTCACTCGATTTTTTGTGTTTCTAAGTTCTTGCACATTAAGACATAAAATATTAAATATAAACATGACCTAACTTAACTCGGTTGATTATATCAAAATCAATCTGGATACTTACATCATATTCTCCCATAGTATTTCTTTTGTCTCTAGATTCTACTCTTGCTACACTTAATTAAACCATAAGATGTATCTTATAATCAATTTTCATATATAACTATATATTCGGCAAGTCTATCCCTATGAGTTAAACTGATAGTTAGTACGTGGTTATTACCAGCATGAGATCTGGGGGTCAAAATCTGGCAAAGCCAGTGTGCCCATTATCCCATGCACTAACCATAACATTCGGGTTAGTAGCCCTATGATTTACCTCTTTTGTGTTAGCCTGGGATGAATTGACGGAGACGCTAGGATGAACGAATCATCTTTTACCAATATATATTCAGCAAGCCTACCTTACGTGCCTCAGAAAAACATTGGTAAAGTTTAAAATATAGCACACGCTTTTGGCTTTGTTTCCAACCTAGCATGTACTTTAAGAAATTTCAATTATGTGCATAGTGAGTAATGTTATTTGTCTTTTTACATATCTTTGCCCTCGTCATAGTGTAGTGGTAGAACAACTAATCGTTATCTCAAGTATTCACAGTTCGATCCTTAATTACGACGTATTTTGTAAGATTTTTTTCTAAATGAAATGTGAACCTTGAGATGTTGGACTTCTAGATCCCATCCGCAATCCATAACTCTGCTATCCGATCCCATATTTTCTTTTGGCATATATTTTATAAAATTTCAGTCACATACATCGGTTTTTATTTTATTTCAATTCCATCACATATGTTAAATTTCTTGTAGTTATAGCATCTACTTATTTCTTATAGAAAATTTACCTATTTTGGATTTTAGTTGAAAATGCATAAATAGTTTAAATATCCATCGTTTCAAAAATCATTAATTACTTTCATTTCTTATTTTAACTTGTTTTTAATAAAGAAACATATAGATTTTTCTTTTCAGGTGTATGAATTTTGTAAATCTGAGTGATATATATGTTTTTCCCGAAGGGACGAGAGAGATGCAAGAAAAAATTGACTTTGTGTCAAGATCACAGAGAAGATATTTTACCGATCGTGAAAATCAATTAATTTTGTATATATTAAACTATTAAGAAAAAAATTAAACTATTATAAATCTTAAATTGATATGTGTAGAGTTAATTTTATGTACAGCTAATGTGGCCATTGATTTTAAATAAACTACTGTGAAAGTAATTAAAGATAATGATTTTAAATTATTATTTAACATTGTGATTCTCAAGAAAGATAACGGTATTTAATTATTTTCAAAAGCATTTAAAGACAATACGTTTTAAACGTTACGAAATTATTATTTCTAGTATTAAAAGATAATAATTTAAAATTATTACAGAACTATTGTTTATTGCATTCAAATATAATGATTTAAAATTATTATTATTTAGCGCACTTTTAATAATAGTGATAATTACAATATTTTTTATATGTTAAAGACTTTTTGACAATAATTACAGAACTTATCCTTTTGGCTTATAAAATCTTTTTGACTCGTAAAATTACTTTTGAAAATAATATTTACTTAAATTTGGAAAATTTCTAGGATACTTAGGGAAATATCCTTGTAATTAATAAGGTTTCCTAAGATTGTGTCAGACTGGAAAAGAGTCCTAGTTAAGTAAAATATTATATTTTGAAAAGTGTAAAATAAATATTTTCTAAATACTAATATTTTTCAAAGCATTAATATTTTTCAAAGTACAAATATTTTTTAAAGTACTAATATTTTTCAAAATACTAAGAAATTTTCAAAGAACAATGTTTTCCAATATTTTTCAAAATATAAATATTTTTCAAAGTATTAATATTTTTCAAAGTATCAATATTTTTCAAAGTACAAATATCTTTCAAATTACAAGATTTTTACGCAATATTTTTCAAAGTATTCTTCTAAATGTACTATATTTCTCTAAGTGAAAATGTTTTCTAAAAGTGCATAATTTTTTCTTAAATGAAAATTTTTTATGAGTGCAATTCTTTTGTGAAAATCTTTTCTAAATGAAATTTTTCTAAGACAATATTTTTCTAAGTGCAAAATCTTCTAAGTTCAAAATATTTTACTAAAAGTACAAAATATTTTTTTCAAAGTGCACAATACTTTTCAAAGTACAAGTTTTTGGTGCAAGTGAAGTACTTAGTTTTTTTTTACTAGTACTTAGTCTTTTTTCAAACAAAAAAGGGAAGAGTATCGAAAATGGTTTATCAAAAATGATATGCTTTCAAATGATTATACTAAGTATGTTGGGTATGGCTTGGCAAGTTTCCTAAGCGAATACTAGGTCGATCCGAGAGACCTCTCCATGTCTACGGATTCAAAAATTAATCCGAATGGAGACTCGTCTCCCTACGACCATCTCGTGCCATATCGAACGATCCAAATTACAACTCGGCCAATTACCAAAATCGGCCTTGTAATTTGCTCGACCGTTCGACCGCGGAAAAGGCGACGAGTTGATCGCCGGCTTTTGTGTTTATGGTCGGGGTCCAGTTAATAAATTATTCACCATGATACGATATCAAAATAATAAATTAACTAACATGAAATGACGAGGTTAGCGAACATGGCACACAATAAACTTAAGGATAATCAAGGGAGCTTGGAAAGAGATATACCTTTCCGATCACCTCGTGGTTTTCTACCTTATATCCCTTCATGGACGTCGTGTGGGCGACGAACTATCGCGAACCAAGATCACCAAAGCCTCCAAAAATCTCTCCTCCTTGCCCTAGCCGAATACCCTAGACTAGGGTTTGCACCGTCAGGCTCTCTTCCTTCCACGCGTGTGCCGCCGGCCAACCAAAGGCTCACGAGGTCGTCGGCCACCAGCGCTCCATCCAACAGAGGCCAAGGAAGGTGAAGAGGACTGAGAGGAAGGAGGAAGAAGGCTCTTCTTCTTCCCCAAACCCGCCACCCACCCTCTTTTCTTTTCCCTCACTGCCGGTGCTCTTGCGCCACTCCTCCACGCCGCCGACCACCCTATAGCCTCCTCCCGCGAGATCCGGCCACCAGCTGGAACGAAGATGATATCCCCTTTCCTAGCAGCCCACGCCGAGGGAGAAGGAGGAGAGAGCAAGAAGAGAAGAGGTTTTCTCTTCTTGGTGTGCGCCGGCTAACCTAGGAGAGAGAATGAGAGGGAGAAAAGAGAGAGAGGCCAAGGGTTTTTTCCAATTGGATTGATCAAGCCTTGGTATCATGATCTCCTAGGGTATTTATAGGGCTAAGGTAGGGACCAAGAGGAGGAGTTGGATCTTTGCCCACTAATGGATCTAAACCCGATCCATTAATTAAGATTCATTCCACTAAAGGATCTTAATTGAACTTCCTCACCAACCCCCATATTTTCATATGGGCTCCACATATTACGAGTCGTCCATCCCCCCGTGTTTAAGATATCGAATGCCCATTAATTAATTTAAATTACTGACAATTCAAATTAATTAACCTCTGAGTCCTTGACTAGTACCACTCGACCTTATCATCATGCCGGATCAAATCCACCTGCAGAGTTTAGCATGATGAACCTTTCGAGCTCATCAAGGGGGCATAATCAACCCGACTCACCAGGACACGAATTTCGTCAATAATCAACAGCGCATCATATTATTAATATTACCTCCCAACTTACCGGGCCTATCGATCCAACAGAATAGATCTCACCCATTGGTAAATCAAAGAAATAATAGTTAATAATATATGTCCGTTATTATATCGGGATTAAGGGATCGTACTCCATAATATAAACTTGAGGTCCTATCCAATTATTGAGTCAGTACAAATTTGATAACCTCGGGGTTTTGGTTCTGCTCAATGCACTCAAAGCACACTAGTGTAATTCTATGGTCAAGACCAACCATACCTAATTATACTACAATCATCCCGATGGGTTGTCCAATTCCATCTCGGTTGTGGGCCTCTATTTATACTAAGCAAGGAACTGATAACTGTTGAGGCAATCGACCCTTAAATGATTGGAAGATCATAGTTTTGATGTGTATGGGTGAATATGTTTAAGGTTAGAGTGTTATGTTGTGTTTGATGTGTGTGATTGAGTTTGCAGGACTTGGAGAATCACACATGGTGGACATATTCGAGGGACGAGAGCCGAGGGAGGAGAGCTCTAAGGGCAAGCCGGAAGTGGACTTCAAGGGCACACGTGAAGGGTGGCATGGAGGCAAGCCAAGGGAAGGCTTGCGTGCGCATCCGAGGGACGATAACCAGAGGAAGAGGACTTCAAGAGGCAAGCCAAGGGAGCAGTCCTGAAGGCACACGTGAAGGAGAAGGTCCGGAGTTGCTGGAACTAGGCTGAGAGGCAGGGCAGTCGACTGGCCCAGGACCAGTCGACTGCCAAAACTCACAGAAAGTTTTCGGCCTCGGACCAGTCGACTGCCCCTGGGGCAGTCGACTGGTATACCCCGAAAACTAGCCGTTGGCTAGTCGTTGGCTAGCAATTAATGCTAGACCAGTCGACTGCCCATGGGGCAGTCGACTGGTGCGGGGTTGGACAGACTGCGAGTTTGTCCTGTTCACCTATAAAAGGAGCACTTTTTTTGCACGTGAACGGTACGGTTCCGTACAGCGTCGAAGTGCTGCTCGTCTGAAGAGTGTTTCTTACTTCCTCTCTCATATTTCTGCATTCTGTAAAGAGGAAGATCTGACTGTAAAGGTTTCTCCACCTGAAGGAGGGTTTCATAGTAAAAGTGGTGCTCGCGGCGTGGATCCTTAGATTAGTCACCCATCTGGGTGGATACTAAGTAACTCTTTTGTTAGCATTGCATTTTGTTTCCTTTGCATATTATCGTTCCGCTGCGCTAACAACAATTGTAGAGACAAAAATCAAAAAAGTGTATTCACCCCCCCCTCTAGCACGCCAAAGACGATCCATCAGTTGGTATCAGAGCCGGTGCGTTTCGGAAGAACTAACCGTCAACCGGAGCAAATATAATGGCGTTTCAAGAGGGATACTCCACCGCACGACCACCCTTCTTCGACGGGAACGACTTCGCTTACTGGAAAGGTAGGATGCAATACTAATGAACGATATTGAGAACTGGATTAGTGTTGCAGATGGCTTCGAGGCACCCGTCGATGAAAGAGGAGAACCAACACCGATGAGATCCTGGTCGAAGGAAATAATGAAGAGGGCGCAATCCAATGCCAAGGCCACCACAACACTGCAGTGCGGGCTCTCGAAGGAGCAACTGAACAAGGTGGGGCCGTTCAAGAGCGCCAAGGAACTGTGAGACAAGTTGGTGGAATTGAACGAGGGGTCAAACGAGTCCAAAAGAGCCAAGAAGGACTTGCTCGTGGCCCAACTCCAATCCTTATCCATGAAGAGCAATGAAACTGTCAGCCAGCTACATGGAAGGGTGAAGGAAATAATCAATGAGCTCTATGTGATTGGAGAAAAGATCGAGAACCGAGACATCGTCAGGTATGTTCTACAAGCCTTCCCAAGAACCACCTTGTGGGCATCCATGGTCGATGCTTACAAGGTATCAAGGGATTTGTCAATTGTTAAACTAGACGATTTATTCTGTGAATTTGAGCTACACGAGCAAGCTAATGTCTCGGCCAAAGAGAAGGGTATTGCCTTTGTTGCAGAAAAGGAGAAGAAGAAGACGAAGGAGAAGAAGAAGGTGATCTATTCCTCCTCATCAGATTCAGAGGAATCCAGCGCCTCCATGGATAGCGACCAGGAGGCATTCATGGTAAGAAAAATGCGTAAAGCTTTCAGAAATTTTTCTAACAAATCATATGCTAGGAAAGGGTCCAAAGGCAAGGGTAAGGCCAAGGACATTATATGCTACAACTGCCACCAAGAGGGACACATGAAGAACGAGTGTCCTCAATTGAAGAGAAGAGATGACAAGAAGGAGGAGAAGAAGAAAGGTGACAAGAAGAGGTCGAAGGGAAAGGAGAAGGGTGCCACCAACCTAAAGGCGACATGGGATGATCCATCATCCTCAGAGGAAGAAGAAGAGCAAGTCTCCCACTTTGCTCTTATGACACAAGACCACTCAGATTCATCAGATGATGAAAGAAGCTCAAGTAGTGAAGATGAGAGCTCCTCCACTTCATCATCAATGTCAGAAGCTTCGGTAAGTGAGGTATACCACTTACCCTCCTCTACGTTAGTAAAGATTATTTCTAGCACTAACATGGACTTAGCTAAGACTAGAAATAAAATTAAGGATCTAAAAGAAGAAATTGTCATGCTTAGAGTAGAATCTACCAAACTTGAAGAATTGCATGCTAGTTCTACTACTTCACATGCTTTACATCTTGAAACTGAGAATAGGGAATTAAGGAAAAAGGTAGATGACCTCACAAGGCCCTTAGGAAATTCCAAGTAGGATCTAGTAACCTAGACATGATAATCAACAGTCAAAGGGTCGTTTATAACAAGGCCGGTTTATGATATAGGCCAAAGACAAAGGAAGTAGCTTTTGTCTCACTCACCGATAGGATTGGTGCATCTAGGAGACTAGGGGCTAAGGGAAACACAAAGAAGGCATGGGTACCTAAGAGGTTTTTACATGATGCTTATGGATCAAAGATTTGGGTAACAAAAGAGTATATTTTCCATGTTGTATAGGTAAAGGTGAAGGAGGCCTCAACTATGTGGATAGTAGATAGTGGATGCTCAAGACACATGACCGGAGATGTGAGCAAGTTCACTACTATTAGCTACTTAAGAGAAGGGACGGTCTCCTTTGGGAATAGTGGAAAATTGAGAATCATTGGTAGGGGCACCATTGAGGTATCTCCCACGATTTCTATACATAAGGTACTCCTAATCAAAGATATGAAATTCAATTTACTAAGTGTAAGTCAATTATGTGATGCCGGTTTTAGAGTCAAATTTCATGCTAGGAAATGTATAATAAGACATAATGAATCAAATAGTGTTGTGTTAGAAGGTTTTAGAGAGGCAAATTTATATTATCTTGATCTTGCTTATGCTACTAACAATGTTGCTAAGTGTCTCATGTCTAAAGAAGAAGAAGGGTGGTTGTGGCACCGGAGACTTGGACATGTCAACATGAGAAGCATTGCGAGAGTGGCCAAGGAAGAGTTGGTGAAGGGGCTACCAATGATCAAGTATGAGAAGACCAAATTGTGTGATGCATTCCAAGAGGGTAAGCAATCAAAATCAACACACAAAGGTAAAACCCTAACCACTACTTCTTTACCTTTAGAGCTTTTACACAGATTTATTTGATTGTCATAGTACTCCCTCACTTGTAGGGAGTAAATATTGCTTAGTCATAGTAGATGATTTTTCTAGGTTTACATGGTTTTACTTTTTGAAACATAAGGATGATACCCTAGAGATTTTTATAGGATTTAGTAAAAGGGTAGAAAACGAAAAACATATCAAAATAAATCGAATTAGGAGTGACCACGGTGGGGAGTTCCAAAATGTAAGTTTCACATAATTTTGTGTTGAAAATGGATACAAGCATGAATTTTCATGCCCAAGGACTCCTCAACAAAATGGGGTAGTTGAGAGGAGAAACCGAGCCCTACAAGAAGCTGCTAGGACTATGCTTAATGCATATTCCCTTCCTAGCTATTTTTGGGCCGAAGCGGTTAACACCGCTTGCTATATTCAAAACCGGGTATTGGTACATAGGTTCCTAGGAAAAACACCTTTTGAATTATGGAATGGAAGGGTACCACAAGTCCACTACTTTAGGGTCTTTGGATGTAAAGTCTACATCTTAAATACCAAAGATGACCTAAGAAAGTTTGAGTCAAAAGTCGATCAAGGAATTCTAGTAGGGTACTCATTAACTAGTAGGGGTTATAGAGTTTACAATAAGAGGACAAAAGTGATTGAGGAGTCCTCGAATGTTAAATTTGATGAAACTACAAGTACCTACCCTAGAAAAGCCTCAATTGATAAGGATATAGAAGAGGTCCAACCCCTTGCCCAATGAATCCAAGACTTACATTTGGAGGGCAACGATCTAGGGGGAGCAAGAAGTACTCTAGAGGATGAGGAAGAAGGGGTAAATGAACCCACAACCTCTAGGCCCTTGAGACATCACCATGATCACCCTATTGACCAAATAGTAGGTGATGTAACTCAAGGAGTAAGGACTAGGTCCTATTTTAGGGATCAAACTAGTCAAATAGCTCTAATCTCTCAATTAGAACCCAAGTCTATTGATGAAGCATTGGGAGATGTAGATTGGGTCTTAGCCATGCAAGAAGAGCTAAATCAATTTGAGAGGAGTGAAGTTTGGAGTTAGTTCCTAGGCCCAATGATTGCACCATTGTAACCACAAGATGGGTCTTTAGGAACAAACTAGATGACCAAGATAAAATCACTAGGAACAAGGCTAGATTGGTAGCTAGGAGGTTTAACCAAGTTGAGGGATTAAAATATGATGAAACCTATGCCCTCGTAGCTAGATTAGAATCTATTAGAATCCTACTAGCCTATGCCGCTCACATGGGTTTCACACTCCACCAAATGGATGTGAAGTCGGCATTCCTTAATGGGATCATTAAGGAAGAGGTCTATGTAGAACAACCCCCCGTGTTTGAGGACCCTAACTATCCAAGACATGTTTACAAATTAAGAAAAAAGCCTTATATGGATTGAAACAAGCTCCCCGGGCTTGGTATGAAAGGCTTTCTTCATTTTTAGTGTCTAAGGGGTTTAGGAGAGGAACAATTGACCCTACATTGTTCTTAAAATCTAAGGATAAGGACATATTTGTTGCCCAAGTCTATGTAGACGATATCATCTTTGGGTCAACAAATAATGACTTCTTACAAGAATTCATCAAGTGTATGGAAGATGAATTTGAGATGAGTCTTATAGGAGAGTTAACCTTCTTTTTAGGCCTTCATGTTAAGCAAACTAATGAAGGGACACATGTTTTTCAAACCAAATATGCTAAGGATATGTTGAAGAAATTTGGTTTAGAAAATGCTAAGGTAGCATCTACACCCATAGGAACCAATGTGAAAATGGATAGTGACCTTGAAGGGAAAATGGTAGACTCTAAGCAATATAGGAGCATGATTGGTAGCCTCCTATACCTAACCGCTAGTAGACCCGACATACTTTTTGCGGTAGGTATGTGTACAAGCTTGTGCCAAAGAGTCCCATTTGGTTGTAGTCAAGAGGATCTTAAGGTATGTCAAAGGTACCCTCAATGTCGGACTTTGGTATCCTAGAACCCCTAGTGTTGATCTAATTGGATATACCGACTCGGACTATGGGGTTGTAAGCTAGATAGGAAGAGTACTAGTGGAGGGTGTCAATTCCTTGGGTCTTCCTTAGTTAGTTGGAGTAGTAGGAAACAATCATGCGTTGCCCTATCAACAACGGAGGCGGAATATGTGGCAATGGGTGGGTATGTTTCCCAACTCCTTTGGATCATGCACACCTTAGAAGATTATGAGTTACATTATACCAAGGTCAAAGTCTTGTGTGATAATGTAAGTACAATCAACTTGACAAAAAATCCGGTTCACCACTCTAGGACAAAATACATTGAAGTGAAATATCACTTTATTAGAGACCATGTGGCAAGGGGAGACATAGAACTACACTATGTAGAATCAAAGTCGAACCTAGCCGACATATTTACTAAGCCTCTTCCCGAATCGGAGGTTACATCCTTAAGAAGAGGCCTTGGAATGTGTTTTGTGGAAATATAGGATGAACTTGGATATATTAGCTTTGAAAAAGGGTGCTTGATCCATTAGGGTGATACATTTGGCTCACTTGTGCTTGTGGCACATTGTTGAACCATTAGAAGTATCAAAATATGAAACCTAGACCAACTATGGGGAGGGCAAGTGTTTAATCAATGGACATTTTGCTCAAAGATCATAGTTGGACATTTTAAACTTTTGAAAATCATTTTATGCTTTATATACTTTGCCATGCTTTTGAAAGTTATATAATTGCAAAATTGGATTGTAAGTTTGGTACAAAATGTAGTGGTTTTCAAAAATTTTAGATTTTTATCAAAAGTCATGCATGTTTGAAATTTTATATGGACTAATATTTTTCCTTGATAGAGTATATCATTTCAAACATGTATGCAAAATTTTATAATTTTTGAAATTTTCTGGAGTTTCTGAAATTCGATAGAAAAGCTGAAAATTCAGACTGATAGCGTATCAGTCGACTGCCCCATGGGCAGTCGACTGGCACACTTTGTTTTAGGTTCTGAAATTTTTTTCAGAAATCAAGTTTTCTCTCATTTGATGCCATAGGGTAGGGTTGTTTGAGGCAATCCTTTTGATGGTGTCAAAGGGGAGAATGGTGGTTTAAGTTAGAATTTTAACTTGGAATGGATGGTTTAAGGTTTTCTTTCTCACTTAGAACTTGGATGATTAAAAATGGAGAAGATTTTTTTCTCACTTAGAACTTGGATGATTAAAAATGGAGAAGACATGAATTAAGGGGAGGTTACCTCTTAGGTTTTAATATGTCTTACAATTTTGATGATGTTTAGTGTTAAGTGTAAACTTAACTTGGATTATGAGTAGAATTGAAAATGGGGAGAAGACATGGATTAAGGGGGAGGTTACCTCTTAGGGTTACTATGTCTTATGCTTTTTCAATTGCTATCTCTTGCTATTGCTATTGTTGGCTGTTATTTATCTCTAAACTTAAACATATTGCCACACATCAAAAAGGGGGAGATTGTTGAGGCAATCGACCCTTAAATGATTGAAGATCATGGTTTTGATGTGTGTGGGTGAATATGTTTAAGGTTAGAGTGTTATGTTGTGTTTGATGTGTGTGATTGAGTTTGCAGGACTTGGAGAATCACACATGGTGGACATATCCGAGGGACGAGAGCCGAGGGAGGAGAGCTCCAAGGGCAAGTCGGGAAGTGGACTTCAAGGGCACACGTGAAGGGTGGCATGGAGGCAAGCCAAGGGAAGGCTTGCGTGCGCATCCGAGGGACGATAACCAGAGGAAGAGGATTTCAAGAGGCAAGCCAAGGGAGCAGACCTAAAGGCACACGTGAAGGAGAAGGTCCGGAGTTGCTGGAACTAGGCTGAGAGGCAGGGCAGTCGACTGGCCCAGGACCAGTCGATTGCCAAAACTCACATAAAGTTTTCGACCTCGGACCAGTCGACTGCCCCTGGGGCAGTCGACTGGTATACCCCGAAAATTAGCCGTTGGCTAGTCGTTGGCTAGCAATTAATGCTAGACCAGTCGACTACCCATGGGGCAATCGACTGGTGCGTGGCTGGACAGACTGCGAGTTTGTCCTGTTCACCTATAAAAGGAGCACCTTTTTGCACGTGAACGGTACGGTTCCGTACATCATCGAAGTGCTATTTGTCTGAAGAGTGTTTCTTACTTCCTCTCCCATATTTCTGAATTCTGTAAAGAGGAAGATCTCGACTGTAAAGGTTTCTCCACCTGAAGGAGGGTTTCATAGTGAAAGTGGTGCTCGCGGCGTGGATCCTTAGATTAGTCACCCATCTGGGTGGATACCAAGTAACTCTTTTTGTTAGCATTGCATTTTGTTTCCTTTGCATATTATCGTTCCACTGCGCTAACAACAATTGTAGAGACAAAAATCGAAAAAGTACTATTCACCCCCCCTCTAGCACGCCAAAGACGATCCATCAATAACATGATCTTCCGTGTGACACCACACACCATGTTAACTACAATGCAAAGTAATTGGACTTCATGCATGTACTAATGTAAACAAGCACCTAGTGTAGTTGTGATTCTCTTTTCATAATTAAGATGTTCATATAAAGAAATTCATGTCTTTCAGTATACACATCTTACAAAGTACTTTCAAAAGGAAAAGTAATTTTTAAAATTTTCATTGTTGGTGCAAGTCTTTTGTCGTTTTTTTAAGTATGACAAAGGGGGAGAGTAAGCTTAAGTTAGAATTTTTTTTCTCCCAAAGGAATAGAGAGCTTAAATTAGAAATTTTGTCCCAAAGGATCAAAGTTTGAATCAAATTTTTTTCAAGGATCAAAATGTAAATCAAAATGTTTTTTTTCAAAGGATCAAATTTTCGCATTTTATCCCAAGGATTATAACTTAGCCCTTTAATCAATCTAACTTAAGATATTGTCAAACATTAAAAAGGTGGAGATTGTTGGTGCAAGAAGCATCAGTGATGTCCTCCTCGAGTGTTTCAATGTTTAACAATATGCTTAAGTTAGTGATACATTAGAACAAGGAAGGGTTAATCAAGAAAGAGTACCAAAGTGAAGGAAAGTCCTAGTTAACCTAGGCAATAAGTCTTAGTTCGAAGAATTGGGCACTAAGTCCTGGCCGAGGGCTGGGCACTGAAAACCTGACCGAGGGTTGGGCACGAAGTCCTGATTGAGGAATTGGGCAATAAGTCCTGGCCGAGGGCTGGGCACCGAAGTCCTGACATAGGGTTGGGCAATAAGTCCTGGTCGTGGACTGGGCACGAAGTCTTGGTGAGAAAGCTAAGCAATAAGTCCTGGTCATGGACTGGGCACGAAGTCCTGGTCGTATAATTGGGCAAAAGTCCTGGTGAGTGAAGCTGGACAAAAGTCCAACCGGATGGGTCGGGTGGCAACCTTCACCTAAGAGGAGTAGGCGAAAGGCGTGTTCCCCGGGATGGGAACATAGGCGTCGGTTCGATCTAGGGTTTCACGGGAAACCCAAAGTCAGAACCATTCTTTAAGGCTAAGGATATATATTTGTTTGTCTTGTGTTTGTGTATTTTGCAGGTACCTAGAATTGGAGGCAAGACAGACAAACAAACACAAAAGAGGCTGAAACACAGCTTCTTGGGCGCCCCATTAAGTCAGGCATTCAGGCGCCCCCTTCAACACAGGCGCCCAATAAGGCAGGTTTTATCAGATCGCGAAGTTCGCGATTTGGATGGAGTTTTGACCGCCTATAGGGCACCCCAAAGGCTCTAGGGCGCCCGTGACGATGCTATATAAAGGGGTTCGACCCCTCAACTCACAACACCAATTCCGAGATCATTCTAAGCATTCCGAGCGAAAGAAAAGTGCTAGAGACGAAGACCTATGACCAAGGAGGCTCCAGGAAGAAGTGCGCGACACTTCGGAGTTCCAGATCGGCCGGGATCGTCGATTCTTTGTTTGGTTTGATTTACTTTCCACATTTAATTTCCATAATATTTTTTATTGTAAATCGTGCACTGTAAGACGGGTTTCTCCGCCTTCGGAAAGTCTGGAAAGGAGACCATTAGTGGACGGGTGTTTCCCGTGCTTAGGCCTTGGACATACTTACCGTGGGGGGTTGGGAACCAAGTAAAATCCCGTGTGCACTCGGTCGATTATTTTTTGTTCTGTCTATTTTTCCGCTGTGCTACTTGTTGGTGCAAGTTGCATCAATGATGTTCTCCTTTAAGTGTTTTAATGTTTGACAATACACTTAAGTCAGTGATACAATGAACAGACAAAGGGAAGCAAAGGAGGAGTAACCTAAGTGGAAGAAAAGTCTTAGTTAACCTAGGCACTAAGACCTGGTGAGTGAAGATGGGCACTAAGACCTGCTCGGAAGGTGGGCACTAAGTCCTGATCGAGGATTGGGTACTAAGTCCTGGCAAAGGGCTGGGCACCGAAGACCGCTTGAAAGGTGGGCACTAAGTCCTGGTCGAGCCGAGGGTTGGGCACCTAAGTCCTGGTTCGGGGAATTGGGCATGAAGACCTGGCCGAGGGTTGGGCACCTAAGTCCTGGACCTAGGGTTTGGGCACGAAGTCTTGGTCCAAGGGACTGAGCAACTTAGCTGAGCGATGACTAAGGACAAAAGTAGAGACGGGTCAGGGCTTGGGCGTCTCGAGGTCCGGAAGTATCGGAAGCTAAGCAAAAGTCCACCCGAAGGACTGGGTGGCAACCGTCTCCTGAAAGGAGTAGGTGAAAGGCATGTTCTCGGGGATGGGAACTTGCGTCGGTTCGACCTAGGGTTTCATGGAAATCCGAAGTCCGAACCAAGTCCTTAAGGCTAATATTGTATGTATATTTGCTTTGTGTTTGTGTATCTTGTAGGTACCAAGAACCGAAGACAAAACAGGTAACCAGGCTGGAAGCCCTGAAGCCAGGTGCCCCCAAGCATCCAGGGCGCCCCCATTAATGGGGGCGCCCAAGCTTAAGAAGAAAATGTGGCAATGTTGTGTAGTAAGCAGAATAGGCTTCAAGCGGGGCGCCCGGGAGGTCCGAGGAGCCCGGGTTCAAAACTGTTTTGTTGTTGCGAGTTCGAAGCAGGAGATTAGCGTTGACTGGGTTCAAGATAGGCGCCCAGGAGGTCCGGGGCGCCCTGGTCAAAGGTTTTATCAGCTGCGGCGAGGTCGGCGCAGGGATAAGGTTTGACCGAGTTTATCGGGGCGCCCCCAACGTCCAGGGCAACCGTAGGAAATACATTCCTAGGATAAATTACCTTAATTACCTTAATTTCAAAATATGTTTCGAAATTTCAAAATACATTCCAAGAGTGTGCTTTGTCTTGTTTGATTTTGATAAACCCTAATGATACAGAGGAAGGTCCACTTCATAATCTACAAGGACTCCTAGGATGTGTCAGATTTAGGGGGAGTCTAAATCAAACTTCTGAAAAAGTTTTTTTTGTGTAATTAATTATTTCAAAATTATTAGATAATTCCTTTGATTTGAATTAAACCTAAAGACTCAGAGGAAGAGTACTTGTGGTCAACAAGTTTCCCAGGACCGGGTCAAGTTTAGGGGGAGGTCAAATTAAAAGAATTATTGAATATTTCAAATATTTTCATGCGCGGTATTTTCAAATCATGCTAAAAACATAAGTATTCTTTCGAAATACTATCATTTTTTAAAAAATACCAGTATTTTCAAAAATTCATCTGGTTTTGATTAATTTGAAAAAAAAAATGTTTATCTTGAGGTTGGAAAATCTTCCAAGACACTTAGGAAAATGTCCTTGTAGTCAACAAGGTTTCCTATGATTGTGTCAGACTGGAAGATAAACCAAATCAAGTATTATGACTTCAAAAATTTATACATTTTTCAAAATGTACTTACATCCTATTATTCTGTTTTTCAGAAGTTGTGTGACTTATGAAATTATTCTTATATTTACTTGAGTTTGAAAATTTTCCAGGACACTTAGGAAAATGTCCTTGTAGTTAACAAGATTTCCTAGGATTGTGTCAGACTGAAAAAGAAACCTAGTCAAGTAAAATATTATGTTTTCAAAATGCATAATACTTTTCAAAAATTACTTATATTTTTCAAAGTCTCATCTTTTTCAAAATTAGTTAGAACTTGCAAAATATATATAATATTTTTCAGAAAAAACTTATATTTTTCAAAATATCTTTCAAAAATGCATCAGATCTTTCAAAGTACTTGCACCTTTCAAAACTCACAGTATTCTTTCAAAAATACGGCATTTTTCTCAAATGCAATATTGTTTAAGTTTTCTAAAGATCAAAATACGTAAATACTGAGTTTTATGCTATGCCTTCAAAAATTTATACTAAGTATTTTCAAAAAGAACCAAATATTCTCATTGTTGGCGCAAGTATTTCTGGTGGTTTTTTTTTATGTATGACAAAGGGGGAGAGGTGTGCTTAAGTTAGAATTTTTTTTTCAAAATTTTTTTTTGATTCTTACCAAAGTACCATTTAATCAAAATGTTTTTCAAAATGGGAGAGAATTCCCAGAGGATCAAAAATATATTTTCAAAACTAAGGTCATTTTTTAGTTTGATCCCAAGGATAGTAAGTTAGCCCCTTCAACCAATCTAACTTAAGTTATTGTCAAACATCAAAAAGGGGGAGATTGTTGGTGCAAGTTGCATCAATGATGTTCTCCTTTAAGTGTTTTAATATTTGACAATACACTTAAATCAGTGATACAATGAACAGACAAAGGGGAGCAAAGGAGGAGTAACCTAAGTGGAAAAAAAGTCCTAGTTAACCTAGACACTAAGACCTGGTGAGTGAAGCTGGGCACTAAGACTTGCTCGGAAGGTGGGCACTAAGTCCTGATCGAGGATTGGGCACTAAGTCCTGGCAAAGGGCTGGGCACCAAAGACCTGCTCGGAAGGTGGGCACTAAGTCCTGGTCGAGGACTGGGCAAGAAGACTTGGCCGAGGGTTGGCACCTAAGTCTTGGTTCGGGGAATTGGGCACGAAGACCTGGCCGAGGGTTGGGTACCTAAGTCCTGGACCTAGGGTTTGGGCACGAAGTCTTGGTCCGAGGGACTGAGCAACTTAGCTGAGCGATGACTAAGGACAGAAGTAGAGACGGGTCAGGGTTCGGGCGTCTCGAGGTCCGGAAGTATCGGAAGCTAAGCAAAAGTCCACCCGAAGGACTGGGTGGCAACCGTCTCCTGAAAGGAGTAGGTGAAAGGCATGTTCTCGGGGGTGGGAACTTGCGTCGGTTCGACCTAGGGTTTCGTGGAAATCCGAAGTCCGAACCAAGTCCTTAAGGCTAATATTGTATGTATATTTGCTTTGTGTTTGTGTATCTTGCAGGTACCAAGAACCGGAGACAAAACAGGTAACCAGGCTGGAAGCCCTGAAGCCAGGCGCCCCCATCAGTGGGGGCCCCCCAAGCATCCAGGGCGCCCCATTGATGGGGGCGCCCATGCTAAAGAAGAAAAAGTGGCAATGTTGTGTAGTAAGCAGAATAGGCTTCAAGCGGGGCGCCCGGGTTCAAAGTTGTTTTACTGCTGCGAGTTCGAAGCAGGAGATTAGCGTTGACTAGGTTCAAGCTAGGCCCCCGGGAGGTCCGGGGCGCCCTGGTCAAAGGTTTTATCAGCTGCGGCGAGGTCGGCGCAGGGATAAGGTTTGACCGAGTTTATCGAGGCGCCCCCAACGTCCAGGGCGCCCGTAGGAAGCCTATAAAAGGGGCTTCGACCCCTTTGCTTTAAACATAACTGCTGAAAGCGATTCTAAGCATTCTGAATGACGACAATGCTCTAAAGACGAGGCTCTACGACCGGGAGGCTCTAGGAGGAAGTGCGCGACATTTCGGAGGTCCAGATCGGCCGAGTTTCAGATTCTTGTTCGGTTTGCTTTTATTTGTTCCGTACTTAACTTTCAATATTGTTGCTTGTAACTATACACTGTAAGACGGGTTTTCTCCGCCTCTAGAAATTCCGGAAAGGAGACCAATAGTGGACTCACGCCGAGTACATAGGCCTTGGACATACTAACCCTGGGGGGTTGGGAACCAAGTAAATAAATCCCGCTGTGTCCTTGTGTATTGTTCTTCTTTTTCTGTTTTACTTTTCCACTGTGCTACTAACTCTGATCTTAGAACGTTCGAAAGATTTACGAAGTTTTCAACGAAAGATTTACGGTCGATATTCACCCCCCCTCTATCGACGGCACCGGTCCTACACTACTAACTCTGAATAGAACGAACGATCGAAAGTTTACGACACGCTTTCCGAAAAAAAATTTACAAGTCGATATTTACCCCCCTCTATCGACGACACCGATCCTCACAGAAGTTTCTGATCATGCCCTTGCCTGATATGTGGATGTCAGGTATGTTTTAGTGTATAGAGGTTGTATTTGATTTCTGCTCTATATTTCGAAGACTATTCTCTATTGTTTCTTTTTGCTTGATATATCCTTTTTATTATCATACATTTATTTATCCATATACTCGCAGAGTTCGAGCCCGAACTCACCACCCCTTGCCTTTAATTTTGTCTCAGGTAGTTGATAGCTAGCCGCGACTCATGCCTTCAAGAGAGGATTCATCTGCCATCCCCGTAACGTCAAGTATTTTCATTTTAAGTTATTTCATATTTCCTTGGTAGACATGTCATTATTTTATTCTTTAGTGAACTTATATTTTGTGTCAGAGTACTTTCGATTTATTGCATTTATTTTACAGAGTTTATTATGCTTATATTAACTGTGTGGTTGTGGTTGTTTATTATTTTATTTTTGTTATTGTCAGCCATGTTGGCTAAGCTTTATATTTGGTTTGAGATATATGTATAAATGTTTCAGATTGTCCGTCGTACAGAATAAGTGTTGCCCAAATTTCTATCGAACTCGCGCATCATTGGGAGCGTGATAAAACTCTAAATCGATGATTTGGTGCTACATGCACTAATAGTTGTTTTATGTCTCATGAAGCTTGAATGAAGAAATTGGAAAACTTCTATGGAGTCGAGTCTATCATCTCAAGTTCATCTATTACTATTTTTTGAATGAAGAAAATGGGAGCACAAAAAATTTCGAAATTGAGTTGCTTAAATATATGTACTAAGATGTTTCTTTTTTATAGTACATTTTGGTCGACTAGAAACCTCTATCTGATCATTGGAATGGAAATTTATCCATGATTAATTGATGTTACTTATCTATTCTGGTCGGTCACATCGTATTTCTAATTGACTAGAGTCCTTCCACGTTAGTTTCTTCGTCCAAGTACACTGCTAATTGAACCTTCTAATATCTTTACCACGTTAGCATTAGACCGAACATTATCCTTATCACGTAAACATCTTTTTCGGTTGCCCAAACTTCCCTCGACTAGAAACCTTACCTACCTAGTCACCCAAAAGTTATACAACACAAGTTAGTGTTGAAAACACATAAAATATAGTAACAGAACAACTAACTACTTGTCAACTTTTTAATTTACATTGATTTCATAATGCGTATTAATCTGTAGGTCAAGTCAAAACTCAGCTGAAGTGCTACCGATGCCCCATAGATAAGATGGTAAAATGCTCCCTCACAACTTTCATTTCTTGAAGGACCTCTCTCTTAAACTTCCATTTTACTTGATATGTACTAGCGCTCCTTACACTTTCTGATATTGGATCATATAACTTATCAAAATTCTAGTCCACCTGACTTATTAAGATTTCATCATCTTGTATTTGATTTGCCTGAGTTATTAAATTTTCTTATCTAATATCCAGTTCCCTATCTATCTGGACTTCCTTAGTCAAGTTACCTACACATGTAAATTTACGCACAAATCAAACCACAAAATATCTAACTAAACCCTTTGTCACTCATTAAAAATCCTACATTTGATTATTTGGTATTCCCTATATCAACAATCTCTCTCTTTCCCTCTCTCTTTTTTTTTAAGATTGACAATTTGTTCGAAGTTAGTAAAAAAAAAATTGAATAGAGTAAATGTAATCTAACTCCCTCCAAACATATTTTCTTACTCTTAAAATGGAAGGAGTTATTCCCTAAATTGTTCAAAAGACCCTTTATTTTGAAGCATAGCCATTGCAAAATATTCTTAAACATTATGTCATAAAAAAAAAGCAAATACCTTTTAAAAGAGCCTTTTGCAAAATATTCAAACCTTAAAAAGTATTTTAATTTTTTGAAAATATTTATAAAAACCCTTGGTAAAAAATCTTTCGAAAATATTTTCAAAAGTTCCTTTTTAAAAGCTTTTGAAAATATTTTTAAAATTTTTTTGAATTCTTTTCTAAAATCCATTGTAGAAACACTTTGATTTTTTTTAAAAAAAAAAATCATTGTAAAGATACTTGAAAATCATTTTCAAAAACTTTTTTTAATAAATTTCTTCGAAAAGTTTTGAAGTCAATTTTAAAACTAAATTCTAAAAATAATTTTAAAACTTATTTTTGAAAAACAACTTTGAAAATCACATTTTGAAATTGATTTTGAAAATATATTTGAAAATGATTTTGAAAACTGAAAGATGATAGTTTGAAATCAAAAAAATTCCAAAATCAATTCAGAAAACTAGTTAAAAAGTAATTTGAAAACAAATTTAAAAGTGATTTTGAAACAAAGTTTCAAATTTATTTTTAAAACAAATTTGAAAATAATTTTGAAAACAAGTTTGAAATCAAGTTAAAAACACCTTTTGAAAAACTAATTAAAAATAAGTTTAAATCAATTTTGGAAACTAGTTTAAAATTATTTTGCAAATAATTATAAAGACTCATTTGAAAAATAATTTAAAAACAATCTTGAAAATTGAAAATAATTTTGAAAACTAAGTTTAAAAACTTTTGAAAATTATTTAAAATATGTTCACAATTTTTATAGAAACATTTTTGAAAATCATTTATTTAAATGACTTTCATAATGTTTGATGGAAATAATTATTGAAAATCATTAAAAGGATTTGTCTTTTTTGCTTACTCCTTTTTTTTCAATAAGTGTGTCTAAATAAATTTTTTTTAAAAATTTTTTGACTTCCCTTTTATCTAATACATAAATCTAATTTTTAAAAATTGAGTAAAATTTTCTTTGACGTACATCAAAGTAATTTAAAAAGATGGAAAATTTAATTTTAAGTGTATTCATATCTGATAGAAAAATGGAGATAATTAAATCAAGTAGTAATAAAAAAAATTGATTCATGATTGGAATAAGGGAAAATTTTCATAAACTCCCCATCCTCAAATTCATCTTTGTATGCAGTCCTCACTCAAATTTTTCTTTACATGCAGTCCCTGATGGGATTGACAAGACAATTTGATGAGTATTATTTGAAGAAAGTTGAGTATAAAAGTTAGAAATTTGAGTATGTAAGGTTGCATTCACCACATCAAGAAACTGTGTACTCAATTTTTACTCTTTTATACTCAATTTTTACAGATGTATACTCAATTTTTACTCTTTTATACTCAATTCATTAGGGAGTGAATGTAAAGAAAATCTCAAATGGAGAGTGCATGTAAAGATCAAATGGAGATTGGGAAATTTTCTACAATTTACCGTTGGAATAAAGACTTTGAGAATATATTAAGTATTTGCAAGTGATAACTGAAATAAGCAATTTTGAATTAAGTATTACTAAATCAAGTAGTAAGTATGCATAAAATAAATTAAAATCAATCAAGTCAAAGTTATCTGTGTCAAAGTTAGTCAAATCAAAGTTTGCCAAATTCAAATCAAAGCCTAGGTCATGCTTATTATGAAATAGGTTAAAAAAACTAAGTTTGATAATGTTTTCACCTGTCCAATCTCTGCTTGAGACTTAGAATGTACATTAATTGCACATCAAATCAAACATATGATTAATCATTTAAGTGATCAATATATATTTATAGCATGGTTCCTAAGGATCAATAGGCAAAAATATTTATAAATCACAGCGAAAATAATAGTTTTCATGAGCGATTCATGCAAAAGAAAACTTATACAAAGTTAATTTATAAATTCCTATCGTATAGGTATACCTTTGACGTGTACCCTTCAATTATCCCGATTGTTCGAGGTATGTCGAATCTTTTGCATGTTCAAGTGTCCGTGCCTCTATGTGTATCCACACGAACATGATCTCTCAAGCTTCAGAGAAGAATTACCTTTGTGATGCTAGTCACAAGAAGAGATTCACAAAGCAAGAAAGAGAGGGAGAAGAGGGTTTTCGGCCAAGAGAAGGAGGGGAAGGAAAAATGACATTCTACATCCAAATGACAAGAAAAACTCTTTTATACTCATTCCATGAATATGAAGAGTTTTTGTCCCTTTAGCTTCCCTCCATTAATGCCAATAAAAACCCAATTAGAGCATATTTTTTTATGTGACTCTTCAACTTCTCTTCATCCATGAAGAAAAACTTTTTATCTTCCTCTATTATTAATTTATTAAACATTTTAATGAATTAATATCTCATTCAAATGTGGTTGAGTCTAATCTAAATGTGTCTAACTCAAATTAAATCTCAATCCCATAATCTAATTGGATTCACTTGAGTCTAACTAAATTAATCCAATTCGGATCAAATTTTAGTCAAACTAAGATTAATTAATCTCCGAAGCATCGTGTCCTTAGTATATGACCCAATAGGGTTTCGTAACGTTGGCAATATGCCTAAACCATTTTAGACACATAAGCAATGAGTGACATCTAGCAATGCATCATTGATACCCAAGTGACGAGAAAGTCGAGATTCGACTTAACCTCCGTGACTATGACAATATATGACCTTATCCTTCTATGCTCGATATCTAAATTGACCAATGAGGCGTAGACTGTGTCATCTTCGATCAATCTTTGTGTTTCTTGATCCTCGAGTAGACTCACTCAAACAAATGAACTCAATATCTCATATTGACTCATTTAAGCATGGTTATACGTTTTAGTAGTCCTACTCGATTAAGAGACTCACAGATATCACTCCCGTCATAGGGGAGGGATAGATCCCATCTATATCACTCACATCTTTCTACATAATTCATTACATACCTAGTGATCGCCTTTATAGTCCACCCTGTTACGTGTGACATTTGACGATACCAAAGTTCATAACTCCTTATATAGGGATCCATAGTAACTTCAGGTCTAAGGACTATTTGTTGGAATTGGGTAGGTGAAAGGGCATCCCTTCGCTTTCATCTTCCTCAATTAATGGTGGAATGGGAAGAGATACCCATTCACCTTCCTCAATTGATGGAGGTAGAGGAAAAGACTCCCTCATCTTATAAATAACGTCCAAGTGCAAGATGATAAGTTCATCGCAAGCAATGAGGGAAGGGTTCATCGCGAGAAGAGAACAGAGGAATTTGGTTTGTCGAATCGCCGAGAAGTGTTCGTGCCGTAACCTTCTTGCCGATGGGAACATCTCCACTTTTCTTCCCCAGCGATCATGGTAAGTGTTTACTGTTTGTTTTTGTATTTCATGCTAGAGATCTAACATTATTCATACTAATAATCACATGAGAAAGTTTATGATACTCATATGACAATCTATGAAACTTTCTCATAGCGGGTTAATTCAGTACACATTCCCTAATGTATACCCATGTGTCAACTTGATATCATATATCCATGACTTGTGAGCTCAAGTTATCAATTGACCTACATGCTAATCTCTATGTATTAATATTGTCCTTGAATATTAATGTTTGACTAGGAGTGGTTTAGTGTAGTGTTCTCTACATCATCTCACTATCGATTTAACCAATCGATATGATGTAGATAAGAACCTATTACCCAAGGACATTATTATACTTAGTTATTGGCACAAATATAAAATATAATAACCAAACATGTCTTTATTAATGATAGAATATGATACCAAAAGTCTTTAGTCAATCATCACATAATTGACTCTAGGGTTCCTACTAACATGGTTTATATAGATGCACTGTGATCGCTCAGGGTAGGAAAGTCGGTAGGATAGACTCTTTAGTGATAAATCAAAAATATAAAGTTTAAGACTCAGCTATTGATCCTGTCAACGAGTGAAGATCGGTTTTCCTTCGGATGACATGATCTAACCAAGCCGACTCGGTCTACTATAGCTTTGGAGGTCGGACCGAAGTTGGGCTCTCAATATGGTGGAGTGGTTGCAAAATGGCAGCGAGCCTTTCTCAGAAGTTCAAGTGGGGTTTATATAGGGGGGAGGAAAGGTATTCCCACGTGCGAGCTGTCACGTCTCATTAAGAGAAGATCGATCGACAGATTATGATAGTGACAGCCACCTTAATGTTGAGAGACTGTTACAGCCGCTTGACACCATACTGGAGCTGTCTCTTCTGTCCCTCTTTAATTACTGATGGCTCTGTCAGGCAATGGTTATGTCAGAAGGGGCTATCTTATGAATGTCTGATAAGAAAGGCTCATGTGATAGGGGAGGCTCGCAGTTGTCCGGATATCTCCATGCAATCATAAATACCTGGCCCCGATTAGTAGACTTCGAGGGGTTGACCTCGAACGACCTGTCCCGATCGTCTCGATCTTAGCCGATCGGCTCCGAGTACCCCGACCTCCGACGGCCTACCTCGAGGATCCCGGGCTCAGATGGCCGACCTTGGACGGCCGATCTTGAGGATTCCGACCTCGGATGATCGACCTTGAGAATCCCGACCTCGTGGATCCCGACCTCAGAAGGCTGACCTCGAGGATCCCGACATCGGAGATCCCGACTTCTGGGTAATCCTTGGTCCTGACCCATTTGACACCGGTTCAGATCGGCAATCAAACCCGGCCGAGCTCTCGACCCTTCTATAAATCACACGCCCGGATCACAAGCCTCCCTCTCAAGTCTAGTCGAAGGAGGAGTGTAATCCGACTGACTAGGCTCCTTGCTCGGTCGGCTTCCCCCTTTTTTGTCCTCCCGCGCGTCACCTCGTACGGTCGATCCTTCCATTTAATGCCATATCTCTCATCAAATCTCCCATTAAACCCTCATTAATGCGAGGGCGCGTGTCGCTTCCCGACTGGATGGCTCGAGTAGCGAAACGTCACAGGCGTGGCCGAGGCATCGTGCGAGTAAGACTTCGAGGTGTGGGAAAAGACAGGGATCGGACGGCAAGGCTTTTATCCCGCCCTTTTCTTTCTCTTCATCGGACGGTCCTCTTGGTTTTACCCATAGTATAAATAGGTTTGCCCCCCTCATTTCGCCTCTTTTTACTCTGACCTTCGCTTTCTCATCCGATTCTAGTCCGACCTCCGCTGCCCGACCTCCTCGATTCCGACGAACGGTGTTTCCGGCGAACCTCGTTTTCTAGGTACTCTTTCTTTTTGCCGAGCCCTAGTCGTGTCTCTTCTGGTTTTATTTTGATGGCATCGTCTTCCGCACCTCCGTCTGCACCCCCCGAACCCTGGTATTTATCTACCCGGTCTTCTCTTACTTTGGGTCAGGTAGAAACCTTACGTATGGAATACCTGATCCCCGAAGACCATTCTATAATTCTGCCCGACCGTCGGGGTCGGGCACACGAGCCTCCCTTGGGTCATTTCACCGTTTTCACCGATCAATTATCAGCCGGCCTGCGTTTTCCTTTGCATCCCTTCTTCCGAGAGATCTGTCGCTACTTCCAGATCTCCTTATCTCAATTGGCCCCTAACTCTATCCGAATTCTATGCGGAACGGTGATTATCTTCACCGTCCATAGAATTCCCTTAGAACCTCGGGTATTTCATTTCTTTTATTACCTCAAGAAACAAGAGCCCGGCAATTTCTACTTCCAAGCCCGTATTAACTCGGCCTTCTTAGAGAAAGTCCCTTCTTCCAATAAGGGCTGGAAGTCCCACTTCTTTTATATCCAATCCTTCCCTCGACCGAACTGGCCTACCACTTGGGTGGAAAATTTACCTGATCATCCTCAGCTACCTAAGAACCTCCGTTCGGAACCCGGATATCGGTCGGCAGTCTCCAAGCTCGGGGGAGCTCGATATCACGCGGGCAAGCTATTGGTCGAGGGCATACTGTATCTCTTCCAGCTGAGCCAAGTCCCCGCGGAGCTGTCCGGCACCCTCGGTATGTTCCCACTTACTTGGTAAATTTATTAATGCTAACTAAGACTTTTTCTTTCGTGTAGCCGAAGTCATGTTCAGCGCTAGGGTTGACGCGGTGCTGGATCGGGAGGATGAAGCTATGAGGGCTCTGGCTGCCCAGCTAGCAGCCGCTCGTGCGGCGCCGCCCGTTACTGCTGTTGCCTCTGATCCTGAGCCGCCGATAGTTGCTGCCAGCGACCCCGGAGAGGATCTCCCGATTGAGGAGGCTGGGGTCACCACTCAGGCGACAGGCGAAGAAACCTCTGCCCCGTCGGAGGCAGAAGGAGAAGAAACGGACCCGGCCACTTCCTCTGGTTTGGTCCGAAAACGCCGCCGGTTGGTTCACCGCGTGGATATATCCTCGTCTCCTGAACCAACCGTGGAAGGTCAAGCCACACCGCCCTCTGGCCCTGCTCAAGTTGCGGCCAGCCCTCAACTCCCGACCCCTAGCTCAGCTCTGGCCTCTGCGATTCCTCTATCTGCCCCTCGGGCTCCGGCCCAGACAGCCCCTCGGCCAACGGCCCGACCTCCTACTCCTGTGATAATACCTTCCGGTGCATCGACCTCGAGGTCCGCACCCCATCCTTCCGTCTCTCGGTCGAGCACTGCCCATACCGACGCAGCTGAAACCCTTTTGTCCATAAACTCTCCGCCGAGGTCCACTGTGGACGTTCAAGTGCCTTCAGCTATTGCTCTGGCTCCGACCGTCTTTTGTCCAAGCTGGTGCCCAGCCCGTTTCCTTCTCGTCCTTAGGTTCTCAAATTTCTGTAATGATATTCGACTTCCTGACTTGGCCTTCAAGGCCTAATTTTGTAATGGCCTCGAGCCTTAGTTTATTTCTGCAAGTTTTTCTTTTTCTTCGTTTCGTCTAGCTGCTTTCGTCATGCGAGATTTTCGCTAAGTGTCGTTTGTTTGATGCACTTGCCCCCTTCGCCGAAGGCTGATACTGCGAATCATACACCCATACTCTACCGAGTATGGGTCGCTCGGGATGCATAAATCATTATCGTAAAATAAACTCCCTCAGGTCGAATCGAAAAATCGGCTAAGTGTTGGAAGCTTGGCGTATCTAAGCCCTTGATCTTTCAGTCAGGTCGTTGCCTGGGGCCCAGGCATATCGTTCGGTCGGGTTGGTATCTTGACTTAACGCTTTATCTCGACCTCAACGAATTATCCTTATTGACTAAGCCTGGTTGGCTTGTGTGCGCGGGCTCGACTATTTCAGCTTTATCAAGCTGATCTAACATCCTTTTTGTTTTTCAGAACATGAGGAGCCATGCCCGAGGTGTTCATCCGAATTTCCTTAGTTCGATCTTTTAGTTCAACTCAAAAATTTAGCTAAGTGTTAAGCGTTCGGGCGATTCGCGCTGCTATTCTTCCGATCCTGGCCTTTTCCCCGACTCGGGATCATAGCTTAGTTAGATCAGTATTTTGACTCAGAGATGGTAGTCGGTCAGGCGCACAACTTGATCCAGTGATTTCGCTCGGTCAGGCTGTAGACCCTGGATCGTCGATATGTATTGCCGAAAGATAATGAATCATGTTTGTCTTTGAGCAAGAGCCTGGACACCGTCCGACTTACCCTGACCGAACGTGGATCGCCACGCCCGACCGGGCCCGACCGAACGTGGAACGCCACGCTCGATCGGCATCGGTCCGGTGGGTGCGTGAGAGCAAGCCCACTTATAACTTGCCTTAGCAAGAGCCTGGACACCGTCCGACTTACCCTGACCGAACGTGGATCGCCACGCCCGACCGGGCCCGACCGAACGTGGAATGCCACGCCTGATCGGCGCCGATCCGGTGGGTGCGTGAGAGCAAGCCCACTTATAACTTGCCTTAGCAAGAGCCTGGACACCGTCCGACTTACCCTGACCGAACGTGGATCGCCACGCCCGACCGGGCCCGACCGAACGTGGAACGCCACGCCCGATCGGCGCCGATCCGGTGGGTGCGTGAGAACAAGCCCACTTATAACTTGCCTTAGCAAGAGTCTGGACACCATCCGACTTACCCTGACCGAACGTGGATCGCCACACCCGACCGGGCCCGACCGAACGTGGAACGCCACGCCCGATCGGCGCCGATCCGGTGGGTGCGTGAGAGCAAGCCCACTTATAACTTGCCTTAGCAAGAGTCTGGACACCGTCCGACTTACCCTGATCGAACGTGGATCGCCACGCCCGACCGGGCCCGACCGAACGTGGAACGCCACGCCCGATCGGCGCCGATCCGGTGTGGGTGCGTGAGCGCGAGCTCACTTATAACTTGCTGTGGTTGTTTCCCTCGGAAAGCTGGAGTTGGTCTTTATCATCGCTTTTTCTGATTACAGTTACAAGAGTTATTCCGCTCCACTCTCCTCACGGTACAATTTTAAATGCACTGCACTCCAAGGTCTTCCGAGTCGCTTTCCTTGAGCATCCTGTAGATAATAGGCTCCCGACCTCAGCGCCTCGACCACCAGGAACGGACCACTCCATGGAGGCTCCAGCTTGCCTACTTCTCCAACTGGCTTGACTCTTTTCCATACCTTGTCCCCCACTTGGAAATGTCGAGGTATGACCTGTTGGTTGTATCTGTTCCGCATCCTTTGTTGGTAAGCGGCCATACGGACTGAAGCCTTAGCGCGGACCTCCTCGATCAGATCTAATTCAGCTCGTCTTTTCTCCGCATTGTCTTCTCCATACAATTGTCTTCTGTCCGACTCACAACCGACCTCCATGGGGACTACCGCTTCACTCCCATATACTAACTGGAAGGGAGTGCATCCTAACCCCTCCTTGGGTGTGGTCCGAAGGGCCCATAGGACACCGGGCAGCACATCCACCCAGGACCCGCCGACCTGATCCAGCTTAACTCTGAGCCCTTTCAGGATTTCTCTATTGGCGACTTCGGCCTGGCCATTACTCTGAGGGTATGCCACGGAAGTGAAGGCCTGCTTGATCCCGAATTCTTTGCACCAGTTTCTGATTATCCGACCTTGAAATTGCCGACCATTGTCTGATACCAGCTTATGAGGTATGCCATACCGGCACAAAATATTCTGCCAGAGGAATTTCTTCACCGCCTGCTCAGTGATCCGAGTCAGGGCTTCTGCCTCGACCCACTTGGAGAAGTAATCTACTGCTACCAATAGGAATTTTTTCTGACCAGCTGCCCTGGGAAAGGGTCCCACTATATCCATGCCCCACTGATCAAAGGGACATGATACGGTGGAAGTTCGCAATATCTCCACCGGTCGGTGTGATAGGTTTTGATACTTCTGACAAGATAGACAAGAAAGAGCTATTTCCTCTGCATCCTTTTGGAGAGTCGGCCAAAAGTAACCGGCTAGCAGAACCTTCCGAGCCATGGACCGACCTCCTGAATGATTTCCGCAGCACCCCAAATGCACTTCTCTGAGCACATACTCCGCATCTTCCTTCCCGAGGCATCTGGCTAGAGGTCGGGAAAAGGCCCGCTTATACAACGCGTCTCCTATCAGGGTGAATCGGGCTGCTCTGATCTTCAATATCCGAGCTTGCTCGGGGTTGTCCGGCAGAGTCCCCTCTTTCAGGTAAGCGATGAATGGAGCTCTCCAGTCCCCCTCTATCTTTGCTTCTGCTTCCCTCTTGACTTGAGCCACCAGCATGACCTGGGGCGAAGGTTTGGGGAAAACCCATGGACGGACAGAGCTGGCCAGCCTAGCTAGCTCATCCGCCTTGGCGTTGTCCCCTCGAGGGATCTGGATAAGCTGGACTTCTTGAAATTCTGCTTGTAACTTCTGGTATGCTTCTACATAGGCCTGTAGCTTCTCATCATTCACTTCGAACCGTCCGGCCACCTGCTGAGTCACTAACTGAGAATCAGAATGCAGGATGACCCGAGTGGCCCCGACCTGTCTGGCCGCCTGGAGGCCGGCCAAGAGGGCCTCATACTCCGCCTGATTATTGGTAGCTTGGTACTCCAGTCGCACCGCGAGATGAATGGGGTCTCCTTTAGGAGACATCAACAGAATGCCTAAGCCACTCCCCACCCGGGTGGCCGACCCATCCACGTATATTTTCTAGACCCCCTCCTCTTCCTCTGTATGAAGTTCACTCAAGAAATCTGCTAAGGCCTGAGCTTTGATCGCCGTTCTGGGCTGATACTGAATGTCATACTCGCTTAGTTCGGTTGTCCATTTGACCAACCGACCTGAGACTTCAGGATTGATCAAGACCTTCCCGAGTGTGCTATTGGTCAGCACTCGGATAGGATGGGCCAGAAAGTAGGGTCACAGTCGCCGAGCCATCAACACCAGGACATAAGCTAACTTCTCGAGTGTAGTGTACCTACACTCGGCTTCTTTAAGTAGATGCCCAAAGAAATAGACCGGTTGCCGGTTGTGTTCGGTCTCTTTCTGGGTTACAAGCAAGCACTAACAGCTTCTTCAGTAGTAGATAAATAAACATACAAGGGTTCTCCTCTTCCGGTTTGGCTAGCACCGGCAAACCGGCTAAGTAGGTCTTCAACTCTTCGAAAGCTCGGTCGCACTCGGCATCCCACTGGAACTTGGAAGCTTTGCGCAAGATCTTGAAGAACGGCAGACTCCTGGTGGCCGACCGAGAGATAAACCGAGATAAGGCCGTGATTCTCCGGTCAGGCGCTGGACCTCCCTCAGGTTTCTGGCGGTGGCATGTCCAGCAGGGCTTGCACTTTACTCGGGTTGGCTTCTATCCCCCGCTCGGTCAAGATGTAACCCAGGAATTTTCCACTTTGGCTCCGAACAAACATTTCGCAGGGTTAAGTTTGAGGCCATACCTTCGGAGAGTGCCGCAGGTCTCCCGAACATCGGCTACGAGGTCGGCAGCTTGGGAGGACTTGATGAGAATGTCATCTACGTACACCTCCACGTTTCTCCCGAGCTGCTCCTTGAAGACTTTATTCATCAGCCTTTGATAAGTTGCCCCAGCATTTTTGAGTCCGAAGGCATAACTGTGTAGCAATAGGTGCCTTCGGCAGTGACAAAACTGACCTTCTCTTGATCTTAATGCTAAGGGTACTTGATGATATCCT